>QAXD01000007.1:1791750-1818013 GCA_004335575.1 Haematococcus sp. NG2
CGCGTGCATCAGGCAGGAAGTCCACGGCCAGGAAGCCGTAGGCCACGTCAGGGCGCTCCTGAGACACACGCGCAACGCTGAACACGTCGCGCTTGCCAATCTCCACAAACAGCCCGCCAGGCCGCAGCAGCGACAAGGCTGCACACACCATGCCTGGGCTGGTCAGCGCATTCAGCACCACGTCCACGCCCTGACCGCCTGTGGCACACACCAGCTCCTCCACACACCCAGTGTCACGAGACCCTGACACGTGTGCCACACCCAGCCCACGCAGCAGCGCGCGCTTGGAGGGGCTGCCTGCTGTGGCCACGGCCTGGGCACCCAGAGCGCGCAGCACCTGCAGGCCAGCCAGGCCCACACCACCTGCCGCAGCGGGCAGCAGCACGCGCTGCCCACCTGACACTGCAGCACCGCTGCCACCAAAAGCCAGCTGCGCGGTGATGAACACCGTGGGCATGGTGGCAGCCTCCTCAAAGCTCACGCAACCATACGGCAGTGGGGCCAGGGTGGTGGGGGAGCAGTGCACCAGAGTGCCCAGGCTGCCCACTGCCAGGCCAAACACAGGGGTGCCAGGAGGGAGCGTGTCAGCGCTGTGCTGTGTGCCGCCGCTGCTGACCACCACACCTGCGCAGTCGCCGCCTGGTGCGCCTGGGTCCCCCGGGTACATGCCCAGCACGTTGAGCACGTCACGGAAGTTGAGGCCCACGGCGCGCACGGCCACAGCAACGCTGCCAGGCGGGCACGTGGCCGGGTCAACCACGTGTGGCTTGAGGGAGGTGAGCGTGCCGCGGGGCGAGGGCAGCAGCTGGAAGTGGCCCAAGCCTGGTGGTGCAGGTAGCTGCAGTAGTACTGTTGTGAGATCCACCCCTGCCTGTGTATTGGACCCGTAAGCGGTGTCCAGGGCCCCAGCATGATGCCTCTCCATTGACACTCTGATCTGTGGCTTCAAACATGAGCCATCAAATGTGCATGTACATGGCAGCCCTGTTTCCTCGCTTACTGTCTTGGCCATGCCATGTAAGGTGCTGAATGCCAAGGCAGTGCTCAGTGCAGGTCCATCACATGGGCCATTGGACACTGCTGACAGCTGCACCTCCACACCACCCGCTGTGACCACGCTGGTTGTTTGCAGGGTGGACAGGGCTGCTGCTGCTGCCTGGCCCATTGTTGTGTTGCTTGAAAGCAAAAGGGTAGCTGGCCCTTGCCAGGGGTATTCATGGGTGCTGTGTGCATGGGGATGTGATGCCAGCTGCACTGCAGAGTACATCACAGTTGCAAGAGACTGAGGCAGTGCCTCGCCTGCACGTTTCAGGCTGGGGCGCAGAGCGCGGGCAGCAGGGCGATGTGCTGCCCTGCCTGCACGCCTGGACCCAACACGTGGCGGTGATACTGTGCGTGTTGCTGCAGCTGCAGACGCGAGTAAAGCCGCAGGGGTGACCTGCTTTGCTTGTAGGGAAGCAACATAGCAGTGGCCCTGGCCTGGCGGCTGCAGCACCGCATGACCTGAGGTAACAGCGCTGTCAGTACACGCTATCAGGTATGCCAGGACCGTCCGGCCTGCTCCCAAAGGTGATGCAAATGGACCACCGTGCACCTTGCCAGTCGGCAAACAACTCCAGCTGCATGCCTGCGCAGCAACTGGCACTCGAAGTACAGGCGTGCCATGTGCAGGGAGAGTCTGCTGCGCCGCCAGCGCTGCCAGCTGGAAGGAGCCATCTGCCTCTGCATCTTCCACGCCCCGGACGCACAGGGCACCTGCAGGAGGCGCCAGGCCTGCAACAGCTGCATGCCCAAGGTGTTGTTGTGCTGGTGGTGATGCCCTGCTGGCACACAACCCCGCCGCAACCACTTCACGAAGCATCTTTACAGCTGGAGAGCGTGGATGGCGTGATGGGCGCAGGCCCACAGCAGCAGCACCACCGGCACTTTGCCTGCTGTCAGACCTGCTGTCAGAAACGGCTGCCACGCCGGCGTGCAGGTGCGTCCGCAGGCTGGCATCTGACAAGGCCATAACAGCGACTGTGCCGTGCGCAGCATCCACACGGCAGATTAAGTGTGAGCTGGGGTGTGATGTGTGGCTGGTGGGCAAGAGATGTGGTGAAGGAATGGAGATGTGCGTCAGCAGCGGCCCCGCACCGAGCATTATGTCCGATGCGCCTGCAGCATCAACCTGGTGCAGGGACGCCACAGCCACGCTGGCCATGCGCATGAAGGTGGCGGCAGGTACCAGAGGTGCGCCTCCCACCACATGCTCCCAGAGGGCAGCATATTGAGGGCCCATCAGGTCCACACACAGCGTCAACGTGTGTTGAAACCCTGCACTCAAAGGCGGCAGGCAGCTACCCAGGAGGCTGCCAGGCGTGATGTGAGGCCAAACACGGCTGGCTTCCCATTGTGGCAAAGCTGCTTGCAGCTTGGACGCTGAGAGTGTGTCTGATGGTGCAATTGGGGCCTGTACGATTGCGTGCGCGTTGGTGCCTTGGAAGGCAAAGGCACTGACACCAGACGTGAGGGACTCCCCATTGCCAGCCTGATCCTTAGACGGCAGGAGGCATTTGTGTTGGCGTGGTGCCATGATGGTCTCTAACCCATGGCCAGCCAAGGCATCCACCACATGCGGGTTCAAGGTGCCCAGATGCAACACGTGCAACGCATGCTGCATGGTCAGCTGCTGCAGAGCTGCAGACAGCCCCAGGATGCCAGCCCCTGGCTCCGCATGTCCAACCATGCTCTTGCTGGCCAAGAGGTGCAGTGGGGACTTGCTGGGGACACCAGAACCCGCACTGTGCAATGCTCCATAGGATGCCTCAAGTGGCTGCAGCGCAGCCCCCACCTCAATGGGGTCACCCAGGGGTGTGCCTGTGCCGTGCATCTGCAGTGCAGCCAGCTCGTGCCCCTGAAGGCCAGCTACCGCCAACGCCGCGCGCACCACGTCCTGCTGCGCAGGTCCATTGGGTGCGGTGAGGGAGGAGGAGCGGCCGTCCTGGTTCACCGCAGCGCCAGACAGGAACGCCAGAGGCCGCTGCAGCGGGCCCTGGCTCACAGAGGCAGCAGCAGCAGCATGAGGAACGGGCTGGTGCGTGGCAAGCAGCATCATGCCCATGCCTTCAGCACGGACATAACCATCTGCGGCTGCATCCAGCGTCTTGCACCGACCGTCGGCAGCCAGCATCCCGGCGCGCTGGAACATGGCTGTGGTGGATGGCAGCAGCATCGCATTGATGCCAGCTGACAGGGCCATGAGCGTGTTTGTGCCTCCATCACTGGTGGCGGCCGAACTGATAGGTGCAGCAGGCGCACGAGTCAAGTAATCATAAGCCAGATGGGTGGCCACCAGGGAGGAGGAGCATGCGGTATCTACTGAAAGAGCCGGGCCGCGCAGCCCGAAGGTGTATGACACGCGCCCGCATGCCACACTTAGCACTGCACCCTGTGCAGAGTAGGGGCCTAGTGCTGCACTGTGAGCCTTGCACAGCTCGTGATACTCTGACCAGGAGATGCCCACAAACACACCTGCTGCCTCCAAGCTTGGAGCTGCGTCACTGGAGGCCTGAACCTTCAGTGCTGCCTGGCCAGATCCCTTTCTGTGTTGATGGAAAGGAGCCAGCAGCTCACCAGCAGCCATGAGCAGCAGGCGGTGCTGCGGGTCAGCAGCAAGCGCTTCCTGGGCTGACATGCCAAAGGCAGCCGCATCAAACATGGCCACGTCTGACATGAAAGCTCCAAATTGCAGTGGGACGCCGTCGGTGCTGCCTGCTGTCATTGTACCGGCGTCTGTACCGCCGCCTGCACCTTGCTGGGAGCGGTCAACAGGCCCAAAGGACCCTACCAGGGAGCCAGCACCTCCACCTGCCCGGTCCCAGCGGCTCGCTGGCACAGGGACGATCAGATCATGCCCATCAAATGGAGAACAGCCGCTCAAGACGCTCATGCTTTGGCTTGCGGCGAGCTGGTCAGGAGAATCCTGCAGCTGATCAAAGCCGTGAACCGTGATGCCGTGGATGGCCGCGGTCACAGTACCCCACTTTGCATGTGCATGCTGCAGTGCGATGGAACGAGGCGGTGGTGGCAACACGCCTGTTGGCCCCAGATCTGCCGCAGTTACCGCCTGAGCTCCAGCAGCAGTGGAAGAGGCTACATCAGGGCCTGCAGGGCTGGGTCTTGCAGCAGTGAGCTTGCTCGCCAGGTGCTGTGTAATTGCAGAGGTGGTGGGGAAGTCGTAAATGAGCGTAGCAGGCAGGGGCAGGCCCAGGCGGCGCCCCACCAGGTTCACATACTCAACAGCACCCAGGGAGTCCAGCCCGCCTGCAGTTGGGGCAGGAACAACACCAGGCTATGTCATAGGTTATCAGGTTTGCATCACACCATCGCCTTTGCAGAGCCAACCCACATTAGAGCCGATCCCCACACTGGCAGCTCATCTCTGCAGCATGCGCCCTGCTCATGCACATCTGGGTGGAGCACCCCTTGCTTGTGAAGACAGCACCAGTGGGGGCGCGCAGACCGCTCACAAACACACCTGACATGAGCGGTGTATCCGGTGAAAGGGGCGCGCCCAGCACTTCCACTAGTGCTGATTCTACGGCTGCTGCGACCTGGGCACGAGATGGGCCAGCGGCTGCAGGGGCAGCAGCAGACGGGGCAGGGGCTGCAGGAACAAGCGCGTGCTGCCGTGCACTGCTTGTAGCAGGAGCGATAGAGGGCGGAAATATGGTCGCAGGATGCGGCGTCACTTTAATATCAGCATACAGGTCGGGAATGGACCGGCCCTGCTGCTCTAGGTACTCCAGGTACCTGTGCGTCGCAAGCATGGGCAGGCCAGGATGTGCTGTGAGCATCAGTCTAGTTGAGCGTGTTATGCTGCACAAATGACAGAATCAGGTCAGACCCATGCGATAGGGCTCGAACTGCACCAGTTTTGCCCACCTGCCCCAGTGGAATGGGTTGACCGTGAGCTGCACCAGGGGGCTGCAGCAAGGCGGCGGTGTTACACCAGCAGTATGCAGCGCCATTGCCAGGGCCGCCAGCCCTGTGGCAGGCTGCAGGCACCCCTGCCCGATGCGCTCCAAGCGGGACAGCACGGCCGCAGACGCCATGCCTGCCATGCCCCATGCACCCCACTGTAGGGATGTGCAGGGCAGCCCTGCGATGTGCTGTGCACGTGCGCTTGCATCCAGAGCTGCATTGGCCGCCACATAGTTGGCTTGGCCCTGGGCGCCAATGAGAGACGCCACACTGGAGAACAGCACCTGGTGCTGCAATGGCAGGGCCGCTGCAGCCCTACCCAACAGCTGCGCCATCGCTGATAGTTTGGGCCCTGCAACCGCTCGCAAGCTGTCAGGGGTCTGGTTAGGCAGAAGGGCATCTGCCAGCACGCCTGCTGCGTGGAACAGAGCGCTGATAGGCGGCCTGCCGGTCTCATCCAACGAGGCTGCTGCCGCTGCTGCTGCATCCTCGTCCTGCGACACATCTGCATTCAAGCATGCTACCTGCGCATGCCCTGATACCAGCTCCTGCCAAAGCTTGGCATCTGCACCAGAGCCTTCAGTCAGCCGACCACGACGCGAGATGAGCGTGAGGTAATCGCATGCACCAGTGTGAGCCAGCCAGCTTGCCACCAGCAGGCCCAGGGCTCCAAGCCCACCAGTGATCATGACATGCTCGCCACACCTCTGGCCAGTGAGGTGCGGCCTGCCTGAGGCTGGGTACTGTGCGTGCACAGGGCCACCTTGAGCAACAGGCGCAGAGCTGACAACAACCTTACCCACGTGACCTGCTTGTGCCAGGGTGCGCATGGCCGCTGCCACAGCGGCCAGCTGGTAGGTGGCAGTGCGCAGAGGCTGCAGGGAGCCAGCCGCCAGCTGTGCTGACACGGAGCGCAGCATGCTGCCCAGCACACTTGGTGGCAGGAAGTCCACTGCTAGGAAGCCGTACGCCACATCCGGCCGCTCCTGCGCCATGCGTGCTGGGCCCCAGATGTCACGCTTGCCAATCTCCACAAAAGACCCGCCAGGCGCGAGTGCAGCTAGGCTGGCTGCAACCATGCCAGGCGCAGTCAGGGCATTGAGCACCACATGCACCGGGCCAGCGCCCAGCGCCAGCGTGAGCTGCTCAGCAAAGGAGGTATCTCGGGAGCTGGCCACGGACTTCACACCCAGGTCCCGCAGCAGGCTGCGTTTGTAGGGGCTTCCAGCTGTGGCCACAGGCACAGCCCCCAGTGCTGCAAGCACCTGCTGCGCAGCCAGGCCCACACCACCTGCTGCAGAGTGTACCAGCACACGCTGGCCTGGCAGCACACGAGCATTCCGCTGGAGGGCGGCTGCCACAGTGATCGCCACTGTCGGCAGGGTTGCGCCCTCCTCTGGTGAGATGTGTGGCGGCAGGGGCGCAAGCATGGCAGCTGTGCCCACTACTGCTGTGCCAAGGCAGCCATGCGCCAGACCAAACACACGCTGGCCTACAACTACCTGTGGGGCTGATGGCAATGCTGAAGCCGTCAAGTCTGCTGCCGCTGCCACCACAACACCAGCACAGTCCGACCCAGGCGGCCCTGGGTCCCCCGGGTACATGCCCAGCATGTTGAGCACGTCCCGGAAGTTGACCCCAACTGCCTCTACTGCAAGCACCACCTCCCCTGGCTTCAGGCATGCCTTTAGCTTTGCCAGATCTTGTGCAGTGGGCACAATGTTGGCAAGACTGCCCCGTGGCTGCGCTGACAGCTGCACCCACTGGGGTGGCGGCTGTGGCATTGGCTCAGCTGGGACCAGCCTGGGCACAAGTGCAGTATTATTACTGCCATACAGCATGGAGCTGGAGCGCGGGAACCCGGGGGTTGCAGTTGACGACAGGGGCGCTGCGTTGATGGACGTGGCAGGTGTTGCTGTTGACACCTCACAGAGGGTCATGGACACATGCGTGGACTCGCTTGCGGCAGTGCGCATCAGACCCCAGACCATGGCCCCGGCCTGGTTGTGTGAGCCAGGTGCTACCAGGCTGCTTGCGTCACCCGTGAGACGCATGGAGGTGAACAGTGTTGCATGTACTTGCATCAGTGGAGTGCGCTGCCCTTCAGGAGCTGTCCCTGATGTGACATCACGCAGGAGTGAGAGCACTGCAGATGATGCAGCGGAAGGTGCGGGATGTTGGGTGTCCACAGAAACAGCGATGCCTGGCGCAATGTGCTCTAGTCCAGATGCATCTGATGAGGCCAGCAACAGCTGCAGCGCAGACCGTGGTGCGTGCAAGACCTGGTTGTGAGTGTGCACGCCCTGCTGACCTGCTGGTGCCTCCTCGCCATCCACCTCCCACTCCAGTGTGTACATGCAGGGAGCATGTATAACACCAGACTCTGCTGCAGGGCCTTTATCGGTCACTGGAGCAGGCATGCCTGAGGCCACTGCTTCTGCTGCTGGCTGGAGGAAGCCTGGTGGCAGGATCACTGTCTCCAGCCCATCAATGCAGCAGCCAGCGCCTGCCTGCATGCTGCCTGCACCCAGACGGTACCCAGCAATGGAGCGCCGCGCACCACCATTGATGCCAGTACGACAAGCAAGAGACATACTCTTGGCAGGTGGGGCAGTCCAGGCCCACTGCGCCAGCCCTGGCGGCTGCAGATCTCCCTCACCAGCACCTGGCCAGCCGCCAGTAATCCCGGCCAGATTGCCTGCGCCTTGACCACCCGCCTGAAGCTGGCTGGGTGGGGGCGCAGTGAAGAGGTTCACTGCTACTGGAATCTTGGGGCCGGCTGCCGGCTGCAACACCCCCAGGTGCAGCGCGCTGTCCGTCTGGCTGGGAATCACATGGTAGCCGTCCGCTCCCAGAGGTACGCACACAGGTGATGGTGCTGCAAGTGCTGCAACTGCAAGCTGTGGCGGCTGGCACGGAACTGAAGGGGACCCTGCCTGGGTGCTCTCCAACCTCTGGGCCTGCTGCCGGATGAGTGCAGCGATGCCCAGAGCAGTGGCCAGGCGAGAGAGGTGTTGCCGAGAAAGGCGGCGCAGCAGCTGCGTGGCTACACTGCTGCCTGCTTGTAACCCAGCTGTTGCCTCCTGGATTGCAGGTGCTGCATCGGGTGCACCCAGAGCTGTCACCTGGCCTTGGGCATTAACAACCCAATCATCTGCTAGGTTGGATGATGCAGTCCTTGGGTTACGCGCTGCACCACGGTGTGTGTGAGGATGTTCAGAAGGCACGTGCATTACCTGCAGTTGGCCTGTGGCCAGGTGCACGCGGCAGCTGACCAGCATGGCGGGCTCGTGGTGGCCCACTGATGCCTCCGTCAGCTGAGACAGGGGCGGCAGTGTAATGGGGCGTGAGATTGACATGCTGTGGATGCCCCACTGGGTCACTGAGCTGGCAGTAGTCCGAGGAAAAGCGTCTGGCAGCAGCAGGGCATGGGTTGCTGCCGCAGACATCTCCAGCATGGCTGTGCAGGGCAAGGTGGAAGTAAGCAGCCCAGACATGAGCATGGACAAGCCTTGCCATCTGGCGATCCACTCAAATGAACCATCAAGACCATACAGGCACATGTCGCACATGGACTAGCCAAACTCAGAAAGTAGGCAAAATATATCCAACACATCGCACCAGTTGCTGGCAGAAGTGCGTGGCCCATGACCTGGTGGTCCCACAGCCATGCCGTCCGGGGGTGCGCAGTGATGCTGCAACCACAGTGTGTCAACCACAGCAGATAAGCCAAAAAACACTCATCAGCTGTGTGCAAAGTAAGGGTGGCACAACAATGTATGGCTTGAACTGGTGCTGTATTCATGAAGAGACGTCGTACCTGGCCTCCATGGTGATCCATCCAGATGCCAGGCTGGGGACAAAGCGGCTGGATAGGGGGTGTACTGATGGGTGCACCCACAGCCGCTCCCAGGCCCACACCATTGGGCTGATGTTGCTGCCATCTTTGGAGGTGGAGTGTGCTTGAGTAAGCACCTCAGTGCCAGCAGGCAAAGCCGCTGCCTCGTGGCCTTGGTCCTCCACTGCGCACACAACATGGGCATTGGTGCCCTGGAACGCAAAAGCCTGGATGCCACCAACATGTTGTCGGCGCTGCTGAAGCTGCCGGCTTGCTGATGGCTGGCTGCAGGGTGCCCCCTGCCTGGGCAGCACCACAAGCGGGGCTGCCCCGCTGCCCGCTGCAGCAGCTGCCAGCTCTAAAGCCGATGACAGGAAGGGGTTGGGGCTGATCAGGTGCATCAACGGGCTTGTGTTCACACTCAGCATTTGATGGATCAGGCGGCTAAGGCCCATCACACCAGCTGCAGGCTCTGCATGGCCCATGTGCGACTTGAGGGCGGTGAGTGTGACCGGACCACCCCTGCGGCTGCTGCTGGTGTCTGCAGCTGCGCTTGGCTTTGGCAGCAGCACGGACAGCGCTGCGTACAGTTCAATGGGATCTCCCAGTGGTGTGCCTGTGCCATGCATCTCAAGCTTGGACACATCCTGAGCACTGAAGATACCGGCCGCCGCCAGTGCTGCACGCACCACGTCCTGCTGCGCAGGTCCATTGGGTGCGGTGAGGGAGGAGGATCGGCCGTCCTGGTTCACTGCACTGCCTGCGATGACTGCCAGGGGCTGGCCTGGGGCATGAGTGTGGACGGATGACAGCTCTGGACCCTCCACCCGTTGTATGACAACGCCGGCCACACCCTCAGCGCGCACGTAGCCGTCAGCTGACGCATCTAGCGTCTTGCAGCGTCCGTCAGCAGCCAGCATGTTCGCCCGGTTACACGCCAGCGTCCAAGACGCCACAAGTGTGAGGTTCACACCCAGCGCAGCTGCAGCTGTGACCTCACCACGTTCAGCAGCAGTGGCTGCAAGGTGAGTGGCTACGAGGGAGGAAGAACATGCCGTGTCGACCGTCACCGCAGGGCCTGCACGGCGCAGCAGAAGCCAGTAGAACAAACATGAGAGATGAGGCATTGTAGAGAACCAAGATAGGTCCAGGACCATCAACGCCTTGCAGTGTTGACACACTTGCAGCAAGTTCGCAGACTGAAACTGACGGAGCGAGAGCAGCAGCGGTAAAAACCCATAAGTTGACATCAAGCCGAAAGGAAGAAGTGTGCGTACCGCGCAGCCCAAACGTGTAAGACAGGCGGCCAGATGTGACTGACAGGTGTGCTCCTGTTGCGTAGTACGCTGTGAGGGGTACATTCTGCTCCAGGCAGACACGAGCATACTCCAACTGTGACACACCCACATACACCCCAAACAGTTCATCTCTGTTGCTGCCATTGCTACAGCCACCCTGCGCCAGCACTTCTGCGCCACACTCCAGGAGCAGGCGCTGCTGCGGGTCCATGAGGGTAGCTTCAGAGCGGGGGAGACCAAACGCCTGCAGGACATGCAGGACAGTTCCACAAGTGATCAAGAGCATGTGCTTGTACAACAGCGTGCGCAAGGCTGATCACTGGTGCAAGAATCGCGCGACAAAGGAGAGCCACAGCCAGTTGAAATAGCTCAAAACGTGACACATTTTCAGCCCATGCAGCGCACCATGGCATCAAACATGTCAGCGCCCGCCATGAAGGATCCAAACCGTGCATGTTGCTCATGTGGATGAGCAGCACCGGGCACTGACCCATCCACGTCCCACCTGTAGATAAGCACATTGAATAGCCATGCCTTGTACTAGACAAGTACTATGCTGGTGCAGGCAGGCACTTACCACATATGACCTGAACAGACCAACAGCATGAAACGAACCTTGCACCTGACTTCTGCATCCCGCACCTGCTGAGCGGTACAGTGCTTGAGCGGTCCATCAGACCGGCGGCCTGACCACCATCAGCAGGCCCTTGTGCAGCTGCCTGTGGCACCTCCAACGAGGCACAGCCATGGACGTAGCCGCCAGGTGCCCGCTGGGACATGGCAGTGACCAACAGGCGTGGGCGACGGCGTGGGGTTGGGGCTGCTGGGACATCGCGAGGCCCAGGTGGCTGCACTGGTGGCACCAGTTGCATGGCTGTATGAGACTGGGGCAGTATGAGTTCTGCTGGTGCGGGCCCATGCATCTGTGGCTGCGTGGCGGCGGCCACGGGGTGTGATGCTGCAGCTGGTGGGAAGGTGTCCGCAATGAAGGTGGCAATGGAGGACACTGTGGGGTAGTCAAACACAAGACTGGCAGGTAGCTGCACTGCAAACGTGGACTCCAGACTGGAGGTTAGCTCCACTGCCAGCACACTGGTGAGGCCCAGGGACATGAGAGGAGCTTCTGTGGGAAGCGCACTGGCCGGGCCATAGGCTGCAGCCTCGTTGCTGACCAGGATGTCATGCACAGCACTACGCACCAGAGCCGCCACCCCAGCAGAGGGTGAGAACCCTGCACTGCTACCGCCAGCAGCGGGTGCTGGCTCAAGCCCAGCCACGGGAGGTTGCTGCCTGGAGACCAGCTGCTGTGGCAGCGGCAGCAGGGAGGGAGGTGGTGGCTGTGGCAACAGGGGCTGTGCAGCAGGTGCACCTGGCAAGACCACACTCTCCGACAGGTAGCCTGCAAGGGCCTGTGCAGACGGGTAGTCAAACACCAGGGTGGGGGGCAAGGAGGCACCCGTGCGCTCCTCAAGCAATGCAGTCAGTGCCACTGCTGCCGTGCTGTTCAAACCAGCGGACATGAGCGGCTGCTGCACACCCAGCTCCTGGTCCTGTGGCAGCCCCAGGACCTCTCGCACTGCTGACAGCACCATCGGCAGAGCATGCGGCATGCCAGGCGCGGTCGCAGCTGTAGGCTGCAGCATTGGAGGTGCATGTGCGGCCATGGGTGCCAGAAAGCGGCCCATTGCAACAGATGGGGCTGATGCTGGGGCAACTGCAGGCATCAGTACACCACCCAATGGTGGGAGACCGTGCCGACCGCGCACAATTGCGGCAGCCAGCGCGTGCTTGTTCTGCAGTATGGCTGGTGTTACCAGCACGACTCGCACGGGGACGGAATGCGCCATGCCTTCCAGGCTTTCAACCGCCTGCTGGTCTTCCATCACCACGGCCAGCAAGCCACCCGCCCCAGCTGCAACCGCAGCTGACAGGGCTTGCTCCAAGTGAGCGCTACCTGCTGTGCCACTTGGGAGCACTGCAACCAGGGTGAGGCCACGGAAATCATGGCGAGGCTGCTGCACCTGAACAGGCACTAGGCCGGTTATGGTGGATAAAAGGAGCTGTGCAGCATCAACTGGGTCCACAGGGCTGGTTGGAGCTAGTGGCGTTGGTGGCAGCAGCAGGGCACCAAGGGGTGGCATGTGCTCGCGTGCACGCAGCACCATGCGCATCACATCTCCAGGAACAGCATCGCCGGTGAGCATGTGACTAGGTACGAGTGCCACCTTGACATCTGCACCCATGGCAGTGTGCTCCAACAGCTGCAGAAGGTTGGAGGGCGTGGGGGCCGCTGCCGCCATGCCCAGCAGCACCAACACATGTTGTGCACCTGCTGCCAGCGCCCGGCGCAGCTGCACGGCAGCTGGGTGGTCCTCAACAGCCAGAGGTGCAACCGCACCTGCTGTGGCGACATGAGCCGCACTGAGGGTGTCCATGCCTTGCATTACGCATGGGATAGCGATGCATGTGGTCAGCAAGGGGCTCAGCTGAGCGTGTGCCGCATCTGCACCCAGCTGTATGCCTGGAACGTTGGGAAGCGCTTGCTGCAGCGTGCGTGCTGCAGATGCCGCTGCTTGCCAAGCTTGGGCATATAGGTTCGGGACTGCACCGGTTGCCACTGGAGCCACAGGGCTGGGTGCAATGGCCAGCTGCTGAGAAACAGCTGCCGTGGGCGGAACTGTGGGCGCTGTGCCAGGACTGAGCAGCCTGCGCAGCTCAGTCTTCAGGATCTTGCCTGATCCAGTGGTGGGCATGCGCACCAGTACATGGACCTGTGAAGGGATCTTGTAGTGCGCAAGCCGTGCACGGCACCATGCCAACACCGCTGATCGCACCTCCCGCAAAGCAGCTGCTTCCAGCTGCTGTGGGGATGGAGCAGCAGGCGGGCCAGGAGAAGAGGCAAATTGGGCAGAGTAAGGAGCGTCCGGCTTGAGTGTGATTGCTGCAGCGACCAACTCCCCCATGACACCACCGGGGATGCCAAACACTGCCGCATTGGCCACCCAAGGATGGGCAGCCAGCACAGCCTCCACCTGCGGCATCACATGTGTGTTCCACAGTAGGGCTTCATACAAGACCACGGCCAATGCAGGCACGTTCAAGGGCCCATGCCTGCTGGCAAGACTAACTACCATGCCAAGACGGCATCAGCAAGGTCCATGCACCAAGCCCAGCACGCACTTCTGTACAATAGACATTCTCGCCTCCACACAGGATCTGCGAGCAGGTGCAATGCACTTTCATGCTGCATCAGACTGCACCATGCACATGCTGTGAGCTGTGCGAGTTCAGGTACCAAAGAGGCAGCACGCACAAGTACTCAGGGCCTCAGACATGCGAAGAATCTCCGCCACCACCAGAAGTCAATGGGTGTTGCTGGTTTTGACGCGCGAGCGACCCTTATCAGCATTATAATACTGATTAAAAACATTGTTAACCTCATAATGCTCAAGCATCATAACGCTTTGAGTACCAGAATCATGGGCAAATTAACCAGGCTACGAACAGGCGTTGTCATGAATGGAACGTTGCTTATGATCCAGAAGACCGATGATCAACCAAACGACTTTTGGGGAGTTGGTTGTAGTTTCGGTTTGACAGCTGTGTCATGTTCGACAGCCCAGAGCAGCCCACTGCAGCCAGGCACAAACGCTCACCATGTCCTTCTTGCGGTCCACCACGTGCAAGTAGCCGTCTGCGCGCACATGGGCGAGGTCCCCCGTCCGGAACCAGCCGCCAGGCGCAAAGGCAGCACGCGTGCCTTCTGGGTTCCTCCAATAGCCTGTGGTAATACGCAGGCGTGGAGGCATCTCCCGTCATCAGCTGCTACTCAGAGGCCATTTACACGTTGAGAGTAATTGAGTGCAATGACGCATCATCGGTCTTTCCAGCTCCTCTGTCAAGGCATATATGCATGTGTGCTTAGTGAGCACGCATGGCAAGGCCGACATTGCATGCGGCACGTTGGTCACGGCAGTCCCTTATTGGCGCCTTACCTGAAAACACAGTGGGCCCGCGCACCCACAGCTCGCCGACTTCACCCGTACCAGGGGCCACACAGTGCATGTGGTCGTCAGGAGCCCCCTCCTCCTCCGCCACAACACAGACATCCACCAGGATGAATGGCCGGCCACTTGTGCACACAAGGCCCAGGAGCGACTCGAGGTACTCAGTCGTGGGTGGAGCAGTCGCCTGTGTTGGGGCATCCATGCACACCGCTGTCTTATCCCACTCACAATAATGGTCAGGAATGACCAAATGTACATGTTGAAACTTCATACAGGGGCGAGCATGGCCTGCTGTTCCTGGCGCAGCATTGACGAAACAAAGGCTTACAAACCTGTGGCCCATGGTCTGGCAGGATGGACATGGAGATCTTGCCACAGGTCTCCGTCATGCCATAGCTCACAAAAAATTCACAGCCCAGGGCACCGATGATGGACCGCACCTAGCAGACACAGCAGCACATGAATGCATGCTGTCAGGAAGTGCACAAAGCGTCAAGATTAGGGTGCAGCAAACTTCCACTGCACATAGTAAGAAGACTAGAAGAGTGCTGCATGCGTGGTGTACACAGCAGTACATATCTCACCACAGCATCCGGCTGTGGTGAGCCACCACAGGACATCACACGCAGGCAGGTGATGTCCAGAACGGGCAGCAGGGGTGAGGTGGCCATCATGGCAGCCATGGTGGCAGCCACATTGGTCACGGACACACGCTCACGCTCTGCCCCCATTCACCCGAACCAGACAGGCGACAATCATTGTCAGTACGGTGAATTGGTGGCAGGTGTTTTCCTAGACCACATGTTCTTGCACATAAGTCTGCTGGCCTATTCTGTGGCATGGGTGCAGAACAGCCCAAGCATGTGCATGACATACATACATCAGATACATGCAGCCGTGCCACCTGTCCGCTTGCCATGACTCACCGATGGTCAGAAGCATGCTCAAGGGGGTGAAGGTGGGTGTGATGACGTGGCGGCCACCCACCAGCGTGATGGCATACACGGCAAACACATCCACCAGGTGGAACAGGGGGGCAAAGTGGCCCCACACGTCACCACCGTGTAGACGCATCTCTGCGCAATCAGGCAAGTCCCAACAAGGATCAGTACCGGCTGCACCTCATCAGGAGGACTAAGAGGAAAGTAACGGCATGCGCCAAAGTTCATGCAACCAAGCACAAGACGGAGGCAACTGCTTACCCCTGGTAGTGCCCAAAGCATGCAGCATGACAATGCGGTGGCTCAGCACCACACCCTTGGCCCGGCCAGTGGTGCCACTGCAACACAGGGTGTTTGTGCCAGCATCGTGTCCTGGCATGCATTGTCCACTTAAACATAAAGCTTGCATTGTACACTACTGTACACTGGAAAGTGTAGCTGGGTAGTTGGCACATGGGTGCAGGCAGGTAACATCGCATGTCAAGCAGTCCACCAGTCACAAGCACGTGTGATGCGGCAGGACTCGCCTGGTGTAGTACATGTGGTAGCCATCATCAGGGTCAAAGGCGGTTTTGCCAGCAGCAGCCAGCAATGCACCACGTGCCTCCTGCACCTGTTGCAGCGCACCAGTACCAAGTGTGGCGTGCAGCACACCTGCGTAGCACGGCAGAAGCGCGAACATAGCTCTGTCATCGCGCAAAACAGGCAATGCAAGCTTGTAATCTCCTGCACCAGCTGCCAGGGCAGGTTAACAGCAACACCCTAATGTTTCCCAAGTCCCACCCACTTGTGTACCACACAGATGTCCGTGTGCCAGGCAATGTTGCAGGTGGTTCCAGAGGCTCGGCTGGTGGTGGCTCCTCATGCCCAGCTCCTTCCAAGCTGTGCAGAGCAGCACCTGCCAAGTTCATCCACACAACAGTGTGCACAGGCTGTGTCCGGTTGCCAAGAGTGGGGCTTGGAGCGGCTTCTGTGGTGGTAGTCGCTGGAGGGGGGCTTGTGGGGGCAGGGCCAGCAGTTGCAGTGGAACTTGGTTCTCCAGCTGTTGGTCCCTCGTCTTGAAGGAGGCTCAGCGCTGCAGCCAGCTGCTGTGCAAACTCCACATCAGCGATCAAGAGCTGAGCACCCGAGTCATGCAGCACGTGTGCAAGCTCTGGGGGTGCAAGGGACACGTTGATGTTCACAAGCTGGGCGCGCAGCGCGGCGACTGCAAAATGTGTCTCGATCACCTGCAGTGCGGAACAACAAGTAATGAAGTGTACATCACCCGATGAATGCCACGCTCAGCATTGCACAGCAATCTGTAATGTATGAGGTGTATAACAAAAATGCTGGGGGACACGGCAAGCACTGAAGAAGACGCTACCAGCAAGTTACGCACCTCGACACAGTTGCGCGACATCAGTGCGATGCGCACAGGCACGGCCGGTGCTTCCTCTGATGGGGAGGCTGTGCGGGATGGTGAGGAGTGTGGGGAGGAATGGGCTGGCAGGGGGTGGCTGGACAAGGCTAATCCAAGGACCTGGGTGGGGACAAGGGTGGGGGCGGGGGTGGTCGTCGTGCCGACTGCAAAACCACCACTCCTCAGAGAGCCAGCAGGGGGAGGTGCAACCTCAGCTGTTGCCACACCGGACTCACTGCCAGGAGGGCTGCTGGTCTCCCTGTCAGGCTGATGCAGCAGTGGTTGCAGTCCTACAGCTAGCTGTGCAGCACGAGTGGTGAGCTGGCTGTATGAGAAGGTGCGGGCTGGGGTGGTAGCAGTGTCCACCACAGCCAGCTTGTCAGGGTAAGCTACATGTGCAAAGACTGCTAGGGACCAGGCATCAAGGGGATCTAGGGTGTTGTCAGGGATGCCAGCAGGCTGTGCTGCATGGTGGGTGGAGATGGGGGTGGGTGCATGTGGCACACCAGAAGATGCCGGTCCAAGCATGCCCTGTTGAGGCACTGCAGGGCCGGTGGTGTCGGATCCAGGCAGGTTGCCTGGTGTGCCTTCATCAGAGCTAGACTGAAGCCCACCGCTGCTAGTCTGCCCCATCGCTGACAGCAGGCTGCTGCGGGCCCTGCAGCAATGGGCAAAGTATGGCCCGGCTGTGAGCCTGGGATGGTGGGATGCTGGGAAGCACGAATGACTAAGAAAACGCTAAGTTTGGAAACTCCAGTTACGCCGACGCACGTTGGTGGCGCAGTCTGCGGGGGGAACTCAGCTGCAGCAACCAAATTGCTTTTTTTGTGTGACCAAAGAGAGGTGCATCGTGGGACTTGTTGCCAGGTCAAGGTTTAAAGCCGTCATTGTGAAATTTTGCAGAAAGGATGTGACGGCACACATTGTCAAACAAGCATGATCGGGATGCACAATGGGCCCCAAAAACAAAATCGCATATACTGACGAAACAGCCGATCTGAAGGTGTGCAACGGAAGATACCATCCCCTGATCAATTTTGCGGTGACGGTACAATGTTTTACAACCCATGCTGCTTCTTTGCACCGTTACGTTCATGCAGTACCATGATACGTTGCTGAAAGCGGCTGAGCTCTGGGCTGATGGCCTCGAGGTTGTTTGCAAGGGCCGACGGGGGAGGCTGCTCGGAGGTGTGCGTGGCATGACGAACATCCAGCCTTGCAGATGACGCGCTGCTGCATGTGCTTTTCATGTCCTCAGTCAGGGTTTTGCATGGGGATGTTGGGACATGTGGTGTGCCAGCAACTGTGCACGCAGGACACAACTCCCAGTGCAACTGCCTGTACCTAAGGTAATCCTTTGTCTGCCGTGCCTAATGCGCATGTGTTTTTGTTGGGGTCATGGACTTACAAAACATTACAAAAACATCATCGCCTACCCGCATGGTTGCAGGTGCTTGTGCCCTGATGTGGAGGGGCATGAGAAGAATGAGCGCAGCCCCATCTTCTCCCTTGACAGCTGGTGGGTGTGGGCTGAGCCAGCAACAGTCATGGTGGCTTCGGAAGCTGTTCATAATGCTACCGTGCTGCTGTGGGTAGCGAGCGTGTAATGTCCTATTCAGAGTTGTAGACATGTGATGCCATACTACTGGGTGGTGTGCCTGCAGGGTGTTTGGACACTGCATGGAGGATGTTACTGATTCCATGACTGACCAGGAGATAGATGCTGCATGCCTGGAGAACATCACTGTGCCGTCTCATGGTGGTCAGGTGTGGCATGTGCTACTGTTATGTTCATGTCCATTTTTATCACCAGCTGCTTACATGCCGTCTCACAGCACTAGGCTAGGTGCATCCTGGGAGCTATGGACGCACTCTGTGCTGTGAAGCTGCTATTGCCCTCACACATTTCAGTGACTGGCTTTGCATGCAGACGTTGCGTGATTTGTGCCGCAGCACCACGGACAGCTATGGGGGGAAGATGCTGGCAGGGTTCAATGTCTGGGTCTACTGGTGGGACCAGCCTTGTGTGAGTGGAGGCTGCTCCAAACGCAGCGATGGCCTGCCATTGCAGGCTGCGCAGCTTTCTGGCTGCCCTGAACATGGCAGTCTTTTGTGCAGTGTACCCGCAGCTTGACCGTTGACATTGTGCATGCGCGGGCCGGCACGTCTGCATCCATGTTGCTCACGGGCAGCCCCTGTTCACGCATTTCTATGCCTTGCATGTTGCTGCTGCATGTGCAGCCCGATGGCGAAGAGGGCAAGGCCCTGACACGCCACGAGCGCCAGGGCTACGCCCAACGGCAGCCCATCGCCACCAGTCATGTCTCTGCCAAGGCAGGCAAGAGAGCCAGGGCACCGGGTGTGGACCCCAAGGGCGTGTGGTACAGGGCAGAGGTGGTGGGATATGAAGAGGACACCGGCCAGCTGCACATCTTCTACCACGCGGACGAGGTGAGTGGCTTATGCGGGCACTGCTTGACATAGTGTGCACTCGGCTGCACGTCAAGTGCGGTGCCTGCAAGGGTCTGCAAGGATGCACGTGGGCACATGCTGCTGTCTCAACTGGCCTCTGCTGCGCCCATCACGCAGGAGCGGCATCAGATCCTGCTCCCCATCGTCATCGCGCACTGGGGTGAGGAGGCACCCAAGCTGTGGAGCCCCGCTGCTGTGGACCGAGTGCCTCCGCCACCTGCGCTGCCACCACCGTCACCCAACAATGGTGCCCGTGAGTGATGCGGGTGGGGGCTGGGTGCCGCAGCGTGTGGAGGGGGCCCAGGCACTCGATTGCTGGCCCGCGGCATCCATATGCAGCTATGGTCATGTTGGCAAGCACACAACACTGTCTGCTGTCTGGTTCCCCTACATGCAGTGGAGGCGCTGCTGTCAGACTCATTCAACATGTTTGAGAGTGCGCCCAGCCCTGCCTCCTCCCTCCTGCCGCTGGCTGTGCCACCCTCCCACATGCACCTGCATCCCTTACCAGAAGCGGGTGAGGAGGATGTATGGGAGGACGCCCTGAGCGGGGGCCATGTCGATGATGACCTTCAGGACCTGTTTTGCATTGCAGCTCAGGAGGCTGTAGTATCCTCAGGCCCCAAGCCACCGGTTGCTGCCACCGCTTCAACTCCTGCTGCAACCAGCCAGCCACCACCTGCCGGTGCAGCAAGGCCCTGTCCAGCAGCCGCTGGTGTGGCTGCTTATGACGCTGTTGATGCAGGGTCTGCAGCAGCATCAGGGAGCGTGGATGCAACACACAGCAAGGCAGCCGCAGCCCACATGCAACCCCCCTCCTTGCCCCTGGAGGCTACTGTCGCTGCTACAGCGGAAGTACAACTGGCCGTCTCTCCGCCAAAGAAGGATGTTTCGCCGCTCACCAAGCGGCAGTTGGCAGGTGCCAGCACCTCCAACCCATCAAGTGAGGCAGCAGCAGCAGGTCCAGGTTCCAGCAAAAGCATCGCAGCCGCCACCACACAACCTGCACCCACCACTAAAGCTGGGGGCACCGTGAAGGCAGCGCCAGCTGAAGATGCTGGGCCCAGCACTAGCCAGACAGCGCTGGCAGCAGCAGCAACAGACACATCGAGCAGGCTTCCAGCGTTTACTAAGGATGTGGGGCAGGCAGGGGGTATGAACAGGGAGGCAAAGGAGCCTGTGCTTCATGCACAACAAGAGGCCGCATTATGCAAACCGGTGCAGTCACCCGAGGCAGGCAGTCAGGCCAAGGTAGACAAACCAGAGCACAAGGAAAAGGCCAAGGCAAAAGACAAGGGTGAAGGACTGGAAAAGGCCAAGGCGAAGGAGAAGCAGATGGAGAAGGAGGGCCCAGCGAGCGAAGGGCGGGAACAGGTAGGGAAGAAGCGGCACAGGCAGGATGGTTCCTCCGATGATGAGATCCCCCTGAGGCAGGTCGCCAATCAGAACAAGAAGGACAAAGCAGACAAGGGAGAGAGAGCAGACCAGGCTCTGGCGGCCACACAGAAAGCACCTCATACAGCAGGTCCAAACATTGGGACAGCACGGAAGAAGGGAGGCAGCGTGTCAGGCCGTGTCCCTGAGCAGGCTGCCAAGACCAGCAGCACGGCAGCGCCTCAGGGGCAGGGCAACCAGGCAGGGACATCGAGCGGCAAGCCGCATGTGGCAGGGCAGGTCAAGCGGACCGACAGTGGGAAGCTTGGCAAGGCGCTTGTTGATTTTGACGACCTCAACGCAGATGCCGCACCTGCCAAGAAGGCACGTCCTAGTGAGCCTGCTGCCCCATCCACTGCAGCGCATTCAGTTGGCAACGGCTCCGCAGCTGCGGCTGCAGCAGCGGCAACTTCAGCTGCTGCTGCTGCAGCTACATCGGCAAAGCTTGCCGCCATCACCACAGCTGCGGCTGAGCCTGGACCACCTCCTGTGACTAGCACCGGTGTGAGGGCCTCAGTCACCCACCTGTCACCACGCGATGCCAAACCTGGATCCCAGGCCGCTGCAGTGAAGAAAGGGCCTGCACAGTCATCACCTGTACAGCGGACAGAGGCGGCAGCAGGTCCCAGCCCATCACCGTCCCCGGCAGCTGTGGCTGTGGAAGCAGTGCCATCACTGCCGCCACCGCCACCGTTAGACCCCCGGCGTCTTGCAAAGAGGGAGCTGGAGGCAGCGTCTGGGCTGCGCTTCTCGCAGCTCAAGGGCATGTGGCAGGTGGTCCAGATGATGAAGGCGTTGCATCCTGCATACCAGTTCACTGAGGTGGAGGTGGAGGTGGCACGTGTGCCTGATACCCTGCTGCCGTTGCAGCAGCTGCCTGATGCTCCAACAGCACGGGACCGGAGCATTGACGCTGCAGCCACTGGCAGCAGCAAAACAGCGGCTGGGAGTCAGCCCGAGCCACTGCCAGGTTCCAGCCGCGTGAGTTTGCATGTGCTGGGTGACAGCAGCCGGCTCATGCCTGGTGTGCTGCTACCCCCTGCTGCGAATGCGCATGCAGCAGAGCAAGTCTCAGGCAGTCCCCTGGCCCAGCTGCTTGCTGCACTGGAGCATGCAGTCTTCAACCAGCCTGTTAGCTCCAGCAGCACAGCGACATTCACACGCGATGCGGTGCAAGGGCACGCGGGGCAGTGGCTGCTGGTGCCTGAGAGCCGCGGTGCCACAGTCTTCCGGGCAGTGGGCAGCGTTGATCTGGCAGTTTCAGTCAAGCCTGCAGCACAGCAGGTGCAGGTAGCAGATGTGGAGGTTCATGGGTCCAGCGACTCAGACATGGATATAGACGACGCACCCAACCACAGCAGTGCAGCCGGTGGCCAGCAGCCCAGCACAGGCAGTGTCTGGGGGCTGCAGGTGTCCCTGTTGAGGGACCGCACTGTGTACATGTCCAACCTGAAACCTGCAGCGGGGAGGGAGAAGGAGCCGCCAGGGCAACGGGCGAGCCTGTTCCGCCTGGCTAAGTTGGAAGTGGGAATGGTGACACTCCTGATCCTGCACCCACAGCCTGTGCCCCCTCGCCAACATCAGCAGCTGCACAACAGGCCGCAACGCGCATACCTGCGTGTGGTGGTGCGGCCCAATGGCCTGCCCACCCCGCCCCCCGCAGATAAGCACAAGAAGATCCGAGATCCTGCGCCACCTCCGCCGACTTTCCTGGCCAAGGCGGCTGCGCAAGCAGCAGTGGCCGTGGGCATTGCTGTGGCTGACTGTGCATCAGCGGCTGGCGTGGCAAGCTCAGGCCAACAGCCAGGGAGTGTGCAGCCGTCAGCTGCGCTGGGGTCAATTGCACTGCATGATGCTGCAGCGCGTGTGGTTGCATGCATGATCAAGGCGGATGGCCTCCTGGCAAAAGCAGCAGCGCAACAGATGATGGCAGCATCCAGTTGATGATGAGGCACAAGTAGTGGAATTAGGTAGTGTCACACATGATGCTGCGCTGGTGAGTGCTGCAGATGTACTCTATCTGCAGCTCGGGAAGACCATCAGGTTGCGGCACGAAGGATATAATGTATTGACCCAGAGGGATTCCCATCACCCTTGTGCTAGACATACTATCTCCCTGGAACTCGGCTGCCCCACCACGTGTATGCTGTGCATGTCGTGCATGCTGAGCACATGCAGATTGCATCACCCTTCCTCTTTCCTGCGCAAAATATGACAGTTTCCAGCGCCTCCATCGGCTGCCTGCGTAAGGGGCACCTGCTGCTTCATTATGATGTCGCCCCAGCAGCAGGCGGTGATATGGTTGCACCCCAGCGTCCCCCACGCGAAGGCGAGGTTCGACATATGGAACGCCAAGCTGCGATCGCTAGGATTGGGCCAGCTTCACCCAAGGTTGCGCAAACCATGCATGGTTGTGTTTGTGCCTGGTCGGGGTTTTAGGAGCCCGCTTGAGACGAACCCATGACATGCGTGCAGTGGCCCGATTCCAGCGGAAGCAACGCACGTCTTAGTCGGCCACTTGTCTTCAATGGAGCTCTCGGCCCTGTCAACCTGGCTGGTGCAGCACCACCCTGGCCCAGCACCTCCCCCTGTGGTGCGCACCTACCTGCTGCCTTGCCTCTGCCCATGTGTGCCCTGTGCGTGCGCTGGACATAGTCATTCTCATGCAACGGGCAGCGGGCAGCCTTGGGTGGGCTGATGAGCACATGTTGACAGCTGCATGTAGATCATGAATGCAGCACAGCAACTTCACAAACAAGCACGGTCAGGCTGATCCCGCTGTTGGAGTGATGCAACGAGTGCAGGTGGTGCATGAGGACTGGCTGACAGCATCCATTGCACAGGGGAAGCTCCTGATGCCACTGGCTGGCCCCAGCCCCACACCCAGGTCCCCACAAGCCCCGTACTCGCTGGTCAGCCCACCTCGCATGCAGCAGCAGGGCATGGGGCCCCCACCCATGCAAGCCCAAGCTGGACACCTGCTGCCAAGCAGCCCTGGGCCTATGGGGGCACCTCCCACCCCCATGCAGTTGCCCATGCAGTTCCCACCCCTCAGGCCTCCTGGCATGATGATGGCCCCACCACCAGCGGCACCCATGTACCGCCCCATGCCCCCACAACCCATACCACAACCGCAATGGCTCCCGCAGCAGGCACCGCTGCAGCCGCCACGCAACGACGCGGCATCGGCCATGCGCAGTATGCTTGCCATGCAGGGTGAAGCGCGTGAGCCCAAGCGCCCACGCACAGAACAGTGGGGCAGTGGTGCGGTTGGTGCAGCAAGCGCACCGAAGCAGCCGCTGCCACCTGCAGCCGCCCCTTCTCCCAGCACCACTCCCCCCAACGGCGCTTCAGCGCAGCCCCACGCAACCGCGCTGCCCACTGGCCCGCCCACACCCATCGGCAGCGCAGCCCCTGCTGCGGCTGGTGGCTCAGGCCCCGCTGCAGCTGTCCCTGCCCCGCCCCTGCTTCTGGCCCCTGCCGCGCCCCCGCTGTCTGCAGCCGCCCTGCCACAGCTGCCACCACCCTCAGCAGATGATGTTGCACGGCTCCTGCGGCACGGCAGGCAACCAGCCGCCTCTGCCGCAATACATGATGTCGCTGCGCCCGAGCCAATAGCCACAGATCCCAGCATCCCACCAGTTGCTGAGGTGCTGGCAGCCCCACCAGACTTGCCACCCAGATTGTTTGTGACCATGCCGCGAGCAGTCAATGACCCAATGGCTGATGCGGGTGCAGGCGCCGGATCTGCCACTGCACATCTTAAAGTTGTCACGTACAACATACTGGCCACTTGCGCTGCTTCCAGGTACAACTTGTCAGCCTTGTATGGGGCAGCAGAAACGGGCTTGTGGGTGCCTGTGTGTGTTGGCACGGTGACGTGCAGCAACCCGTGCACCGAAACGGTGCACGGTAGGAACAATCGCAAACATTCCTCATCCTGGGTGCTGATGCATGTTGCGACTGTGTGCGCTGTCTTCCCCACGTTTCCACGTCGTGTTGGATGTCCTGAACCCAGCAACTCCGTGGCGCACTGCCCGCCTGAGCTGCGCGCCTGGTCATACCGTGGGCCGCGCCTGAAGCGTGAACTGGAGCAGTACGCGGCTGATGTGTACTGCCTGCAGGAGGTGTGCCACAGCCTGCCAGCATATTGCGCATGTGCCTGTGCATCGCTCCAGGCAGCTCAGCGTGGCTGTTACGTGCTGCCGCGGCCCAGCTTGACCAGCATCACATCCATACATGAAGACGCTCCTTTGAATCCGGCAAACGGCACCACGGTGGCACACAGGTGGACATCTTGGACTGGGAAAGGGACCTGTCACCCTGGGCAGCCACTCAGGGCCTGGCCGGGCTGCACCGCATGCGGCCTGGCACCTTCAGCACTGGGCCGCTCAAGCGCCGGCGCCCTCAGGAGGACGGTTTCGAGGGCAGAGGCGTGAATGGCGAGGGCGAGGGTAACGAGCAGCGCGCTGATGGCGTGGCGCTGCTGTGGCGCGCGTCACGGCTGGAGCTGGTGGACTACAAGAGCATCACCTTCAAAGAGCACGCGCACGTACTGGGTGCGTGGTCCGGCTGCTGCGGGTGCAATGCAGCAAGCGCTGGGCTGAACAGATCATGCGGAAGCTGTTGGCCTGAGGCGCAGCGCTGTTGTTTATGAGCATGGTGCTGCACGCTGAACCTCAAGGGGCTGTAAAGCGAAGTGATGGACCTTGAGCGTTGCCATGGGCCTGGCTGTGTGTTTGACCTGCGCACATTACCTGCCCCGAGCCGCAGGCATGGGCAGCGGTGTGTGGCGTCAGGCAGTGGCACGCAAGGATGGCGCAGTCGCGTGCCTCTTCCGCCTCCGCCCCGACCCCCATGCGAGCAATGAAGCCCACTATAACACAGGCACTGCTGATGGGATGGCAGCTGGGGCTCGTGGGGAGGCCAGAAGCAGCACAGGAGTGCAGCAAGGCTCAAACACGTGGCCACTGGTGTGCGTTGTGTCCGCACACATCTGGTTTGACCCTCTGACGCCACACCTGAAGGTTGCACAGGTGAGTGAGGTCGGCTGAAGCGGAGGCAACCCAAAGCGGGTGCCTTGCCTGGTGCCACTCTGACATAGCTACTGCGCACGTGCTCAGAAGCGCAAGGGTGGCTTACTCTGAACATATCCTGTCATGCATATTGATGGGCTGCGCATGGGTGACAGCCGCAGTCTGATACTGCTTCGGCCAGTGTGATCCTCTGCCTGCAGGTTGATGCACTGTGCCGAGGGCTCAGCGAGTGGCTGGGCCCCCTACTGCCCCAGGATATGCCGCTGGCTGCACTGCCAGTGGTCATCGGTGGAGACTTCAACAGCACACCTGAGTTGGAGGTGCCCCCAGGTGAACCGCCCGCAACCAAGCCCCAGCTGTCAGGTGCATACCAGCTGCTGTTCAAGGGTTGCCTGCCTTCAACACACCCTCACCATCCCTCCAAGTGGAAGCCTTTGCGGGTGAGCCGTGCTGCAGCCGCCGCACAGCTGCAGCTGCGCTTTCTACAGCAGTGGCAGCAGCAACAGGAGCAGCAGGAAGCAGGTGCTGGGGCTGCCACCGGTGCAGCCCCTGCGTCCGTCACTCCCATGACCGATAGTCACCGTTCCGGCGCCAACAGCGACCATGAAGATGAGGGGGATGTGGGGCCAGAGATGAGCACACATGGGCTGCCGTGCATGGTGAGCGCATACGTAGCGGGCTGTGGGGCTGAGCCACCAGCCACACAACGCAACGTCACGTTTGAGGGGTGCCTGGACTACCTGTGGATGAGCCAGGGCGGGGCAGGCCAGTGGCGTGTGGCCCCACTGCTGGACATGCCATACCCATGGGAGCGCCTACGGCACACATGCAGTGGAGAAGGCAGCAGCTGCCAAAAGTGAGGTCCAAGCA
>QAXD01000007.1:1826691-1837776 GCA_004335575.1 Haematococcus sp. NG2
ATGTTGAAGCTGGGACTCCGTGGCTCCAATTGATGGTCAGACCCGTATAAATCACTCAAATGTGCCATCACAGTGCAACAACTTACGTATAATTCAAGGCTTGTCATTGGCCTTGGATCTGGGCGATTAATCGTGCGATGTTTTTAATTGCTGATTTTTTGACTGATCGGGACCTGCTGATTTCGGCATATCGAAAGTGTCTGCATGTCCTTGGTGTAGTATGAACTAACCTGTCTAGCTTGAGAACAGGGTTATAGACAATGGAAGCTGCACAAGCTTTCATGACGTGAGTAACGTTGGGTGATGCATCTGGCCAAGCTTGCACAGATGGAGCCAGCAGCGGATGCTACTGTCCGGTGTGGAGCATGTGTCCTGTTGAGGCTGCAACTTGCAGCACATGGCTGTTCAGATCAAATGTGTGATGGGGACAGATCGCCATCTATGGCCTGAAGTGTAACCATCATGTGTTTGTCTGCGCTGGCAGATCAACACCTACAAGCAGATGCTGCGTGATTGTGCAAGCAAGAGGCTGCAGCATATCATGTCTGCATGGCCTGGCTCATACAGTTACATATTGCTTCTAATTAATAGCTGAGAAGCTGGCCATTTTTCGAGATGTCTAGACCCATCAGGCTGCACGCACAGAGTTGAGTAGTACACATAAGTGAAACTGAAAGGCATACCTGCCCGCAGCTAGCTGCCCCTCCAGTGAGTGGACCCTGCCACCATTGGGTGCAGCAGCACATATGTACAAAGTACCACAGTCATGCATGATGATACTACTCAGGTACATCCTGTGTTCAACATAATCGATAAACCCCTGCAGTTGCGTGTCCATCGCATTTGTTGTCCTTGCTGTGTTGCACCTCTTACAAGTGGCCCCGCATCACATGTCTACACAGAGAACGCAGCCTTGCATAGCTGCAGCTTCTTGAAAAGCCTGGACACCTGTGATTTGGGGTAGGGCTTCGTGGCCAAGCATGTCACAAAGTTTTCAGGCTGCTCCACCCACAGCTTGTGCTTGATGCCTGCATGGCAACCGGGCACCAAGTGGTTGACACAATGGGCTTAATTGGTTTGTGTGCTCCACGACGCATACTAATGCCACACCGTACCAGCTTCTCCAAGCTTGGCCGACAATTCACGCAGCTGTGTCTCTCCCTTGATCTCCAACACCACCTGCAATGATCAATGCAGGTGCATGTGGAACCAAGCGCTATATATGCAGCAAACAACTGCAGCACGCATAAACTTGACTGTTGCATCAGTTACGAGCAGTTGTATGTTGCTGTTGTACTGACGTCATGCATGCCACGACCTGCATGCATCCTTGCGCACCCACACTCAAGCACCTGTATTGAAGCACAGCACTGTACCTTGTGCATGTGGTCGAGATTATCATCAGACAGATATGCAGCAGTGACCTCGTCATCACGGTGCATCCACATGGCTGCTGTGGATGCATGACATGCCTGCGCCACCACGCTGCCCAATGGCCACTTTAGTTCAGTCCACAGGTCTCGCCGCAGCACCACGTACTGTAGCGCAACCACAAGCAATGTGATGTAGCTCAGAGGTTCACGCATGTGCTTGCACAGCATTGTGCATGGGCATGGGCATGGGGTGATGGCATCATGTATCAGAGTATCACATTCCCAATTTGACCTGTTGAGGGCTGAATTGGTTGCTGCATGCTTGAACCATACCTGGACCACTGTGTCCTGAGCTGCTGCCGGCGCCTGTCCCGCTGCTACTGCCACATCTCCCATGATGGATCTCCACTGAGGCCTGTCCACCAGCAAATAAGGACTACTTCTGTTGTCTGTAGGTGGCCTACAGAACCTCTTCGATGCACCTATGCGGTATGCACGCTGGCTGCAGATGGGACCGTGCAGATGGTTCCTAAGGACTTGCTGCATGCTTAAAAAACAACCTTTGCATCACTCGATGTTGCTCACCCAGGGTTAAGTGTGTCATATTGTTGAGGGCGAGCAGTATTACATGGTGTAGCTTCAGTCCAGGCACTTTTGAACAAGTAAGAATCTAGGGGCATTTGCCATAGATCGTCAAATAGTCAGATACACAACCCTGCTGTACCGAGGAGCAAATCTCTTAGTGTACATTATTAGGTAGCGATTTGTTGCATGTGCAGATAGTTTTGTTGACCTGTCATGCAACCTTAAGCGCCCCAAACCTCATGGCAGCGCAAAAGGAGGTCATCACGACCGTGTCTGGCGCGTGCGCCTACGGAGACCTTCAAGCACTCATCAATTTCGTGCAACAGGACCCTTCCTGCGTATCCAAACCAGACGAGAATGGATACTACCCACTGCAGGTGCGCTACAATAGCGATTTACAGCTGCTGGCTCGTTCAGATCGAAAGCAGGTGCTGCATGGAAGACGCATGCAACACAAACCCTGGTCCCTGTCCCCTGTGCAGTGGGCAGCGCTGAACAATCGCGTGGCCGAGGCAACACATTTGCTAGCCCATGGTGCCAACATCAACCAGACAGATCACACGGGCCAGACTGCGCTTCACTGGGCCGTGGTGCGAGGCAGCTTGCCAGTCATTGAGACGCTGCTTCGGCACAATGCGGACCACGAGATCCGGGATAATCGGGGCTACACAGTCGCACATGTGGCAGCACAGTATGGGCAGACAGCTGTGCTCTACCACCTGGCACTGAAGTGGGGAGTGGACATTGACAGCCCAGACGCTGATGGTCGAACCCCACTGCACTGGGCTGCATACAAGGGGTATGCAGACACGATTCGTCTCCTCCTGGTGCTGGATGCACGCTACACGCTGGCCGACAAGGAGGGCTGCACGCCGCTGCACTGGGCGGTGCGAGATGCACCATGTATGAACATGTGCATGGTTGGGTGTGCATGGTTACTCCTTCTGGTAGCATAACGTCACTGCGTACTGCAGCATGTGTGTGTTGCATCTGCAACTGTTAACGCACTGAGGTATGACTCTGTGCGTCCTAATGGCTGCAGGCAATCAAGGGCAACGGGGAGGCGTGTACTGTGCTGCTGCAGGGCGGCTCCAGCAGCGTGCTGAGCTACAAGGATGTCACGGGCTCCACGCCTGCACAGCTTGCAGTTGAGAAGGGGCATCGGTACCTTGGCATGCACCTGGCAGAGTACAAGCAGAAGCAGGAGGGCAATGGATGGTTTGGGAAGAACAGCAAGCTGGCGTGGCTCACAGGGACGCAGTTGTGCCCCGTCATCTGGTTGCTTGGCCTGGGCCTCATGTCATGTTACACTTACAAGGTGGTCAGTGCTGGAGATTTGCTTTGGGTGCATTGCACTGTGTTTGCGGTTCCTGATGCAAGTGGCTGTCTGATTTTTACCTGTGCGGCACGCGTCATGCCACACCTCATGTTTCAGCGCAGCTATCCATTGGTTCATGCATGTTTGAAATGTGCAGGTCATGTTGCCGGGGTCAGGGGCGGTGATAGATGCTGTCTCATGGAGCATTATGGCGTCTGCATCACTGGGGTTCTTCTTCCTTTACAAGACCACCACTTCAGACCCTGGGTTCCTGCCCATGGGATGGGACTCATATGGCAAGCGCGATGGGGGCACACCTGAAGCTCGTGATAAGTCGACATCGTCAGATGGATCAAAACACCACCTCCTTGGTGCGGTGATGTGGAATGGACGAGTGTTGGAGTGTGTGATAGCCGGAAGAGCATAGTTGCCTGCTGCAGCTGCTCGTGATTGGGATGTGGGCCATGTTCTTGAGTTGCACCATCACACTACTGCAGGCAATCAGCACTTGAAGAGCTTAGACTCGCCAGCGCTGTGGGCAGGCAATTGGCACCAGCTGTGCGTGTCCTGCCGCATCGTGCGGCCGTTGCGCGCCAAGCACTGTTCAGTCACCAACCGCTGCATCGAGGTCTTTGACCACTACTGCCCCTGGGTGCGTGGAGAGATTTCACTGCTTCAATTGTGCTGATCGGCATTGGTCATGCAGTTAAAATCATGAAATCACTGGGTGCTCCGGACTGGAGCCTGTGCTTCTACATGCATGTACTGCTTGAACACATCTGCGCGCCAAATTCGGCGGACATGATGTTACATAAACACACATATGATCAATTACTGCAGGTGGGCAATGCCATCGGCAAGGGCAACCGCCACTGGTTCCTGGTGTTCCTATGGATGGAGCTGTACTCAATGCTGGCAAGTGCAGTCATCGCGATCATCCAGATTCGCCGCCACGTGGTGGGCGACAGCTTCAGCGCCGGCAACCTGGTGCGTGCAGCGCCTAGCCAGGACATGGTGGTGCATCATCATGAACAGCAAGGCGAATGGCTGTTGAGCTGCGCCTGTCAGGCACCAGTACAGGCAATGAGCTGCGCTGTGTACGACATGAGGTGCCTGATGTCTGCCCGCAGGTGTGGATGATCGTCTTCGTGGTGTTGGACCTGTTTGTGGGCATCAGTGTGGCAGCTCTGGCCATTGCGCAGGCATCACAGGTTGCACGGAATGTGACCACAAACGAGCTGGCCAACTGGCACAGGTACAAGTACTTGCAGACTGCAGACGGCGCGTTCAACAACCCGTTCAGCAAAGGCTGCTGGGACAACTGCAGGGAAGCATTCCAGCCGCACAAGTGCCCCACAGCGCCTGTTTACCTGTACCCCAACTCGAACAGCAAGTCCAGCGGGTACAGCGCGGCCACTCCCTAGAGTTTCTTCAGCACCAGGCATGATTTTGCAGAGCAGTGGCTGTGCATATACGTCGTGCATGCTGGGGCGCTGGCTCCTGCTGCATGGAGGGCTTGCAGACGGCTGGAACAGACGGACATAAGTAATGTCTTCACATTGCATTACACCAGCTTGTAGGTGTGCACCTAGGTGAGTCTTAGTGTGCGGCAAAGAATATTTGACCCATATGGCAAGGAAAGCACTGGGATAAGTACGTGGTCATAGCAATTGTTCAGCGAAGTGATGTCCGGTATTATTGGCTCTCACATGGTGGATGCTGTACTGGTGCTTATGTAATAACCTAGAGCCGCAACCCTTAAAGGCATAGCCGCCCGGCCAACAGTGCTTCACATAGCTCTGGTGCTGCAGCAGCAGCTGCGAGCACATCTGCATCTAGCTTGGCGTGCGTTGGCAGCTTTGAAACGTGCTTGAGGTCCAGATCCAATGCAGCTACCTGCGCATCCAACGGTGCAACGGCGATGTACAACAGCGGTTTGGTGTGCAGTGATCTACGTGGCATTCGCCTCAGCCTGCAAGGCAGGGGGAATGGTAGCAAAGTGTGAGACACACACCGACACATGTAATGCTGGATGGATCGACCCACCCGGTACATGAAGCGGCTGCTTGACGTCAGCCCTGCGCTGGTTGCAGGGAAATCAATGAGCTTGGGGGTTGGGCGCAGATTGCTGCCAGCCACTTGCACTGCATGCGCAGGGTCTGGCCATGTGCGTGCCCCGGTTCCTGCAACGCTCTCCTGCACCGCTGCATCTGCTGCCGTCTCTTGGGTACTGGTGGGTGCTGCAGGGGACATGGCTGGCGCAACGCCTGGCACCTGCTTCACTGGCTGCAGCGTGACCATAACGCCACAGTCCTTGGCCGTCATGGCCGTCAGGTAGTCGCGCAGCGCGCCCAGTGCTGCTGCCTCATCATACTCGCCCCACACTTGGCGTGGACCCACTGCTGCTGGGATGGTGTCATGCCGGCTGCTGTACATGGCGAGTAGTGCGCGGTACAGGGGCATAGCACCCTCGACGTCCACCTTGTCAACCTGCTGCATCTTGAGCACGCGCGCCAGCAGCGCTGCATGAAACATGAGGGTACGCAGGCAGCACCGGCATCGGGGATCTGGGTGAACACCTGCTCTGCATCGTGCGCGGTGCATGCGTGCACAAGCGGAAAAATGCAACTGGCGAATCAGCCGTGGGCCTCTCACCTTCCCTGTGCAGCACCTCACACACCACATGCAGCAGTTGATCCACTGGATCTTGCACACCGCTGGTGCTGCTGCTGCCAAACACTGGCTCCAATGCCTCTCCCAGCTTGGTGCTGTTGTTCGATGACGACTTGTTGGCATACACCCCTGAATCACCCTTACCCTGTGCTGGCCGGCCACCGAACATCAGCTGACCTCCCACAAACACACGCAGGTTGTTCTGCAGGCACAAGGCGTGTTTGGCACCACTGTTCAGAGCCCTTCCTGCATGCACCTCCAAGCCGTACTTCGCACGCATGTGGAGGTGTGCTCTGCAGTCACCATCACACCGCGTCACAAGCACGTTTCTGCAACTTACATTTGGCGCCTGCAGCAGCGCTTTCAAGGCACGCTGCATACGGCTCAGGTCACAAGAAAAGAGGTCACGAGGATCATACGTGCTCAAGGAGCCCTTGCCCTGCGCACACAGCGGCCATTTTCAGCAGGGCCCAGCGCAGGCGTGGCATCAGCAGACGCTCCCAAATGTGTTGGTAATCAGGTGTCACAGGCCAGGTTGTCCCCGCAACTGCCATACAACTCCCACCTGCTTGTACTTGAGCACGCAGTGCATCAGGAACCGCGGGTAGCGCGCCTTGAGATGGGCAGTTCTTGTGTCAAGGTGAGGACTGCAGGGATTGGGCAGGATAGCGAAAAAACCGTTGAGCAAAACTGCAAGCAGCGCAAATTTGGGTGGCTACAACGGGCATTGAATGTGCACCAAGAACACCTGCAAGCAGCCCACGCTACGGATGCTCTCAAGCTCCCGCACCAGCGCACCTGACAGGCATACATCCTGCCTTTGGCTTGATCTCCACACACACCACGGGCCCGGCTGGGCCATAGCCTCCCAGGGTGCAAGCGCTGAAAGAGGCTAAATCTGGCATAAGAAGGGCAGGCATGTCCGGCGGTGCTGCCATGCCATGCTGCAACATCGTGCTCACAACCTCTGCCGGCACACGAACACGCACCTGCAGCCAAACCCATTTGTACCACATCCGTGGCAGAATGTGCGACCCCAGCATCGCGGGTTAGGTGCGCTAAGCCGTGTGATGATGTGTCGCCCCAGAGTGCACACATGCGCTGGCAACGCTTTGTGTGCGAGCATGCAGTTGAGTTGGTACACTGTGAGAGGTGCGCACATGTCACTCCTTACCCCAGGGTGCACATAGTCTGCCCCCAGCAGCTTAGATACATAGGACGCCACGTACTCGTACTCCCGATCTGATGGACCTGAGGCTTCCAGCGTGCCCTGCCAGATGCGATCCTCCAGCAGACTCAGGGCCGTGGGATCCGGTGGCTCGTCATGATGCTCTTTCTGCTTCTCCTTCACATGCAACTTGCCCTTTCGCACCCGGAGCACCAGCCCCAACTGCATGCGTGTATGTTATGCGTGCATTTCGTCAGGTTGGGACCAAGTCCGTGCACAAACACCACAGTGTGGCATAGTGTGCTTCAACGCGTGCATGGGCTGTCGCGCACCAGCTGTGGGTCATGGCCGCTGTATTCAAACACCAGGTTAGCATTTCCCTCCCCTTTCAGACTCCATGACTGTGCTGGTTGTGTTGCTGGTGCTGCCATGACATGCGTGCGAAGACGCAATCTAAAAACTGACTGCCAAACGTACGTCAAAGCATGTCAATAAACGAAATCATGCATATTATCCGTGACTAGCCTGCACATTCGTTTTTGTCCCACTTGCGTGACCAACGCCCAATCCGATTGATGTTCTGTGAGGGTGGTCGCCGACACCATTTACCTCTGTACATACGCTTAGTGTTGAGCTGAAACTCACAGCTCCGATGCCCAGGGACTAGCTGTGTTAGCACTCTTCGCCGGCGCGTGTACATATAAGTTTGAGGCTAAAGCAGAAGTGCAACGATGTGACCCTTGAGCAAGCAGATCACAAGTTTGCGCTTTGAAACACAAACGGATGCAGCTCGCATCGGCTGTATCATGGCGTACAAGTGAACAAGGAGTCCTCTGCTCCCTGCCAGAGCTTGAATGGCAGCCCAGCCGGAACCTGGCTCGCTCCTGAAGGCTGGACGCCTTTACAAACATGGTAATTGTTATGCGGGGGTCTGCAGCACGTTCGCCATACCTGCCCCACAGGTCCCACCAAGCAAATTTGACGTTGCAGATGGCATCTGGGGCTACCAGCCGCATTTCTTCTCTATATTTTCATTGCCGGAGCCAACAATCGCATATACCTCGGTGGACACGGTGAGTGTTTGGTAGCATGCAATGATGATGATGCAGATGCGTGTATTGTGCTATGCATCAAGCACATGGGTACATGTACACATGCTGTTCAACATGCACTCAGCAGCGTGGGGTTGCAAGACGTTGATGTTTGGGCAATGGATGTCGGCGTCCATGTGCCAACATCGATGCATGCAGCCGAATGCGCCTCCGCACAAGATTGCACCCTTACAAGGCGTGGAGGTGAAGGTGCGCGCTTTGCAGCCTTCCAGGACGCACAGCATGTACACGCGTCATCATTGCATGGTGCCAGGGGTTGAAGCTGTCAGCACCTGTTTGTGGGCCCCAGGCACACCATACTGCGCCCGGTGTCCGCTGGCCTCATGCTGCTTGCAGGATGTGTGCGAAGTGGATGGCAAGTTCCGGTTCACGCTGGTGCTGGGGCGCGAGAAGTGGGTGGCATGTGGCTGCATGTGGTTGTGCTGCGTCCAGCTCCTCAGTTCCCATGGCTGCCGTTCTGATGGTAGCAATCTGCTAGGGATGACTTGGGGCCCTGACAGGACAAGGTGCTGCGACGGACATGGGCTGCGGCTTTTGTTGCCCTCCACAGGTGGCACCTGCAGGCCGACACCCTGGAGGAGCGTGCAGCGTGGCTCAACACAGCCATTCACTTCTTCAATGTCTTGCACATGGGCCGCGACCGGACTGGTGGCTCCGGTACAGCCAGTGCGCGCTCTGCCTCCTTTGGCTCAGCTTCTATCCTCAATTTCACAGGTGCCACCGGCAGCACCACCCCTGAGTGGCGGCGCGGTGGCCCAGGTGCAGGTGGCCCCAGCACGCCCAGCGGCCAGCGCACACCACACAGCGGGTTGGGACCCCCCTCACCCATGACAACACGCTTGTCAGGTGGGGCGGGTGTGGCTGCAGGCAGCTCCAACAGGCCATCCGTTGATGGGCAGCATACCACTACACCGGATCGCCTCACACCCGCGTCTTCCTCGGGCGCCCTGGCGAACTTGGCAGCAGCTGGTGGCAGCCAGCCAGGTCCTCCATTGCCGCAGCGCGGCTCCACATCCTCGTTTCACAGCGTGGCAGCCGCACCCACATACTACAGCACCCACGACAAGGATGGGCCACCTGGTGGGCCGCGCACGTCCTGGTCTGGCCACCGGCGGACACACACCATGCCCGTGGCCCCTGCGGCCTCACAGCCCCACGGGCAGCCGGCAGGCAGCAAGGTGGCAGGGGCTGGGCAAGGCAGCACGGGCAGCACCGGCACCACCAGCGGGCGTGGCCACCGCAGTTCTGGGACCAATGCAGGCGGCCTGTTGGGCTGGCTCTGGGGCGGCAACCGCAACACCGGCTCACACACTGCAGCCGGTTCAGACATGGCTGGCAGCACAGGGTCCTATGGTGTAGCCGGGAGCCTGGGCAGCAAGGTGCACAGCGGCACAGCACCCAGCAGCCTCACCCTGGCCATGTCCTCGCCTGCCAAGCCTCAGTACACGGTGTGTGTGGGTCTCCTGTGACACCACCTCCTGTATGGCTGCATGGTTCCTGGTTGGTGACTTCTCATGAGCATGCATGATCTTGTCCCAGACTTTACCCAATGCCTGATGCTGGCTGCATCACATGTTGGCTGCATCACGTGCTGTGCCTCCTGCACAGGGGCACTTGGGTGTGCTGGCCGCGCGCGCGGATGGCGCACTGGTGGTGAGCAGCGTGGAGGAGCAGTACGACCGTGCGCGGCAGTACGTGGAGCGCTACCCGGACCAGTTCGCAGCTAGGCAGCTGGAGATGCTGCAGGTGCGCATGCAGGTCACATGCGTGTGCTACTGGCGGGAGGCTGAGAATGAGCGTGGTAACTCACCTGATCTGATGTTTATGGGCCTGTGTGCTTGAGCATCAATCAGGCAGCTTCAAAACGGTGCTCGGCTGTCATTCACCTTGGGGAACAGCTGCTACAGCTGTTATTTTCATGACCATCATGAGCATCTGTGTGCCATCCGTGCATCGTGTTGCAGAGCTGGATTGCCATTTTGGATGGGGAAGCCAGCAATGCAAAAGCTGTCAGCGCCAAGCCGAAGGCATCCAAGCCGTTTGTAGAGACAGCTGAGGTGGTAGCAGCCAAATCACTCTTTGTGATTGAGGTCACACGCTCCAAGGCGGACTGGGCGGAGGTGGCGGGTGCCCCTCTGGGTGCCAGTACACCAGGCACTGCAGGCGCTGGGGAACCTGACACCATGTTTGCCTCTCCTGAGGCAATCGTTGTCCAGCTGTCCTCGGTGGCGGAGGGTGCAGCAGAAGGCTCCCTGGCCAATGGTCGGGCCAGCTCCACGGCAGCCAGCCGTGCATCTGTGGCGAGTGTGGCAGCGCTGCAGGGGACGAAGGACTGCCTGGATTACTGCGGCGGGCAGTGGGCGGACATGTTTTGCAGGCTGGACGGCCCAGGGTACATCATGCGCTCACTGGATGGCTATTGGGCGGGTGCGGCTGAAGGGCAGCCGGAGGCGGTGGAGGGCATGGTTGCTGCGCTGCAGGCGCTCCTTGCGCTGGCCAGCAAGGCGCCAGGCATGCAGTGCCTGCTGTCCGCGCCACGCACGACGCGGCGCCTGCTGCGCACACTGCCGCTGCTGTCCAGTGACCCAGACCTGCCGAAGCTGGCCTGCCAGCTGCTGGCCAAGATGCTGCTCGCATCAGAGGCGGGGTACATCATGGTGCTGCGCTGCCTGCTTGGCTTGCCGGTGGACCCGGTGGCCTCGTCACCTGCTGCAGCTGATGGCGCCTCAGCTGCTGCACCAGCAGCAGCCTTGGTTGCAGAACCAGCACCAGCACCAGCAACCGGTGGTGCACCGTCGCCCGCACCAACCGCCCCCTTGCCGACACGCTCAGGCCCACCACCTCCGCCCCCACCAG
>QAXD01000070.1:0-12586 GCA_004335575.1 Haematococcus sp. NG2
CAGCGCGGCTGGGGGTGGGGCTGAGAGGCTGGCGGTGTGCGGGGAGCGCGCTGCCCCTCATTCCTCTATATGTGGGTGTCTTTCGCCAGCAGCGCCAGGCATGCAGGCACTGCGCCACGTGGGATGTACGGCCGGCTTGCGGCCATGCTTGGCCATGCAGGGCACCACTGGAGTCGGTGCACCAGCCATACGCTGTGTTCCGCACCCATTTGTGCACTGTAAGTTCCTTTGAGAACCCCAGGGACGGAGCACTGTCACCTGCGCAGCAGAGGAGATGGGGAGTGGCGCATAAGGAGAGGTGGCAGCAGGTCAGCTCAACCATCTTGAAAGAGAAGAGCCCCGCAGCTGCATCGCAGGTCAGCAGGTTGCATCACAGGCTTGGGGTTCAGAAGAAGCGGTTGCAGTTGTATTGGGTTTGGGCGTTTGTAGCCATCACTGCACAAACAGCAAGGTACAACCACGCCGAAGCGCGCACCATCCGGGTGCATCGCCAGCAGCGCCAGGCATTCAACGCTGACCACAAGCGCAGACAAGGGCTCCGGGTTTGTGCACGGCCCTGAGGCGCAGTACCGGCTGCTGCTGCTGCACTACTGCTGAGCTGGGCCCTGCAGCAGCTGCCGCGTGGCTGCTGAGACGCGCCTGAAACGTGACCTGCCACGACCAAAGCTGGGCTGCATGATTGCAGCAAGTGCAGGTGCGGCAGCCTGGGCCCTTCTCCGTGTGCTCCAGCATTAACTACTGCATGCGACCTAGTGTGCCGCAGCAGGCCCTCCACCAGCGCCACATCCTGGGGCCGCACAACAGCTGGGGTAGAGCTGTTGCTGAGAATGCCCACAGGTGCAAGGTACATGAGCAGCAGGTATGCCGCCAGCTGCATGCACGGCGCGGGTGGCCAACGTGGAAAGAATGCTGATCAAACTGGTGTCTTGCAGTGCGTGTTGCGGCAGCATGGTTGCAAATTAGGATCACTTACCTGATCCCAGAGCGCTCAAATCGACCATCCGGTGGTGATGCTCCTGAGCGCAATGGGCGAATGAGCTGCTTCGCATCTTGAACGGATGAGATGAAGTGCTGATAAATGTGCTGCTGATGTGACATGGGCACATTGTTTATGTCCGATCAGGCCAGTGAACAACAACAAGAAGGAAACCCTAACACGAGCGTCACTGGACGCGTTGACCTTGGTCAGATATCGCGTACTTAGGTGCCAGTGCCTTCCCTGTCCTCGAGTTGGCTGGTTGTGTGTTTTTGGCTTGATTGGAGGTGAGTGAGGTCACTGTTCCCTTTATCTTTTTAGCTTGGGCGTTCCATCACTGTGCTTCTTGTTATAGTTGCATACTCACGTTGCGTTTGATCATTGATGAGCCATGGGTGACGAGTGGACAGTTGTGGGGGCCAGTGGCAAGCCCAGAAAGACCCACAAACTGCAGCCACACCAACTACATCCAGGTGGTTGCTAATGGCTGCATGCACTGCTGCACCATCGGCTGCGTGCGGCATGCGCACATCCTTGTTTGCATGCGGCACACCCGCTCCATGCTGCACCATGCGCCCTGCAGAACAGCCCGCCCTCCCAGGATGGGGCATGGCCGCCAGCCCACCCACAGCAGGTGCAATGGGTGCACTGGGCACCTCCCCTGATGACGGCTGGGGCGACTACCCATGCACCAGCACCAGTAGCCCGGGGGATGCAGGCAGCAGGCAGCAGCAGCGCAGAGGCCGCAAGGGCGGGCGCAAGTGGGTGCCACGTGAGCGCACACAGGAGGAGGTGGTGGCCTGGCTGCGGTCGGGGGTGGAGGAGGCGCGGTGTGTTGTGTGCTTGCTTGTGTGTGACATACCGTATTCATGTGTGACATGATCATGTGTGACATGTGTGACATGCTCTTGTGTGACGTATGATCATGCTGGTGGCTGTGGTCGTGGTAGCCGTGGTGTTGGCAGCATGCTGGGTCTGATGCATGCTGCCGTGCTGCCGGATGTGCAGTGTCACGATGCACGACGCACGACGATCATGCACGCCGCTGCAGCATGTGCAATGCAAGCATGGCATGGGCAGCAAGAGCAACAAGACATACTGCACCGGTCATGGGCGTTTTACCTTAGTTCAACCACGTCGTGTGACTGCCTGTGCAGTGTGTGGGTCGCGTCCAGCTCCATGTACGCAACACTGAGGGCGGCCATGCAGGAGGCTCATGCCAGGCTGGCGCCGCACTGGGACAAAGGATCAACCACAAGCTGCGGCGCGCAACCAGAGATGCAGCCAGCACTTCAGCAACCTTGGCCACAGGCAAATCACACAAGTACACATGACTCGGGTGCATGCAGCGGGCAGGACGGCTCTCAGGGCAGTGGGACGCCCCCAGTGGCGTCAGCAGCAGCAGAACCAGCACATCAGTCAGCACATGAATCAGCAGAGAATTCTGCAACAGCAGTGGCAGGCAGCAGCGTGCCGGTCGCAGGTGTTATGCCAGGGATACGTGAGCTGGTGATCTACGGGCTGGGCAGCCCACAGGACAGCCGCACGTCACGTTACCAGGTGTGTGCGCATGGCATGGGTGCGTGTGCGTGCACGCGTGTGCGTGTGCGCATGCTTCTGCGCATGCGTGCTTTGGCTTGTTGCATGCGCTGGTGTGCACTGGCTGGTGGGTGGTGACGCATGGCTTGGCCAGGGTGGCATGTCCGTGCTTGGGTGCCCTGGGGCAGCATGGCTGTGGGGCACAGCGCACACACCCCTCACCAATGACAACCACTCTGACGGCCCTCATGTGTGTGTGTTGCACCTTGTGTGCCGCCAACCATGCATCATGTGCGCAGCTGGCGCTGGCGGTGCAGCTGGCGCGTGAGCTGCTGCCGGGCTTGGCGCGGCCGCCCCTCGCGTTCGACCCCGCGTTCACACCTGTGCGTCATGTGGTCAGGTGCCTGGTGTGCGCATGTGCAGGTCATGAGCTCAACTCTGAACCCTGAACCCTAAACCCTGTACTCTGCCATGGACACACTGCGCGGCCGTTGCCTCCCTCCTCACACCAGCGCACCCGGCCTCTCACTCCCACCCTCAATCCCGTGTGGCAACAGGTGGACGAGGCACTGCTGGCATCATTCGGGATAGAGGTGCTGCGCGTGAATGAGCAGTGTGCGCGTGTGGCGGCCGTGCCCACCTTCTTCTACCTGCCACACTTGGAGGGCCACATGACGGACGCATTGCTGGCGGCCAACGATGCTGCTGCCATTGATGTTGCCGACAACAATGTCGAAGGGAGAGCGGTGGCTGGTGCTTCAGGCCCAGCAGCACAAGGCCAGCCGCAGCAGGCTGCGCAGTCCCAGCAGCAGGCGGACCCTCATACACAGCTGGAGGTGGGTGGGGAGCAAGCCACGTGCGCAGCAGCTGGTGGAGCTGGGACGGCGGGGGCACACAGCGGCGACGCAGACGGGGAGCTGGGGCAGGGCGGGCAGCACTCCGTGGAGCAGCCACAGCTACGTCCGCGCAGCACGCTGCACCACTGCGTATTGCTGGGCAACGCGTTCTCAACATATTGGGAGCGTTGGGGGCCCAAGGGCAGCAAGCCTGGTGGGCAAGGGGCGCGCAGCAGCAGCCACCTGCAGGCGGGACCCAAGCGGCCAGACGTCATGTTGGGCCTGGTGGCGGGCGGGCGAGTGGTGCAGGCGGATGTGCCTGAGGGCCGCGACTTCCTGGACGTCCCCTCTGCCTTCAATGACATGGCGCTGCACTGCTTCCCACCGCCTGTGGCAGGGCACGTTCTAGCACATGCCCTAGTGCAGCAGTGAGCTGAGATGGCGCCCGTATCGCCGCAACCAGTTCCTGCACAGTTCTGGCCATTGTGGAGGCACGCGCAGTGCTGATCAGCCCGTGACTGGCCGAAGGCTCGTGTAACATTAACATGAGACATGCGCAGACCCTTCAGCCCTGAAAACCCGGACAACTTGCGCATTGGAATGTATAAGTGCCGTGCATCAGTGCTCCAATACATCGAGGCAACAGCTGGTTGGTGATTGAATGCCTGCGACGAAACCAGGTTGTGCGCTGCCCAGCTGTAACAACAACAACAGCTGCCCAGCACATCACAACTGACCTCCATTGGCTTGTGGTGCGCCTTGATGCAGCTGCTGCCTGAGCACGGCATGATTGGGGCTGCGCTTCATGTGCCTTTTGGTAAGGGTAACAGTTACCATACCTTTCCCCACTGTTTGCAACACGCCTTTCCTTCACTTGCACCTAATGCATCGTTTCTGTGACACTCAAGTCTTGAGAGCTCAAATGGGAAGCTGCATTTACATGTCCACCACAAGATGTTGAATTGGTCACGCTTTGAAACATACACATTGAGCCGTTGCTAATCAATGCAATTAAGGTTATTGCTTCCCTCCAGCTGCACGTTGTGTTCGCGTGCAAGCGGGGCACATACACATACACGTCCTAATCAGACGAAACGAATAACCGCTGCGAGCGGCATGTCAAGGTGTTTGCAGGGTCAACAGGCCCCAGTCACGTGCCGTTGGATGGCTCCCTTGTTCATCCGCACAGCACGAGGATACAGCTGCACAGTGCTGCCACTGGCGCACCACAACTGCTCACAACGGCCCAATAGCTGAGCTCACAGGCATGCTTCCAGGGCGCAGCAGCAGCACAGGCCCGCCAAACTGCGCTCATGTGCAGGGAGCAAATGAAGTGCAGAGGCTCAGTATTCTGCGCTGAAGCATACCGTGCACTGTGCACATGGTCACTGCCCCCAAGACCTCATCGCTGGTCCAATTCACACCCAGCAAGTCATGGATGCTCTCATGCGCCAAGCCCTTCTGCTCTCTCCCTGATCTCATCCTCAGGAAAGCTATGCACCCACCAGGCGAGCAGGCAGCTCTTCTCTGCGCTGTTGTTGCTGGGCTGCTCCTGCACGTACACCACCTGCTGCCCAGGCTGCCCATAGTAGCCTGCACATGTGGTACGTGACGCGCCATGCGTGTATGTGGATGCTGGCGCAATCTTGCATGCGATCTGGCCATGACGCCATCAGCATAGCTACGCTCCAAGGTGCAGACAAAGCTAGCAGAGCGTGCAGCCAACAGCAGTGGGCAGATCACACCTACCAGGTGGAGGGGGGGCGCCATAGCCTGCATGCAAGCGCAGTGCGATCAAGTCAGCACACAGCATGGCCCTTGCCTTGTTCAGCCTTGATGCACACTCCAGGCATGCGGTCCCAGCATCTCTGAACCTTGCCAAGGACATGGTGCGGCCTCATGCAGTACCCATGCAAACTCAGGTTGAGCCTCGAGTGCGCCTTCCCCCAAGCCCCTTTTGCGTGCACAGTCATAAATTACCTCCGGGAGCGCCAGGGTAGCCTGCAAGGACGTGCACGCATTGAGATGTCAGGGCGATGGGAAATGTGTGCAACGCCAAATGTCAAAGCACGGCAACGCCGGTTGATGCGCACCTGGGGGAGGAGGAGGGTAGGCTCCTGCGGCACCGCGCGGAACACACGTGGTCAGCACCATCACCCACACACAACATGCAGTCAAGGACGCAGAAGCACATCAGCGCACCTGGAGGAGGCGGAGGATAGCCACCATAGCCTACGGATATGTCAAAAGCCAATCAAGCGAAGGTTAGTCGGACTTGCAAGGCTGCTGCATAGCAGGTGCTCGATGTCTCCGCTGCGTACCAGGAGGAGGCGGGGCAGGGTACCCAGGAGGGGGCTGTTGCTGGTAGTTCATGGGAACTCCTTCCACTGGGAAACCAGGGGCGACTTTTGTCGTTTTCAGCTGAAGCCCCTCAGGCGAGTACTTATGCTGTGATATAAAAGTGCAAACTCAGAAGTTCTATAGGTAGCTCGCGAAAAGGTTGCGTCTACGCGATTACAGGCGCCAAACCCTAACGATCAGGGTTTTGTATTACGAAGTCAGCAGCTGGAGCGTTGTTAGGGCCCTGCAGAGCCCATGCTTAGGTAGAGCAGTACAAACATGGCTTCTTCAAGGTTCAACCAACGACCGGAACGCACAGTCACCATGCTGCAGCGGTGCCCGCACACACCTACACTGCAGCTGCTCCTGTATTACTTGCTGCCATTGCGGCGGGTGGTGCTCCAGCTGCACCAGGCTGTGCCTGCGGCTGAGCACCTGCTGCTGCACCTGCTGCGCCAGCGGCTGCACGGGCACGCAGCGCGCGCCTGTCATCACGCCACTTCAGGATCAGCATCACCACGACGCGCCTGTGCCGGCAGCCAAAGAGCATGGGGTCGGCGACCACAGCATACATGCACCCAAGCAAGCACAGCTAGCGAACAAGCGCCCCTGCCCCCGCAAGCTGCCCTTCTGCTGTAAGCCGTAAACTCACAGCCCTAGGTGAAGCGGTAAACCCACAGCCTGTAACGCAAACATGCGCGCCCCCCCCACCCTCACACTGCTCATACCCACCCGATGAGCCATGCGGGGATGAGGACCACAAGCACGCGCCACAGGATGACCATCCAGTTGGAGCCCGAGGAAAAGTTGGAGAAGAGTGTGAGGTACAGCACCTGCCACACCCATCATAAACGCGATGGCTTGCATCACTCGCGTGCCGGCCTCCAGCACCGCCAGGAACGCAGAGCTTGCACTAGGGGGAGCAGCGAACCACCCGACCAGACAGCTTTGCAACTTTTCTGACCCCAGGGACAGGTGCAGCTCGCACTCCCTTGTGCAGGGTTCCTGCACATCGCTCCTCAGCATCACCCACTACCATCCCTCACCCCCCCGACATGGCTCCTACTCACCGCGCCCACCAGCACCACCAGCACTGCCATGTTGAACATCACCATGCGCCAGAACGCGGCACGCCGCTGCTCCGGCGTCTCGGGGGGTGTCTGAGCGGGCACACCTAGCATGCCAGGGGGGTAGGTGACGGACAGTGGCGCACCGCGCCGGAACCCGGGAGGCCTGTGGGGACGCCCAGACATGGATGGGGAACATCCGTGCAGACATCGCACTGCACACTCTCCATGGGGTGCACCAACCCACGGCACCCACAGCCACCAGCCACCGTCAGCAGCCTCAGCCATCAGGTACAGCCACTAGCACCGTCCCACAGCACCCTAGAGCGCCCAAATCCTGCCCAGCCCGCAACACTGACAGAGGCAGAGCTATGCAGCACCCCACACAGCACAGCAGCGCACCGTTGCTGCCCGTGGTCGTGCTCAATGCCCGCTTCCTCCAGCACAGCCGCCAGCACCCCGTACACTTCAGGGTTGTATGGTGCGCCGCACAGCTCGCACCTCAGGCTGGCCTTCTCAGTCGCCCAGCGCACAAGGCAGTTCTGGGCGTGCATGTGTGGAGGGCGCGGCTCAACGTCTGATGAGTGCCCAAGCAGCTGAGTGACTGACACCCCAAGCCCAGTGCACCAGACAGGGGTCGGTAGAGGGCATGCAGGGGCAGCCACAGGGGGCCCCCAGGCTGCGTGTTTACCTCAGGGCCTATGACAGTACAGTGTAAGCATGGAATCGTGCAATGGTGGGACAACATCGCATGTGTTAAACAACAATACTGGTCAAACAACAACGCCCGTGCCCACACGCGGCAAACACAAGCAACCAATACACACAGGGGCACAGCGCCACGTATGGGTATGCGTAGCACATCCCCTGTGTGGCACATCCCCTCCATAGCACATCCCCTGTGTATCACACCCCCACACCAGGTGTGCATAGCGCAGGCTGCCCGCACAGTGGCAGGGTGACACCAGCTCGCCCGCGCCTGGCTCGCCATCTGGCAGCAGGCACACGCGGCACTCGGGGACTGCCGCACTGCTAGCGTCCACCCCATGCCCGGCCCCAGCTGCACAGCTGCTGCTGTCTGCGCCTAGTGCAGGTGTGGCGGGTGGTGGTGTGTCGCCCACTGCCCAGGGTGTGCTGCCCGCGGGCACGATGGGTGGGTAGTGCGCCTCCCCGTCCTGCTGCTGCTGCTGCTGCTGTGCAGGGGGTAGGGGGGGTGGCTGGTGGGGCTGTACATGCTGCTGATCGCTGGGTGCTGGCCCACCTGCATCGCAACATGCATTTGGTACGGTATCTCAAAAGCGGAAGCTGTGTTGACGTGGAGCTGCATGGCAGCTGTCCCTGCACTGTCAGCTTGCACGCATGCAGGTTCACCTGGACGCTGCATATGCCCAGGCAGTGCACGGTGGGCCAGACAATGCAGTTTCATGGCACTCGCGCATGCACACATACGTAGTGTAATGCAGGTTGCGCATGGTATGGTTGTGCTTGTGCCGTCCCACCTCTCAGCTCGAAGTAAACGTCATCCGGGCGTGCATGCTCGCGACCATTGCCCATTCCCTGGCGCTTCAGCTTGCGGTCATGTTGAGTAGTTGGGATGGGGCAGCAAGTTGCTACTGGAAAAAAACTGTGAAAGCAAAAATTAAATCTCTCGCTTATCTACTTGGGCTGCATCTTCATCCGCTCAGCTGACTTTCTCTGACTCTCAGGGGGAGGCTCTCGAGTAATGCACAAAATGTAGTGATCAAACGTCGCTCATAAACACAATGAGGTTGGGGGTTTTCGTCTGTTCTGAGCTCACTGTCACACGTCATGTGGGCCACTACAACTTTGCAGGTTCCCAGTTGCTCTGACTGTCCCCTGTGCGTGCTGCCTACCCGGCACCATGAGCTCTGCCCCACATGGGCAGCACCTCCTCTGCAGCCCACGCAAGCATGCCATCCATCAATCCACACCCAGCCGCTGCGTTCACAGCCACAGAAGCAGGCCCAGGGCAGCTACCCCCGATGCGGCTTGAACACCGCGTCTATGGCCATGATCCCCACGCTCTCCCCCGCCTTCTCATCATACTCGGTCCACTCTCCCTCACTGAGATCCACATCCTCCCACTTAGTGCTGCTGTTGGCCGCCTCCACCACCCAACCACCCTGTGGCACAATGGCAGGTGCAACAGGATGCAGCATATTATGGGGCGGCATAAGGGCAGCTACGGCACGAGGGGGGGTAGAGATGCAGTCACTGGCGCTGCGTAAAACATAGAGCCTGGCAGTGGCCATCTGCGGCAAGCCTGCGGTGGTTCCCATTGGAGCGGTCACTGGCAGCGGCAGCAGCACTGGTGTACGTCAGGCACGCTGGGGATGCTCAGTCCCAACCCCAGCTGCGGATGCGCACTGCACACCACCTGGGGCGCACACGCTCAGGCAAGCCTTATAGGTTATAGCCTTGTAGGCTTGTAGCACGAAGCCTGCCCCTCACCTGTGGTGTGAAGCCGATGGGCTCCAGCCCGCGGCACTCAAACGCAGCGATGGGCACATGCGCGGACCCATCATCAGCTGCACATACAGCATGCAAGGGCGCAGCAGGGCCGCTGAGCTTCGTAGGGTGCAAAGCTTGTTTAAAAAAGCTGGGTGCCACTGAAAGCACGAGCTGCGGCAGGCCCGCAGGGCGCGAACATGGCAGATGGCACCAAATCCAATCGCTGCCCCTGGGTAGCGCTGGGCCCCACTACTACTAATAATAACAACAACACAGGGCTGGGCCCCACTGCCCCGGCAAATATTCCCACCTCCACGCCCCGTCCAGCTGGCCGCAGGCATCACACCCACCCGACACCCCGGGTTTCAGCACCCCCTTGAGGTCCTTGGCATCCAGCACGCTGATGCTCGCCTCCTTGCCGCCCTTGGCGAACTTCAGCGCGAAGTTCGCGGTGCCCCGTGACCCCTCCAGCTCCACCTCCTCCCCCGGGCTCACCACCACACCACGCCGCACCTCACTGCCACCCGCCTCCTGCACCTGTGACGCATGGGGCGCCGGTGGGGTGCACACCTCAACAGAGAACACAGTGCCACCATGATGGAGAACATGTCACAGGTAGCGGCAACCTTGAGTGTGCGCATATCCGGGCCATGCGGGCTGACACCGACCAGGTGCAGTGGGTCGGTGGGCGGCGCAGCACGCGGGATGTTATAATAAGCTTGCCCTACAGCCCTAGAACCGCTTGGCCTTGTGCCAACCCATGCACCGCTCCACATGCGTGCCCTAGTTCCTAACTTGGACTCTTGAAGACAAGCTGCATGCTGCAGTTTGGCTGCACTGCTTCCTGCGGTTTGGCTGCGTTGGGGATGTATCCTAAACCACCAAGATCCTAAACCCAAAACTCGAATCTGCAAGCCCTACAAGCACCACCCACATCCAGGCAGAAGTCGGTGCCAGGCGCGAGGCGCAGCAGCCCCACATTCTCCAGCTCAGCCCGCACACACAACAAGAACACCTGCGCAGCATGTGCATCCGGCACGTCCATGACGCATGAAGGCATGATGGCTGCATGCTCGCGGCATTTTCAATGCATGCAAGCATCCCATGGCGGTCATGTGGAGCAGGCCGTGCTGCTTGCTGCCGCTGCTTGTTCATGTTGCTACTGCTGCTGCTACTGGCGAGAATGTGGGGCCAATGCTGCTGCTGCTGCACAGTGTTTGTAATGGCATCCATGCAGCCAACTCCTGATGGGCAGCTAGGTTCCTGCATGCCATCGCATGTTCAAGCCAATGATGTGCCATGGACTGATGCTGCCTCAAGTATGCAGTATCGTTTCTGTAGACAACATCAATCGTCAGCCCACCGGCATGTCTGCTGCTTTCAGGAAACCTCCAAGCGTTGTCCGCGATTACGTGCGTAAGGGTAGGATGAGTACTTCGGGATATACGGCCTTCTCGCCCGACGTGTTGCAGGTTTTTGCCTTTAAAAGCAAGTCGCGCGCTGAAGATGGTCGATCTGCTGGCATTCAGTCCCTCGCTCGGGTACTGCTGCATGTGTGCATTTTGTACTGCCCCGTGACCATGGTCAGCTGTGTATCATATTGGTAAAGCACACGATTACATTCACAGGTGATATGGTACAGCTGCATGATACACTGATGCAGTGCAGGCTTGGAAAAATGCAACTCGCAAGGCGCGCACAAACACCGCGGACACACGACGGGCAGACTCAGCAGCTCAACGAGCCACGTCATGGCACAGCACCAACCCCACAAGGCCCACTGTGCCTTGAGACTTGAAGTACAGCTGCTCCCGCACGAGGCGCGTGCGACAGGAGCTAAACCGGCTGCGGCACAGCGTGGCATGTCATGGGAGGCGTGATGCCAGCTGGAGAGGCTGTGGCGCACTGCATGCCGCGTCATCTCTGCTCGCCCCACGCTGAGGCGTACAGCGACGCGTGCGGCGACACGAACTGTGAGGAGGAGGAGGTGGAGGAGCGCGGCTGAGACACCACCACCAGCGGTGTGTCATCGGCGGCACGGCGTGAGGGGCTCTGCACAAACGCAGCCGCAACACCAACAAGGCACAGGTTAGAACCCTGCACATGGAAACGCCTCAACCCCAGACCTGATATGTGACAGCCGCATCATGCACGGCCCACACAATCGTCCTGTCATGGCCACAGCAGCCAGGTACACACGGGTCTGCACACATACAAACACATGCACATGTGCCATGCTCTGCTGCCCACTACACACATGCCAGACGACCACCAGCAGCACTCATGCCCCCTCACGCACGCACCTCGCCGCCCTCCCCCATCACGTCATCAATGTCGGGCGCATCCTCCCCGCCATCCTCCTCACCCTCAGCAGCCATCCCAGCGCTGCCATGCACCTGCTCCCGCTGCTCAGGTGCGGCGATATCTACGGCCGCCGCCACTGCACTGCTGCGCGCCGCATATGGCTGCGCCTGCTGCGCCTGCTGCTGCTGCTGCTGCTGCTGCTGCTGCCGGCCCTCATCCTGCGCTGACGTGGCAGACACAGCTTCTGCACCTGCAAATGCTGCTCCTGCCCCACCACCTGCGTGCACAGCCTCCACCTCCTGAGTGCTGACTGCACCTGCCTCTGCGCCCTGTGCCCCTGTGTCTGCCTGCTCCCCTGGCGCTGGCCCACCCTGCGTGGGTGGTGGTGCGGCCACCGCTGCGTCTGTCGCCGCACCAGGCGCGCCAGGCGTGCCCAGCAGCGCAGCCGAGGGCAGTGACGCGGCAAATGGCAGCGAGCCCATGGCTGACATGGCTGCCACTGGTGCTGGTGCCGTGCCGCCGCCACTGCCTTTGTCACTCTCATGGCCGGGCGCCCCTGCTGCTGCTCCCCCTGAGCCCGCGCCCGCTACTGCGCCAGCTTCATTCGAGCCGACGAGCGGCGGCACGGGTTCCAGCACGGCGCTGGTGGAGGATGGTGGGGCAGCCCCCACATGGGCCGCATGTGTGCCGCTTACCCCCATGTACGTGCTGCTGGTCTCCATGTGGGAGGCACCAGCCCCGAGTGCGGACGATGTGGACGACGCAGCGCCGCTGGGCGCGGCCAGAACCGCGGGCGCTGCACTGCTGGCACTACTGGAGTGCGCATGTGACGCGCTGGGTGACAGCTGCATGAGCAGGGAGAAAGGGGTGAGGCTGCTCACGCCCAATGCACTGGCCCCCAGAGGGTCTGTCCGCTGCAGCTGCCCCGCACCCAGCAGCGCCAGGCCAGGGAGTAACGAGGTGCCTGGTGCACCTGGCTGTTGTGCCACCTCGACAAGACCCAGCGGCGGCTGCAGCACAGGCGCGGGGTGCGGCGAGTCGGTGCGGGGTGG
>QAXD01000070.1:17049-37929 GCA_004335575.1 Haematococcus sp. NG2
CAGGCCCACGCGCGGCAGGCAGCGGGCAGCTGGCCAGAGGGTGGCCGGGCGGCGGCTCGTGCAGCGGTGGCGGCTCAGGCGGGACTGCGGCAGCACAGCAGTGGTCATGGGTGCCGGCACCTTCCGTGTGTCCCGGCACACGCACAAAAAGACATGCCCAACACATCAAACAGACACCCGCACGTGCATGCAGCACGCGCACGCAACACCACCCGCACGCACCACACACCCAATGCACACTCCCCACATACGCTGCTCACAGACAACACACCGCGCAGGCAAAACCCTTCCAACACCCACACACACATACACACCCTGTGCGCTGATGGGCGGCAGCGGCTCAGGCAGCGGCAGCGGTGCGCCAGGGGCAAGGTGTGCGCGCGAGTACAGGAACACGGGGCACGCCTCCGCAGCCGCACTGTCGGGCTGCAGGGCAGGGCAGGCACAGGGCACAGGCGCATCGTGGTGCACATGCAGCGACATGGTCACGCAAGGTATGTATAACAACAACATGCTGATGGGCCGCATAACTTACATGTGATGTGAGTGCTTACGTATATACACAAACCATCACTTGCTGTGGCACCATGATCCGTGAATTCTGGCTCTGAGCACTCTATCTCCAGTGTGGGAGTGCGCAGCACACTCGGCTGCCAGCCCCCGCAGCTCATGCGCATGTGTGTGCCCGGTGCCTTTCCAGGCAGTGCAGAGTGGGCCACGGCCTGACAGTACACAGGCACTACACAGCAGTACAGCTGCATGCCGCATGTCTGTTGGAGTATATATACTCCACATCTGGCTCAATCCCTAGCGCTGCGGATGCAGCCAGATGTGGAGTATATATACGGTGCTAGATATTGAGCCAGGTGTGGAGTATATATACTCCAGCAATGTCTCACCGCAGGCAGGCGGTACGCGGCCAGCGTGCGGGACGGGTCCAGCTTGGTGCCGCGCACCATGCAGATCTGGTCCGCCAGCGCCACGCCCGTGAACGTGGCCAGCGCGCTCTGCATCGCGTCCACCCTGCAATCATCATCATGCGTTATCATCATGCGTTATCACAACTACACGGCTTTACGCGGTTCAACCCGCGATGCTGCGGTTTGACACATGCGACGTGGCGGTGTGATGGTGTGGTCGTGGTGCGAGTGCGTGTGGGCGTCTCCGGGCATGGTCAGGACTGGATGGTCCGCGCCATGGACAAGCAGGCATGGAGGGACATGTGTCAAACCGCAGCATCGCGGGTTTAACCGCGCAAACCCGTGTAATGATGAGTGTGTGGGCGTGCCAGGTGAGGTGAGGTGTCACGAGTGTGGGCGTGCAACATGAGTGCGGTGCGGCATGACGTGGTATGGTGAAAAGGGGTGGCACAATCCTCATGGTGTGGTGGAGTACCACCCATGTGCTCTGGGCATTGCGCATGTGCTGCAAGCCAGCGGTGCGCCTCGCCGTGTGGGCACCATGGTATGGTTCGCATGCGGCATGCATGTGGCAGGTTACTAATCCTGAGTGCACGGTGCACGGAGCAGCTGCCCACAGTGGCAGGCCTGCACTTGGCACAGCTGTGGATAGAGCCCTGCCAAAAGTGCAGGGGCAGTCCTGTCAGGCACACAAGCACCATGCCTTCCAACCCCATACATGGCAGGTAGGGACCATGCATGTGTCACTTACAAACGTGCGCTCGCAGCTTTTTGCTGCATCCCAGCTTATATTCCACAGTCCGACGAAATGCATCCCCGCGCACCCAAAACCCAGGCCTGAATAAAAGCCCTAGTCAAGAATTACCTTGTGGCAGGGTGAACGTCCAGCTGAAGCGTCTTGCCCGTGTGTGCGACCATCACAAGCAGCGCCATTCTGCCTCCTGGTGGCCAGCGCCGTGGAACCAGTAAGGGCAAATGCTGCCCGCTGTCCTTCAATGCTATTCAGGATGCGCCTCCATGACCACTCGCCGGAAGCACCCCAATTCTGTTGTTGAGCTGGACCGTGTTCCAAACTTCTTGGATCTACACCCAAGTTGGTTTTTTTAAAGCTTCTCAAATCATATCCGTGCACCCGGAGCTGCAGGGCACGGACAGCTACTGAAACCCTTGAAACATCGCCCCGTGATTCCTGTGATGATGGCTCTGCGGGAGCGTAGATGACATTCAAGGGCGCAGGGATACGGTTTTAGCGCAATGTGTGGGCTGGCTCCACAGATCTGCGGGTTTATGATAACTGAATGCACTGTTGCATGATAACGGAGCCATCCAGGAGGCAGCAATGTAGGATTGCTACAAAACACATAACAGACCAGCACCATTAATGTGCAGTGCAGGCTGTGCCCTGTTGTGCCAGTGCCTGCAGGCATGCACTCCCGCCCTCACCCGCCCTCACGGCATCACCTATCCAAGCCCACCGTGGTACCACGCAGCAGCGTCATAACTTATCCCTTGCACGCCAGCAGGCTGTGCAATGCACCATATGTACAAAACGCGTGCAGCGCGTGGTTGAGGCACCTCCAGCGATCACCAGTTCTTCTGACCAGCGGCCTCCAATGATCAAGAAGGAACCATGTATCTATGCCACACGCCACCGCCTGCTTACGCATACAGGACCTCATCAGTGCAGCGTGCCTGCTGCCCATGCAGCACCTAACTGATATGAGATCCCTTAAACATCAATCACATGCTGCAGCCATGCGCCAGGCTGCCATTTATGTGCAGCACGCATGGACGGATGACACGTCATGCAAGCGTGCAGTCAGAAATCTTCACTTCTTCACTCGCAGCCATCCAGAAGAGGTTCTCATCTGGCCAACATCAGGTATGTAGTAGCTGCAGCAGCTGATCCCTCTGCTTCTGCTGCTGCTGCTGCTGCTGCTGCTGCTGCTGCTGCTGCTGCTGCGCTGCCGTTATTGCGTGCGCCCACGCACCACACAGCTGCCGTGCCGTTTCACGGGGTGATCTTGGGCGAGGGGGATGCAGGGATGGGGTGCTGAGCCACGCTGCCCCACCCATACCCCCCTGCTGCCACCAATGGGTAATTGGTGGTGGCATCATCTCCAGAGCCCGGGGCCTGTGGGCCGCCAGCTGTGGGGCTGCCTGTTGCACCACCACCGCCACCAATTGCCGCTGCTCTCGTATTCCCATCCGCGCTGCTGCTGCCGGTGAGCAGCGAGCTGGAAGGGGCAGCGGAGCCGTTGCTGCTGCCGCGTTTACTGCCGGCCGCGCTGCTGGGGTGTCCGCCGCTGCTGTCGGTGGCGCGCTTCTTGTCTGCGCGGCGCGTGACCTTAGCGTCGGTGATGGGTGCTGCGGCTGCCCCTGATAGTGCTGCAGGCCGGTGGCCCCCCTCCTCCTCCAGCACCCATGGCGCACCGCACGACAGGTACATGTCCACAGCCCACAGCACCGCCATCACCACGATCGCGGGGATGGCCCACGCCTGCGCGGCAACAACAGACACACGCGCACGCTGTGCATTCGGCGCCGCCCACCCGTGCAAGTGCTTGCGCTTGCTTGTGCACATGCACCTCCACCCAGTTGTGCGTGGGCCCGGCCCAGCCACAGGCTTGATTAGGAAGGCCACAGGATCAACTGATCCCTGATCACTTGTGGGCATGAATCACGGTCAGGCTCACAATAAGGACCTGTGCCAGTCATCTCGCATCAGACATCACCAAACCCCCGACCACGTGGACACCCTGCACAGCCACACCCACCAGCCAGCCCGCCAGCCGCTTGTCACTGTCCAGGAAGTGGCGCGCGTACATGTAGATGCCCGTGGCCACGTTGACCCACGCCAGCGCCAGCACCAGCCGCCCCGTCCAGTGGTGCTGCCCGTTCCACACCCAGCGCAGCTTCGCGTCAGGCGCGGGGCGCAGCAGCAGCGCGGCCACGATCTGCACATGCATGCGAACGCATGGTGGGGGATGAGCAGCTAGGGTATCAGCACAGGGGGTGTGAGCGAACAGGGTATGGGCGCACAGTGCAAGCTCTGTTGAGGTGTGCAAACAGGGTATGGGCACACACTGCAAGCTCTATGGACGTGTGCACGCGCATTGCGCGGTAGAGCGGGCATGCAGGTGCGCTGGGCAGTGCAAGGGCGTGAAGGTGTGTGCGCACACACAAACACGCTCTGCACTGTGTGCACAGTCTGCACACACAACTGCTGTGAACGTGTGCAGCAGCGCGGCAAGCACCACAGGGTTGAGGGAGAAGGGTCCCACCTGCAGGCCCACCAGGCCCACGATGATGTAGCCAAAGCCCTTGTGCACATCGTGCGTGGTCTGCATCTCCTCCAGGTTCTGTGCCGATCATAACAAAGCAGCAACACCGCAGTACTTTTCAGTACACAGCAGTACAGGTGGGGTGCTCTGAACTGGGTTGGGGTGACCCGGGTGCTCCCTCTGCGCAGGTAACTGAAGATCTGGGGGGTTGTGGTCACGGTGTTTGGGTGTAATCCAGCTAGGGTCCAAACTTGAACGCCACACACATCACGCCCTCGTCTATCTCACGCGTTCCGCATACACCTGTGCGACTCCTGCCCTCCATCACATGGTTCAGTCGCCATCACTGCCATGGCAATGATGAAAGAATGGCTGGCCAGCCATTCATCCATGCTATCTCATAAAGTTCAACGCTTGGGTTTAGGCCAGTAGGGTTGCCTCATCACACTGCCTCGTAAGGCCACTCACATCAGGGAACTTGGCGCCCGCAATTGCCAGGCCGGCCACAAAGCACGCGGTGGCCAGCAGCTGGTTGCCAGCGTGCAGCCAGAACCACAGGGCTTTTGGCCCCAGCATGCGGTGCGCGTACAGGTGGCGGTGCCGCGCCATGAGCACGCCGGTAGGGAAGAGCAGGATGAAGGCGCCCATCATGAGGCCGCCGTGGAGCCGGATCCAGCGCACCAGGTACGGGTCCACACGCTTCACCTGCATGCGCCATGCGCCATGCGCCATGCAGGTGAGCATGCGATATCATCATCATCATGCGTTATCATCATTGCACGGCTTTGCGCGGTGAAACCCGTGATGCTGCGGTTTGGCACATGGCCCTCCATGCCTGCTTGAATGCGATCTGCCGCGCGCACATGCCACTCGCAGGCCGATCGCTCATGTTACCCGTGGTTTCAACACCAGAAATTAAGGTGTTGGAATGTGTCTGCTGCTGGTGCAGCAGCCCAGGTGTGAGGCTGCGTGCGTGCGCACATGTCTGCTATGCAGCAACCCGTGCAACAGCCACACAACTGGGAAGGTAGCCATGCACCATGCCCGCTACCCCACCTAATCCCTAAAACCCTAAACCCTATAACCCTAAACCCTAAAATGGGAAGGTAGCCATGCACCATGCCCACTGCATGCCCCACCTTGCCCGTAAGCGCGTTAAGCCGCACAGAGCCCTGGGTCTCATGCTTGCCCGTGGTTGCGCTGCTGGCAGCCCAATTGAGCAACATGTCTGCACAGCAGGGCGTAGCAGTTGCACATGGGTTGCTGCATGCACGGATGCACCGTAATGCAGTTCATGCTTCCATGCACATACATCGATACATGTGGCATGTCGCACATATGTTACACACATGGCACACACATGGCACACACGCATGGCACAGGTGCATGGCACAGGTAACACGCCGTACTGAAACATAGCTTGCGCCCGGCTGTGTGTCCCATGGGACCCCAGGTCAGCCATGGGGGTGACCACGTGCAGTTGGTGAGATAGGCAGTGGTTTATCAGCTTTCACCGACGCCATCAGCATGCACACGCATCAGACGCGCACCTGCAGCGTCAGGCACCTGGACAACTGAATTGCTCTGCGCCAGCCGCCGACCGTTGTAGCTGCCGCCCTTCGCGTCGTCGTCCATGCCGGGACTGCTGTTGGACGGAGATGGGGAGGGCACAGGCGCAGGCGCTGTGGTGTTGGTGTTGTTCGTGGTGGTGGAGGTGGTGATGGTGCCGGCTGCAGTGCCTGTGATGAGCACCGTGCGCGTGAAGCACAGGACAGTGGTGCCGTTGCCGTTGGTGCCGTTGGGCGCCCACCGCACGACGCCGCTGTTGAGCACCCAGCTGCGTGCAGCCGGTTCAGCGGACAAGTGGCAGTGATGATACCGCATGCACGAGGTGTGCTGCTTTTCATGCGTCCAGCCCTGCCCAACCCTTCAGTATGTCGCTGTGCAACCCTGCGCATGCTGTTGTGCATCCTTGCATTCGGTAGTGCAGGCAGGTGCAGCAGCTGATGAGGCATGCGCGCTGTGAGCACCCATACAGCCGATGTTCCAAGAGGTAGGCTTGGAGTGTAATACCGAAGTGTAATACTGATAATAATGATAATACTGATAATACTGATAATAACACGACGTTTCACAGATGTTTCTGCATGCCGGAGCCTGACAGTCGGCAGTCATTATCCAAACACCTCGATGCCCAGCAAACTAGCCCTGAATACCGAACAGGCTTGGAGCTTGAGCCCTGAACAGGCTTGGAGCGTGCCCTTTGAGAATATGGGTTTTGACTGATACAATCCACAGGGCACAGCCGCACTCACCCATCGTCCTCTGAGGGGGCTGGCAGGTCGTACTCTGTGAGGCGGTACACATCCACTCCACCACGCCCATTGGGCCCCATGGTCCCGATCACCGCGTCCGCGTCCCACATCTTGCCTGCCGTCTCCGCGAATGCCAGTGCCGCGTACCCCGAGTATGGCCCCACGAGCGCGAGGTGAAGGTACGCGTTGCCGCCCGGTGCGCCTGCGTTGTGGGCGGGCAAGGGACGCGTGGGGGATGCAGCAAGTGGTGGTGTGCAAGGTGGGCAGGCAATGGTGGTGGTGATGGTGGTGGATGGTTCTCCTACTTCTCCACATGTGGGGGGTCAGGGCATGGAAAGTCCAGCGAGTGCAGAGCCAGGCAGGAACGGCCGGTGCACAGGGTGAACGATGACCCGGCAGGAATCCCTGCCCCACAAGCATGCACTCACACGCAGCACCCACCTGCTGCTGATGTGCTGCGCGCGGCGCGGGTGCACGTGTTGTTGGGTGGCGCTGCGCTGGGTGACAGCGTCCAGTGCAGGACTGCGGTGTCGGAGGGCGAGTGCAGCTCTGTCGCACACGTGTAGCCCAGGTTGCTGGCGCCGCACGTGTCAGAGCTGGTGGTCTGCATGGCAGCGTACGTTTGCATGCCAACGTCTTCCAAGGTTAGGGCACAGGAATTGGGGTCAACTGCACTTTGAGAACCGCCCTGAAGCTGTGACCCAGAGGACCACCTAGAGGACCATGCAGCTGCGATGCCCACCTATCCTCTGTGCTGGCTATCAGGCAGGCCCGACACATGTAGCACTGCTGCACATGCATGGTTACGAGGTTCAGGTATCAGGGTCTGGGCTTCAGAAGGTAGAAGGAGCAGGCGCCCCGGGCACTGACATGTGTGAAGAACTCGGCAGGTGCAGGCCGCAGGTTGGGGCCGCCCACTGGTGGTGGGGGTACGGGTGAGGGGGACCGTGCAGGGGCAGCGGGCGGTGCGGGAGATGCGACCTGGCCCGGTGGCAGTGCGGTTGGTGGCGGGGGTGACACAGCGCCGCCTGCAGGGTCAGGTGTGTGGGTGCGGTGCAGTTTCGTTCATTGAGCAGGGTGCGGTCAAGTTTGAGCTCTGGCATGGCAGGCTTCATTGTGCTGCACAAGAGGGAGCGCGTTCCATGGAGAAGAGCTTCCTGCACATTGCCAACCCTCTGGCACAGTGCACACTGTTGCTCGTGGGGCACAGGACCAGTGCGCAGCCAGTGCCGGCGCAGTGCAGGCACCCTCAGAGTTGCAACCCTGCTGCGTGTTCAGCCGGCTGAAACACGAAACTCTGGAGGTCTCATGGATGGCACCGCGGGTTTCACACGCGAAACCATGCCATGATGATGAACGCTGTGTAACCGGCTGCATGTGCTGTGTGTGTCAGAAACATCTGTGAAACGCCGTGCGTGTTCATATTATGTGCTGTGTGCGGGCGCACCGTACTCAGGCGGGGGCCCTGCCACCTCGGGCTCCTGGGCATTCCCAGGCAGCGGAGGTGTGGCCGCCTGTGCAGGGGGTGGTACACCACCCCCTTCCTCATCGCCCGCAGGGGGCTGTGAGAGGGGCACACCAGGTGGTGGCAGCAGCGTGGCCTGGGGCTCAGGCGCGCCGGGTGGCGGCACGCCTGCTCCCTCGCCTCCTTTGGTGGGATGTGGTAACACACGAGTGAGGAATGTATGTATGTATGCAGTGTGACCGTATGGACACACACGTGCGGAAGCTGAACGGACCACGGGTTCCCATCCCGTTAGTTAGTAGCGGGTAGTATTAGCTGGTAGGCCAATCCATGCACCCGCCACAGAGCTGCACCCATGGCTTCCCCCTTGCCCTTGCCTAGCTGCCCTCCCGTAGGGTTTCATTGTGCCCATGTGCTGATATATAAAGCATGCCTGCCGCCTGGGGCGCCAGCCTGAGGCACACAGTCACCAACCCACCCCGCAAACAACGGTGCCCAGAGCCAAGCCACTGGCCACCACATCAGGCGCCAGCTGACGGGGTGGAGGACAAGCCTTACTTGCCTAAACGAGCAAGCCGCACACGCACTCACCGCAGCTGACGTCCGCACAGGTAGGGTCCACCGTGAAGCTGGCCGACTGCTGCTGGTACGGCATGAACTCGCCCTGTGCGCTCGTCACGCGCACGGCCACGGGGCCAGCCGCGCTGCAGGGCACGGACCAGATGTTGCGCACCGTGGTGCCTGTGGTGTCGCGGTAGAAGCGGCCGGGGCAGTCGGAGGGTGAGTTGGCAGAGGCCAGAGAGCCTGACGAAACAGTGATCAAGCAGGCTCGCTCCTGGGGGAATGACACCTGCGCGCGCACAGCGTATGTTGAGCACATGCACCTCATCTTTTGATCTTGACGAGCTCAGCGGCCAGTACAGTACCTGCAGCACAGGGCATCCCTGTCCTTGGATCCTGGACCCCTGTGCCCCAGCACTACGTAGATGACTGCTCATCACATGCATGTGGCCATATGACAGCTGCATGTGGCCATAAGAGTGTGTGCTGCCCTTGGAGTGTGCACAGCTCCATGCGTGCACATGCACATGCACATGTATGACAGCCATGAAGGTGGCTCTTTGCAGCAGTAGGGAGGTGCATGCAGGCCCATGTGCCCATGTGGGTGTTCACTGAGTGCAGCAGGCAGCTCGTGCTGGTGCTGGTGCTGGTGGTGCTGCTGCAGCATACTGGACCCTACCACTGCTGGCAGTCTGTACAGGGGCCAGGGAGAGGACTGGGCACATGGTGTTGGGTGTGGGAGTGCTGAGCGACGGTGCATGGTCAGTGCGTTGTAGTGTAAACATGTGGGGTGGGTTGTGCCTCGGGGGGAGCTGCACAAACACAGCACACCTGTAGCGTGTGCTGCCGGCCAGGGCACAGGCTGGTGCGAGGCGTGCCATCCACCTCAACAGTGAAGGTGATGCTCCTGCGGAGGGTGTTGTGGGAGCGTGTGTTGCATGACTGTGCGAATTAGTGTGCCACATCCTGTGCGCGCGCGCCAGCAGCTGCACATAAGCTGCTGGTTCACCAGCGTGCGGATGTAGCACGGCCGAAGCATAGCCTCGATCCAAGTCCATGCCTCTTGTGTGCCCCCGATGCAGCGTGCGCATAGGGCGATCAGAACCAAATGAACGTCACACGCACGGGTCTTGTTGGAGCCCGGTATGGTCCCCGTAGAGAATCTTTGGGTGATCTGTACACGACTCCGCATAGCGAGTGGCAAAATAACTTGGGTACGCTGTCACATGGACAAGCAGACAGCAGGCCGCTGCTGCCAATAGTACAGCGCTTGAAAGCATGTTCCAAGTATTTAAGCAACCATACTGCGCTGAGAATCAGAATTGTCATACTGCTCATCATACTTGGTCTGGAAGGTGACCAGAGCCCGGCAATAAGCTATCCCAGGCAGCACATACGTTTGGATGGGGCTACATTCATGTGCGTTCTCCGTCAAGGTGAGCTGCCGGGTCACAGTTGTGGATCCAAGGTATCCACTGTATGAAGTACTGCATGCGCTCATGCTCCTGCCTGCGAGTGCGCGCACACCTCATCATACATGCTTGTGCACATGAACAATCTTCTGTACGCAAGACATAGGTGCTGCCAGGCACAAAATGGGCTTTTCCCGCTTGTCATGACATCACTGCCCTCGTCACGCGCACGCACACCAAGCAATGTGTACATGGGATGCACAATCAGACACGAAGCCATCTTAGCAGCATATCATCTTCAAAAGTGGAAACCATACACGGAGTTCTTGTTCCTCCTGTATTGCATTTGCAGAGGCTGTGCCTTTGTCCACTACTCACACATCACAACCTGGCCTGAGCACAGTCCGAGGTCAAGCGCACACGCAGCAGCAGCACAGGCAGCTTCGCTGTTGTGCCAGCAGCAGGCGCAAGGGTTGGCTGCAGGAACTGCCATGCGCCAGATGCACAGCGCCACATACTGCAGCGCCATGCGCTGTCATGGGGCCAGCCCGCTGCTGTGCAGCCCGGGCACCACACGGCGCCCATCCAGCCTGCGGGGCTGCTGCAGCGGCCAGTTGCGGCGTGCTGCGTACATTCAGCACCCATTTGGCGGCCAGTCAGCCGGGCAGCACATCTTGAGGGGCTGTGGGCAAGGGGGGCACATGGCACGCGTACTGCCGTGCAGCAGGCTGCTGCGCGATGGGGCATGTGCGTGCAGTACAACCCCAGCAGGCGTGTTTGTGCTGCTCCGTGGCGACAGCAGCCCAGAAGCGGTGCCAAGCTGCTTCGGTGAGGGCGCTGGTTGTGGCGGTGGGTCCATCAGGGACAACAGCGATGACAGCATGTGCAGCGCTGACGTGCCTCATGGCCTGCATGACAGCACCCACCCTCAAAGGCCATGCCCTGCGGGCGGCATGACGCAAGACACACACCACAGCGCAGCATGCGGACACAGCACAGGCTGGGCACAACAGCTGCCAGAGCCAGTGCCTGCTGGGCCAGTGGGTTACCCTGTGCCCCCAACCCACCTGCAGCCCACTATTGGCAGCAGCATGGATCCAGTGGATCTGGCTGGCATGGCGTTTGGGGATGCTTTTGGTGTGGCAGTCACAGGGCTGCCTCCATGGCTGCTGCCAGCAGTGGCAGAGGACGTGCATGTGCATGCTGGCGCTGCTGCTGGTGCTGTTGGTCCCGGCCAGGGCAGCATGGATGGGACAGGAGCACACGCAGGCGTGAGTGTTCACTACTGCCGGCGAAGGGTTGGCGCGTTATATGCTGCCGCTGTGTCTGACAATGCAAGCTTTAGTGTGTTGTGCAGTTGCCTGCAATGTGGGTCATCAGTGACAGCGGCCTGCTGAGATGTATGCGTGTGCACCGAGCCTGTTCATGCAGGTCGCCACTGATGTGATCAGCGGATCCTTTGGTTTGGGTGCTTCAGGCACGGATGCAATCAGCGAGGCCTCAGGGCCTTCAGGACCAGAGCAGCAGCACGGATCAGAGCAGGAGCCCTATGCAGCCGCGCCTGCTCAGCTGTCCCTTGCCGCCGCAGGCAGCACACAGCCGTTGCCGCCACCGTCACCGCCATCGCAGCAGCAGCCTCAGCCTCACCACCAGCACCACCACCAGCTGCAGGTCATGGAAGATGAGTGGGTGGCGGAGGTGTGGCTGCTGGCAGGCCATGCCCTTGCACAGATGTGGGGGCTGGAGACACCGGCTGCACCTCCAGCCACGTCCGCCTTGACCCGGCTCATGGCGGGCGGGGATGAGCAGGCGCGGCACGACAGTGGAGCGGGACTACTGGGGCCAGGTGGTGCCACGTCATCAGATGCCGGTGACAGCATACGTGTTGCCGGTAGCGGTGCCGCACGCAGCAGCAGTGCTGCGAGTGGTGGTGCACAGGGTGATTGTGGCGGGCGCAGTGCGGGGATGGAGGGGGAGCAGGGGGTAGGGCCCACATCCACCTTGCGCGACCGCTGGGCACGGCACGTGTGGCGGCCCCTGACGCTTGTGCCCCCACTGCGGCTGCCTGCGCACACCGCATGGCAGGGCCATGCGCAGCGGGCACAGCCCCGGCCCCTGTGGCCGCCCGCACTGCCGCCACTGGTGCTGCTGCCGCGCAGCCGGCACCTGCGCATTGGGCGGGGCTGGCCAACAGGTGGTCGTGCGTGGGGAGCGCATGAGCAAACGGAGGAGCGCGGTGCTGGCAGGGCTGCGGGCACGGAGCCGCACCCACCCTCGTCCGCGTCACAGCAGCCAGGCAGTGAGCAGCAGCAGCAGCAGCAGCAGCAGCAGGAGCCCGGGCGCGGCGCGGCGCAGCCGCTGCCCTGGTTTCAGGCGCTGGCTGCAGTGGGCTGTGCAGCGCTCGCCGTGGTAGGTCACGCGGCTGGATGCTTCTACACCATGTGCCAGCAGCTGTGTACTCTAGCTTTTGCAAGATTACAAGTAGCCAGGCTCCTGTGCCACGTGCATACTGCATGCGTGTGCTGTGATGCGTCTGTTTGAGGGTTTTAGGGTCGGGGTTCAGGGGCAGGGGCTGCTCCTATTAGCCCGATGTGCAGATGAATGCATGTGCATGCTGGGTGTGGCTTGCGCATCTGTGTCGCTGCTTCACACTGATCATCCTAACTTTGCTACCATTGCGTGCACTGGTCCCGTCCCTGGCTCATCCTGCAGTGCGCGGCACTGGTTGCGGCGGCGGCAGCCTGCACGGCTGGCTTGCTGTGCGTGGGCCTGCTGGCTGCGTGCCTGCCCTCCCTGCGCGTCACCCTACCTGGTGCCATGCGTGCGGTGTCGTGGGCGGGGCGCGTGCTGGCTGCTCTGGTGGCAGCTGCGACAGAGCTGTGGCGCTTGCTGCGCACCTCACCTGCTGCACCGCCCAGGGGTGCATACTGAGGCCTTGCTGGCTGCTGCACACCAGCGATTCAGTCACTGCTCTGCTTCAGCAGGCACAAGGGAGGCGGGGCCAGTACGTCGACAGTGATGTGTGACAGGGGTGAGCCCTGGGCGTCAGACAGGGCGGTTGACGTGTACTGCACCCTCAGGTTGTACTGCATGGCGGCTGTGAGGTTGATGGAGAGCCTGCGGTACGGCAGTACAGCAGTACAACATTGTGTGTATCCCTTCAACACAACTCTTGCTATCATGTTATTGCTGTCATATTGTGTTATGGTTTGTAACCATTGCTATCCCATCGATGCAGTGCAGTACACAGCGCCCCTGCGATTGTGTGGGGCCAGCCCACATCTGTGAAATGCTTTGTTGTTGTATTATTATTGTTGTATCATCTTATGTTATTGTTGTTGTTATTATTGTTGTTGTTGTTGTTGTTGTTGTTGTTGTTATTATTATTATTGTTATTATCATTATCATTATCATTATTATTATCATTATTATTATTATTGGCTTCATGGCCCCCCACCCAGCCCAGCAGCCACTCTGTGCTGGGCTGCACTGCCCCCATGGTGCAGTGGGTGTGACATCTGCGTCAGTTTGTATTCTGTACTGCCTGGGCATGTGCGCACCTGTACTGCCCCAGTCCAAGGTCACTCTGTGATCCGGGCGGGACGTACTGCCCAAACCCAATTGCACCAACCGTCGTGCCAGGTGCACTGGCCACGGCAGTTGCTGGCAGGGCAACCGCCGCCAACAGCTCGGGCGCCGCGTCGGTTATGTTGTTGGAAAAAGCGTCCCGCAGCAGGACATAGGTGGTTAGGTTGGTACCCGCCTGGACGGTGGTTGAGGGGGTTGGAGTAACCACCGAGGTGGTTGGGGAGGGGGGGCCCGGCACCACCCGCACCCTCCCCACATGTACCGCTGTACCGCCCTGTGCCACAGCCGTGACCACCGTGATGTTGTACTGCCCGACCCGGGTCAGACTGTACTGCCAGCGGGTTGTACCGTCGCCAGGCTCTGTGACTGTCAGGCTGGCGCAGGCCGCGGCAAAGGCTGCGCGTGTAGGCAGTTGGTAGGCATGTGGGTGGTTGTTTTTGTTATATTTTGTTATCATGGTGCCATGTGCATGGCGGCTGTCATGCAGCCAATGAAATGTTTTGTCCTGGATGGCTTGATAGTCCTGGATGGCTTGATAAATGCTGCTTACCATGCTGTGTTGTGAACAATCGCGCAATGAGCGGTACAATCTGCAGTACAAGCTGCAGTACAAGCTGCAGTACGAGTTGCAGTACAACAGGCTCAGGAGCACCAGCACTTCCAATGTACAACACACCGCACACCTGGGTCCAACTGAAAGCCCGGCATGTCATCCGTGTGTCGGTTGCCATACGGGTCGTACGCAGTAGCAACCACTTTGTACTGCTGTCCCGCCACCAGCACCACCTCATCGCTACTGCTGTCTGTCACGGCCGCCCCCGCGCCATACCCTGTGACCAAGCTACGGTCCGCAGAAACCGCCGGGTTGTACCGCACAGTCGAGTTGGCGGTTGGAAAAACGGTCAGCGGTACGCCCGCCAGCGTCACAGCCACAGAGATGGGGCTGGCTGTGACGAGGCCGTCCAAGGTCACACTGATCATCCCCGTGGCCTGTACTGCCATCTGAAGCATGGGCAGTACAGCCCCTGTGGCCCCCACCGTGACCTCCACCTGATGTGTGATCAAGAAGTGTGATTAAAAATGTGATGGGATGTGTGATGGGCCGATGAGAGGCATTTTTGTGTGGTGGGATGATGTGTGTCAAGTGTGAGTCAGGTGCGTCAACAGTGAGATGCACAGGAGACGACCTCCATCCTGAGAGGTCGCCTGCTCTCCAAACCCTAACCCCTAGACCCTAAACCCCAAACCCTAAACCCTATGTAAAAAACAAAGGGGGCTACTCATGAGTCCAGATACGCTGAAAGCACACGCTGATAAGCAGATGGGGTTCTGTATGACCGTCAACATGCTCCAACTGCCCTCGTCCTGCATGGCCGCAGTTTCATCTGGCATGACGCATTTGATGATTTAGGTTTTAGGTTTAGGGTTTAGGGTTTAGGGGAAGGTCAAGGAGGTGCAGCGGGTGCATCAGTCACACCTGCAGCTGTGACATGTCTGTCAGGTCTGACGGGTTGCCCCATGTGTCTTCCAGCAGTACAGTGACCGCGGACGGTACGCCTGCGGTTGTGGCGGTACAACAGTGTCAACCTCATGCCACTGTGCGGCTGCAGATTGGCAGGTTGGTTGGTTGGTTGGCTGGTTGGTTGGTTGATTGGCTGGTGCATGGTGCATGGTGCTTTGAATCCCTGGTGTTTTGAGTCATGCAGTGGCCCCAGCCCTTGTCTGCACTTATCATAGTTTATCTGCACTTATCACAGTATGATGTTTCTGGGTTGGTTCACACACCTGCGATGAGGCCAGGAGGGGGCCAAGCCACACGGCAGGCAGGGGGGTGGGGGGGGCCTGGGACAATGGTGAAGTTGAGGGACGCGGCCAGTGTGGTGCCCTGTGGTGCACACACACCAGCAACAGATGTGGATAACTGGATGTGATTAAGCATAGCCTGATAGACATGACCACAGCAGCGGCTGCGGCACGCTGCCGATGGGGACAACACAAACAACAATCACAACGCCACCACCAGCAACATAAGCCCACCTAGGGTACCACCCCACACCACCCCACATCACCCCACACCACCCCGCACCACCTCCAGCCCCACCCCGCCCCACACCACACCACACGCCCACCCCACCTGTTTGATGTCCACCTGGTATGCCCCAGCCACTGTGCCGTTCACCACCAGCGTCGCCACCCCCACCACCCCCTCCTGCAGCTGCAGCGCCACAGAGGGCAGGTAGGATGGGGCCAGGGGGCCTGGCGCGCCCACTGCACTCACGTTGACCTGCGTGTGACCACACACAGTCCACACACATCTGTCTGGGTGTGCTGCGTGCTTGTGTGTTTTGTTTGTGTGTGTGTGTGTTGCATCGTGGGCCAGGGTTGTGCACGGGGTGTTTGTGCATCAATGTGGCTGTGTGTGTGTTTGTGTCAGCAGCTGAGAGCTGTGATTCACCGCTGTTGTGCTATGATATGATCAGACGCTATGCTATGGCTCTATCCTATATGCTTTTTTGTTGTGTGTGGCTGTTGGATCGTGCGCCCACCGGCCCTCCACAACCACCAACCCCAACCCACCCACCAGGTACCAGCTACATATAAATATAATATAAATTTATTCATAAATATATGTTATATACAAGCACGTGTCACAGCCTCAGGGCCGACATGATTGCATTGGATACTGATCGGCAGGCACACGTCCATGGGTGATCATAACTTGATACATTAGATGCACACAAGCTCAAGGTATGCTCCGGCATGCAGAAACACCTGTGAAATGCCGTGTTACTATTATGATTTATTAAGCTCAAAATATCAAAAGCATGGAATCCAACCACCCCCAGCCACCCCCCACCGTGAGGAAGGCGGTCGTCTGGTTGGCTGCGCTGTAGCGCACAAACTGGGAGAACTGTGCAGGGGGTATGAAGTAGGCGGTGTTGCCGTACGTGTCACGCGCACGCAGCTGCCCCGCGGTACCCTGCTGCCCCGCCTCCACCGGTGTGCCTGTGCCTGCGCGTGGGGCCGGTGCACAATAATAATAATAATGATAATAATGATCATGATAATAACAATAGCAATAACAATATTAAGAAGAATAAGAAGAATAAGAATAAGAATATAATAATAATAATAATAATAATAATAATAATAATAATAATAATATACATTAATAGTATTAATAATAACATTAATATTATATTATTAATATAATAATAATATAATAATAATAATATAATAATAATATAATAATAATAACAATAATAATTCCCTGTGACCCACCTGTGACCAGGTAGTTGGTCTGGTTGAGTGCGTCAGCCCTCAGCTCAAACACCGCACTCCACCCTACGGTACTGCAGGCACAACAACAGAAAAAGAAAAACTGCAAGGTGCTCACACTTGTGTGGGGTCATGACTCATGACCACGCAGGGGCATACAAGCAAGCATACCAGCAAGAAGAAAGCAAAAAGGCAAGCAAGCAACAAGCAAGCAAGGAATCGAACAAAGAAGCAAACAAAGAAGCAAACAAACAAACAATGAAACAAGCAAGGGAGCAAGCAAACAAGCAAACAGACAAACCACCCCACCTGTCCTCACGTAACAACCTCAACCGCTCCAGGCTGTTGTCAGGGTGCTGGTAGAACGCCTGCGTGCATTCCACATAAGCAACACACGTGCGTTTATTGCAGGTTCGCATGCACACACAAGTACTAAAAAGTAAAAATAACACGGCGTTTCGCGCACGTTTCGCGCACAAAGTCCATGCCTCATCCCCCGCCCCCCTCACCTCACCTCAAACGTGTAATTTCCTGTGACCGGGACCACCGCCCACATGTCCAACCACCAGTTGGTTGACCACCACTTGACAGTCACAGGGATGCGTGACTGTGAGGGGTCCTGTGCCCCGCCAGACGTCATGGGAGTGAGCCACGCTTGTACTGTGTTTTGCAAGCTGGCGTACCGCATCCAGTTGGTGTACCTGCGGCACAAGTACGACATACCAGCGGCACATGTCCAGTACAACAAAACGGTACCGTACGCAGTCTGTCTGACTGGGGCAGCGTGTCCTGATCAGGCATGGCTTGGGATGTTAGGAAAAAGGGTGCAACGGGGTTACATGACAACGTGCATGTGCCCTCCCTGCTGCTTCCCTGCTGTGTTAGCTCTGGGTAGATGGCTCGTCATTAGCCAGTTATCAACGATGGGCTCTGTTCAGGTGCCTTTAGGTTTGGAGTCTCAGGGTTCAGCCTCCCGCACCCGTCACACTCCCATACCCCAGCATCCCAAGTATAAAATGTTGTGGAATGAGCATGGCCCGTCAGTCAGCTCAGTCAGACGGGCGCGTGTCTCACCTATCAGTCAGCTGGTACGCGCGCGCCAGGAAGACGCGGCGCGCGGGTGACGCGGACGCCAGCTGCGGGGTGTACATGTTGATGAGAGTGTACTGCGACGACAGATCTGTGGACGGCTGAAGTGTGAGCCTGCACGAAAAAGTGTGAGCAGCAAAAGTGTGAGGGCGTTCGACAGCAAGCCGTGACATGGCTTCCATGGGCAGCTGCAGGTGCGAGAACCCCCCAAGGGAAAGGTGTGCCGTGCGCTGGGAGTGCATGTACTGCCTTACACCACCACCTTGTAGTGCCATGTACTGCCATATACCGCCAAGCACACCCGTACTGCCACTCACGTGTACGGGCTGGACCCCAGGTGTGAGCCGTCATATGTCACGGCCAGGCTGTTGTTGCCCCTGTGACCAGACACAAAGTACAGCCAAGGCATCAGCTGGAACAGTGCATGCAAGCAGGCACTGTGCACTGGTGCAGCATGCTAGCTAGCTCCCTGAGGAGGTTGTGCATGTGCGTGTGTCTGGGGCGGGGCGGGGCGGGGGCGGCGGCATGGCGGGTTTAGGCCCTCGACTTCCGTCCCACCACTCATTCATCTCACTCCGCGCTGCCCAGGGATGCAATACGGCGTTGCAGTACACAACCGCAGTACAAAAGAGGCAAGGCTCAGCTGCAGTACGTGCACAACACATGCGGGCAGGGCGCGTGATCATGGCGAGAAGGTTGGAATCATGGCAAGAAGGTTGGATCATGTGACGACATCACGGCCACTCACTGGAAGTAGGTGTCAGCGATGGGTAGGATCTGGCTGGTAGTTGGGGGCCATGAGGGGTGTGCTCCCCTGCAAGCGCAGCAGCCACAGCCACACACCGCATCTCACACTTCATGTGAATCATGTCACACTTCATCACATGTGAGGCATCCATAACCACATGCAGTGCTTCAACTGGGCTGATGTCGCATGATGCTCGCACACATTGATGCACATCTTGTGTACCATGCAATGCAGCATCCCAATGTGCAACCAATCTCGGGCATGCATGTGGTGTGCATAAAGCACGCACACGTACATGAACACGCACACAAACATACATGACACACATGCCACGTCACCCCAGCGCTGCATGCTGTGCTGCACCAGTTGTACTTGTCAGCCGATGCTGTGCGTTCTGGTGCAGCAAGAGCAGCAGGTGCTGTGCGGGGGGCCCCCGCTCATGGCTGGCTTGTTGCACTTCAATGCCCCCTCCATTCAAGGCAAACAAGGTCTAAAGTGCCCAAAGTGCCATAACCCCAGTCGCTCTGGTTCAAGGGCAGGGATAAACAGCCAACAACACCTCAACAACCGCTCCCAACCTGCAGAGCCCAACCACCCACAAACAGGCCCGAGAGCCAAACCTGAAACTGGACCAGCTGTAGCCTGCAACTGTAAGGCAACTGCAGCCACATGCGCACCAGATGGTGCCCGTGACGAATGCGACCTCATAGTACCCATTGCCCAGGGGCCGGATGAGGGGTGACCCATCACACCAGCTGGCACCTGGGGGTGCTGAGGGGTCTGTCACACATGTGACGGCCAGGAGGGGGTCGTAGAAGTCTGGCACTGGCGATCCGTCCACATCAGACAACTGAACGTAGAAGGTGGTGGGGGTGCCGGCAGGGGCGGGGCCTGCAAGGGACCAAGGGGGGTGTGTGTGAGGGGTTGAGTGGCACAGCAGAAAGGAAAGACGAGCAGGCGTGTCATGGTGGGTTTAGGGTTCAGAGGTATTTTAGGGTTTGGGGTGTGTTTGGGGTGTGAGTGCAATGTGTGTGTGTGTGTTCCATGTCCCAGGCCCTCCTATGTCACACAGTCTGACGATTGTACATTGCAGAGCTGTATCATAGCTGTATCATCATCATGCATGCAGCATGCTATCATCATTACACAGCTTTGCGCGGGGCTGTATGCATTGTTCTTGGGTGCCAGTTCACAGCCAGCGCTGCCATGCAGTGCTGTGGCCGCTTCAGTGATTTCATCTGTACACGATGCCTCATCCACATTTGACATGTGGCATTCATGCACGCAGTGTGCAGGTGACCTTGCGACACCCACAGGCATGGCATGCTGCATGGACGCACTCCTGCACCATGTCTTGCATGTCATGCATCATGCATGCACCCACTGGATAAGTTGGCATCCAGCACCACGCTGCTGAACGGGTCCACTGACGACTGCAGCAGCGTTCTCCCAGGCGCTGCCGCGTTTTGTAGCGCCATGCTGTCGCTCGCACCCGCATCATGTGTTTGAATGCCCGATACACCCGTTCCTGCCACGCATGCAACAGCAAGCTGCGCAGCGTAAACTATATAAAAAGAGCTCACTTCAAGTTTCTTTATCGCCCGGCCCTGTGGGGGCCAACGGCTCGCGCAGCAACTGCCCATCAATCATGTGCTGCACTCAACTTTTTCTCAACTCGGGCATAATCAAGGTGGAACATGTATCTTTGGACGCGCTTGCGGACGTGAGCACATGTGACGACAGTGTAAGGGCCGGGAATGGTTGGGTTACCGCAGGCAACTGGAAGGACACCGTCCAAGGTTTGGCTGCCCAACGCTGAACCCTTCGAGATGTGCATCGCTTTGATTCTCCGGGCGCCAACAGCGGTCGTTGGTGCGAATTTTGCCCTGCGGGTGGTTGGCAGGCCTGCTGCAGCCCAGCCACTATGCAAGCCAAGTCACCAGCATGTACCACCTGCTGAATGGAAGCTTTACAAGTTGAGATGCCACCAATAATTGAATCGTGCTGTCTTGTGAGACACTCAGCGGTCACAGCCCACATTGCCAGAACCTTTAAAATACCATACACCGAACCTTAACGTCTGTGCGTTCATGCACTGCAGCCCCAACCATGTGGGGCCACCTTCTTGCAAGGCCATACTTAACACACAAACCTCTTGTATCAGTAAGGCCGGTGCCCCGAGCTCCCCCACACCCCCAACCCCCAAACCCCACACGCCA
>QAXD01000070.1:53861-112219 GCA_004335575.1 Haematococcus sp. NG2
GCCCTCCCCGCCCCCCATCTGCTACGCGACCGTGCTCATGTACAGGGTGTGTGGTCACACAGAGGTGGTGCAGGCAGTACAGGAGGGGGCTCTGTACTGCTACAAACTGTTGTTGTGACACAAACAAGTGTTGTGATTGGCACACAGGCTATCATGTGTATGTGTTGCATATGTGTTGCACCTCAGCTCTTGCCAGGCACAGGGCCAGGATGCCGTCTGCCATTTCCATCATGCCATCGCCCATCCTGCGCCCTCCACCTGAGCTGATGAGCTGAGCTGTACCGCCTGTGTACTGCCCATGTACTGCCCCCTGCAGCACAACGCGCTGTTCTCCCTCCAGGACTGCAACTCGCTGGCTGATGTCGTGGGTGTGACGTACCTCAGCCAGGACCCCCTGCAGGTGTGACCACTGGTTGTATCTCGTGTGACCACTGGTTGTATCTCGTGTGACCACTGGTTGCATCTCGTGTGACCACTGGTTGCATCTTGTGTGACCATTGGTTGCATCTTGTGTGACCGTTGGTTGTATCTTGTGTGACTATTGTTTGCATCTTGTGTGACCGTTGGTTGCACCTTGTGTGACCATTGGTGGCATCTTGTGTGAACTTCGGTTGCATCTTGTTTGACCTTCGGTTGCATCTTGTGTGAGGGTTGAGCAGGTGTGAGCTTGCCCTGTGTGCATGGGCTTGGCCCATGTTTGGTGGTGGGGCCGACTTTGGTGCATGCCTTGACATCCACCCCCTTTGCCCCAGGAGCGGCCCTGCCCTCAACACCTCCCATTCCCCCACGGCTTGATCGCAACACCTGCCACCTCTTGCTGTAATCGCAACACGTCACACGTAACGCAACACGTAACACGTGATCGCAATACCTTCCACCCCTTGCCTGGCCACCGCAGCCGTTCCAGTGCCAGGGCTTCAACTCGGTGACGCTGACCGTGCGCGGCATCCTGAACGGGGCCAATGACACGGCCGACTTCATGGACGCCGCACGCAACGCGGGTGGGTGCCGTACCGCAGTGTACTGCACTGTACTGCACTGCACTGCGCTGTACTGTGCTGTACTGCACTGCACGGCTGCGCACCGCGCCGCAGCCATCGCGTGGGTGTTGCTGTGCTGAGCTGCGCGCTTCTGCGGCCTTTAGCCACTCCTGTTGGGAGCCTCAGTCGTCCGAACCCGTGGATTGGCCTGCACCTGCCCTGTACTGCTGTACTGCTGCTGTACCGCAGACGCGGCCCGCCGTCTGGCCCGGCAGTACAAGCTGGGGTGCAGCGACTACATCATCTTTGGAGGGGTGGAGTGTGGTGGTGGCACTCAAACATGGAATGGCTCCAACCTGCCGGCCCTGGCGTGCTCGCCGCCTTCACCACCCACTGGCCCTTGAAGTAGCACCTCTTGAAGTGTGATGCGGTGTGTGACGTGACCCCGGCTGTACCACCCCTGAGCAGCCAGCTGCTGCGTAAGAAGTCCGTATGGTCATGTGCTCGGAGTACAGAGGGGGCATGGCGCACAAGCAGCACACGTGCATCTGAGGTGCAAGAGGCGCGACACACGCAGGCAGGCGCAGCGCTGAAAGCTTGGCGCATCGAGGCAGGGATGTGTTTCATGATGCTTAGGTGGTCGCGCGGTTTTGGGCGGCCCCTTGGAAGTAGCAGCACACAAAGCAGGCCACCCCTTGCAGGGGGGCTGTGTGCACGAGGTCGGGTGTGATGGGAATGAAGAGGGTTTGGCCGCAAATCCTCAGCATGTGAGTGTGAGAGGCGCAGGCAGGTGCAGGGGGGGGGCTGCATGGTGCATGCACACAGAGAGAGGGCTGGTGTGTGCCTATGTGTGAGAGGAAGTGGGATGGGGGTGCGCCAGCGCGCGTGTTGCGACCCTGATCTGGTTTGAGATGAGCTGTCAGGCAGGAGGTCAATCAGCTGGTGGGGGGGTGCGTGCGCAGGGATGCGTACGTTGTTTGGGCTGACTCTACACCCTGACATGCCCCATGCGTCTCACACGCGCGAACACATGTCACACATGTGACACGGCAGTGATGGTGTGTGCCAGGGGCCCATCATGTGTGAGGGTCACACTGTGTGAGGCTCACTAATGTGTGAGGGTGCCGCTCCCGTGGCAGTAGCACAGCCTGGGAAAGATGGAGAGATGGTGCGGGGCAGTCATCGCACCATGCACAGAGCGCTGCAGGGCTGCTGGGCTTCAAACCCTGCACCCTGGCAGCCGCCACCCCGCAGCAGCAGCTGCATGCCTTTGTGTGTGAGCTGTAGGTGCGCTGAGGCAGAGCGCCGGGGGGGTTGGGGTGTTCACACTGGTGATAGGCACAGGGGTGTTGGTGCACTGTGCGGCCGTTGATCGTGGTGTGGCTCCTTGCGCCCTGCTACCTGCTCCTGTGCCTTTGAGATGATGGCTGCGGAGGTGATGCCCATTGCTGCCTGCCCTCCCGAATCATTAGCACGTCTGTGGATGGGCGTTAGTGTACTTCATGGCTTGAATGCTGCGGCTCCAATGCTGCAGTTTCCGCGTGTTTCTTGACAGCCATCCCCATGCTTCTTCTTCCTTCGCTTCTCCTGCCTTGTTTATTAGAGGCGCATGGCAGGCCGTATGCAACTAACTGTTTGTGCTCTGCCGGGCTCAGTGCTGGTGCTTGCTCTGTGATTGGGGTTGGTGCTGCTCGACAGCTAGTGGATGCAGGAACGGTATCAGCAAGTAGCATGCTGCTTTGCCGTGGCTGGGGCTTCGATTCCTGACTTAGGCACTGGCTGGCAGTAGCCATTGCTGCCCTGCTGTTCTGCTGCTGTTTTTGTATTCCTCTCTTCTGCCCGCCACCTGCGGCCTATTCCCACCACCACAACAATCAAGCTGCAGCTAGGCAATCTTGAATGAGATTTATTTGCTGACATTCTGGCCGCTCCTTCATCCTCCAATTTGCTGAGCTTCTTTTTACTGCCTGCCCAACCAAGACCCTGATGTGTGTCCAGCTAGTTGGGGCTGCATTTGTTGGCACCAGGCTTAACCCGAGTTTGACCATGCACCATTTGTTGCTGATGCATTGCTGATTGATGCTGTGTTGTACATGGGGAGGGCAGGGTTAAGGGGCGGACGCTGACTGGGCTGCTTATTCTGGCACTCAAGTGATTGTCACAGGTAGAAGCCGTTGGGGCCAACTAGGCGCTCCCTGGCACATCTTTTGCCAATGCAGTGCTGGGTGGACGGCTGATATGAGCCTCGGCCCAGCTGCGTCCGCTTCCCTTCTATGCTCTTCTGCTCATGCTGTAAAGAGGTTGTCAGTTCTGAATGACTACATCATCTCAATAATCCAGTTCAGTTCATAGCATGCAGCTGCACAACACGGCAGCGTGCAGCATGATGCAGGGTAAGCTTATGCCTACACCCAACAACCCGCACGCTCATTCACGCATGCTGCTGTCTTGCTGCATGGTGGCCACATGCTGTGCACTGCCACCTCACCATAGGTGTCCCTCATGTTCATGTTCATGGTGCATGTGCCTTCAGCCAGACATGGGCTGATCGGCATTGATAGGTGTCCCTCAGGCACCATATGTTGATATCAATGATATGTATTATGCAATTTATGCTTTATGCATGTACCCGTGACTGCATGTGGCAGATCCCATGGCAAGCCTCAGCCTGTATGCAAAGCACCAGCTGGCGGCAACTGGCCAATCTCATTGTGTGTACAGTGCATGCCGTGTTGGGGCATTAGGAACACCACCACCAGTGCGTACTACTATGAATGTGCCATTGTGCCTTACAGGATATAGGATAGCACGTGTATCAGAGCAGGCCAGCTGCCAGTCTGTTGACCTTCAGCAGTAGCTCTGCCGCTCGTTGCTCATGGTCAGCACATGATCTGCAGGATCGACCGCGGTGCGTGCACTTTTTGCTTTCATCGCTGATTGAAAGGGGCACATCCGGTCGTCTGCAAGAAACCATTTATGTGAGTTCCTGGACGCCTAGCCCTATCCTGCAGGCTACGGCCTCACACAAGAGTCCTGAACATCCGCGCGCGTACTGCGCACATGCAAGACCCGGGGCGTGCAAACACATCAGAATCACCTGCACCTGGATCTGGTCGGTCTGGCCACTGCTGCTGCTGCATGCTTCCTCTCTGTGGACAAGAGCAAGTTGCGCGCCATCAGGAAAAATGAGAGTGGGGAGGTTGTCCTGCCCTGAACAGACGCTGTCCTCGATGCAGTGTTATAATAAAGATGTTTTAGCGCAGGTATCGCGATGATGATGCCCTTGCCCGGTGGGCTGTTGCTGTTGTTGGCGATCGTGCTGGAGGCATGCGTCATCACTAGTGCAACGTTGGGGAAGCCGAACGTGAGGGTAGATTGCCCAGCCTGGTTAGATGAGTATGCGCAGTTCCACCGAGCCAACAGGGGGAAGGTTGGAGCCAAATACCTTATCTACATTTGTGGAAACGATGGTCAAGGGCACCCCATGATTTGCGAGGGTGCAGGTGCGACGTCGAGCGTGCTGGGGTTTGTGGATCTTTAGTACGTATAAATCAGCTGTGGTCCTCGACGTGCGCGTGGTCGTTAATAGACGGGCTCAGAAACAGCACACGTGTTGGCACTCTTGAGCAGCCCCATGTGCTCAGCAACAGCTGAGCACATGCTGCATGTGGCCTGTACACACCTGCAGTGCAGCGCGCAGGATGATTCACCTGTTACTGTGCACAGTGGCATGCGTTCTGCCAGGGCATCAGAGCATTCATGTGTCAGCATGCACAGCACACCCGGCACTGAGCACATGGAAACAGGTTGATGTGTGCCTTTGCGCCTACATGCAGAAACATCTGTGAAACGCCGTGTTATTATTATTATTATTATTATTGTTATTATTTGCGCCTGCTTCTCTTGTCGTGGTGGGTGCAGGGGACAGGACGCGTGGGGAGCTGTTCCTGCTGCGTGTGGCGGCAGCCTACCAGCGGGTGCTGCTGATCAAGTGGCAACATCCGGTGGACATCACCAATTTTGTGGTCCCCAACGCCATTGACTGGACATTCAATGTGAGGCAGCGCATGATGTGTGGTTGTGCACGCTCGTGGTTCTTGCCCATGCCTGTGTGTGCATGCACAGAGGCCAGGTGGCAGCTGATATGGAAGGCCAGTACGTCGAGTAGGAAGGGCGCATGCGTTGCAGCTAGGAAGGGCTATGCTAGAACGTGCATGACCTGAAGACCGCTGCACAGCTGGGGCACATCTATCTGTCCATGCCTCGACGTTCAGCTCCCTGCTGTTTGTGCTCCGATGCTCACCTCCAATGTGGATCGTCGCATACATATGAACATCTCTACGTCCAACATATCTTAGGTGGCGCTCGAGCCTGTCAGGCTCTGGCAACCCGCTGGAAGCTGTGATAATAACATGGCATTTCACAGATGTCTCTGCATGCCGGAGCCTGACAGTCATTACGTCATTAGCCAAACACCTAGATGCCCAGAAAACTAGCCCTGAATACTGGGAGCCGCCCCACTACAGCACCTAGCACCCTGTTAGAAGCACGCACTGCAGCGGGCAACAGCTAACCGACACACCGCCCGTGGTCAACAGCAACATGCTGATGCCACAGGGCACCCGGGCCATACGGCTGGAAGCTGTGGCACTGGGATAATAAGCTGAGTTGATGCAACGCATGGTCCCCCCGCCTCCTGGCAGGGCCTGGATGAGGAGGAGCTTCTAGGGGGTGCCCCCTCCCCCTTTGACACCCAGCTGGGGCTGTGGCAGGACACACCCTTCTTCCAAGCGCTTGCGTGGGGCATCAACCAGACGGCATTCAACGCCACGAGGGTCATACGCAGTCACACCAAGTGAGTTTGCATGGACGGTGTGTACACTGCTTCATGCTGCTGCTGCTGCTGCTGTCTGCACACCTGCCGCTGGATGGACTCATGCTGTTGTGTAGCTAACTCGGGGATAGCGCCTGCCGCTGGGTCTCAGCAGCAGCTTGAGCGTGCCGCATGATGTGCTCATCAGCAGCGGGTGGGTATCAGCCTCGTCCATCAGAACGCAGCAGCCGCAGTAGCAGCGTGTTGCCATAAGGTGGCCATGAGGTGTATGGCGCGTTGCCTGCTGATGGCTGCAGCATCTTCTTTGTGGAGAAGGCGGACAGGAATGGCGTGACTATGCTGGGTACGCATGAGACCAAGCACCTGCAGACGTACTACCAGGTGAGGCGTGCCGGCATGCGCTGTGGCTGCCCAGGTGGTCAGCAAGGTCAATAAACAACATCCAGCCAGCCAAACCCAGCCACACGCGACCTGGGTGGTGCCAATGCGGCTGCCCAAGCCAGATGTGTGCTGCATGTGTGGTGCTGGAAGACAGCATGGTACTGCTTTGGGCATACACGGCATAATGGACGTTTGGCCCATCTGTGACGCCAGGCGCACATGCTTTGTACTCACGGCAGACATCACGCCACCGCTCTTCTTGACCCTTAATAATAATAACACGGCGTTCACACTTGACCCTTGCCGCGCAGCACATGTACTATGGGCGCTGCCTGTACCAATTCCTGTTCAAGCCCAGTGAGAGAGTGAGGCAGATGGCGGACGAGGCAATCGCTTCCCTGTATGGCAGCCCCGACTCGGCGTACGTGGCATGTGAGTGCCGCCCATGTACTGCCTGTACAAACGTGTACTGCCTGCCTTCACACGTCCTTATGTGGCACCCTGCCTGGTGGTTGGTGAGCCAGCGTGGCAGGCTTGGCTGCAGGACATGCACACTTGGCCTGCTGCCATCTGCACCTGCCGCGGGCCCACCTCAGATGCCTGCGTACTTCACACAGCTTGCGTGTGATTAAGCTTGTCTTGCCGTCCCTTTTGTGTGCCGGAAACGTGCGGCCATAGGGCACTGGCGCACCGGTGGGTCTGTTGGGGAGCCGGTGCTGACGCGCGTGACGAGTGTGGCGCCACAGGGCCTGTCGCGCTTGGCCACACTGCTGTGCGCGCTCAAGTGCTACCGGCAGCTGCAGGTGCGGGGTGTGCGCGGGGGTAGGGGTGATATTGTGCGGCTGCGCGCTCGTGTGCGCATGCACGTGTGTGATACTGCATCCCTAGCGGCACGGCTTGGCGCATGGGTGCCTGCTTGCCGTGTGTGGCCGCGAGTGTGGAGTGGGAAGACAACAGGAAGCTATGCTGCAGGCACAAAGCGTCCCACAGATGTGGCCACGTGTGGCATGCTGCTAAAACTATGTGGCTGGGCAGGCCAGCTTTGTAGGAGCAGCAGGCAGCCCTTGGCCTGTGTTCCATGAGGGAAGCGTCACGGCCCTGGCAGCACTTGGTTGGTTGAAGGTGCACATGGTGCCCTCTGGTGGTCCCCTCATGCATATTATGCGGCTGTGACTTCAGCGGCTCAAGTGCTGCTTTCATGTTCGATGTCATTTGATGTTTTTGCTTGTTGTGTTGTTGTGTTTGCTTTTTGCCCAGGCCCGCGTGGACCAGATGGTCCAAGCCGAGCAAGCAGGCGTGGGCAACCTGGAGGGAGCAGGCACAGAGGCAATACAGGGGCCAGACAGTGCAGTTGCAGCTGTGAACAGTACAAGGCCGGTTGCAGAAGCTAGCCGGGCCCGGCGGTGGCTAGGGCAGGAGGTGTCCACAGAGGCTCACAGCAGGGCTGCGCAGGTTCCTGGTGGAGCATCACCCACATCAGGACCCCAGCAGGCACATGTTGCAGAGAGGCACAGGCAGCATGAGGCAGCCAGGGACCAGCAGGTGGGCGCGCAGCGTGGGGTGCAAGCACGTGTCACACAGGGGGCAGGGGCGGCTGCGGGGGTGCGGGCACGTGCTCTGCCCATGCGGCTGGCAGGGGCTGAGCGGCGGCTGCGCAGTGCGCCTTCACAAGTACTCGGAGAGCCGAACGCAGCAGGCCAGCTTCAGGGTGCGGGTGCAGAACAGGGGGGTGTGGGTGCAGACCAGGGGCGCACAACAGGGGCCCCTCTGTCCAGTGCTGCGGGACACACAGCGTCACATCCAGCTGCACAGCCAGCTGCCATGCACCCTGCAGCTGCAGCACAAGCAGCGCGGCCCACGCCACTGATGCTGGTGACCGACCTGAACGTCATGCGCCGGGCTGTGGCGGAGGGCATGCTGTCAGATGTCGTGACCACCAACATCACCGCCTTCCACATGGAGTACAGGTGAGAGCAGGAGCGCCTGTTTGTTTTTGTGATGGGTCAACCCCATCGCACGGAGGCCTGTTGCGCCAGACGGGCTCAAACTTTGTGCACAGCCCACACTGAACAACCCGCTGGGCATGCACCAGCATGCATGCTGCTCAGCCGCCACGCATCATGCGAGGCACAATGGGTGCCAGCCTGCCAGTCATCCCTGGTGTGAGGCCACGCACACCGTCCAGTTCCATGGTTGCAACTCGGCTGCACTTTTGTGACTGTGCATTGCGCTGGCCAATCCTGCTGCCGTTGCTGCTGCCAATATTGCTGCTTGCACCATTGCCGTTGTGTCCTGTAAGCCGGCCAGGAATTATCGTGCCATGTGTACGCCCTGCCCATCAAGGGCTGTGCTCGCACGACTGCCGTGGTCTTACCCATTGCGGCTGGGCATGTCTTGGCTTGTTTTTGGCTAATGACTGTCAGGATCCGGCATGCAGAAACATCTAAGAAACGCCGTGTTACTCTTTTTATTATGTGTTGACAGAGGTGATGCGGCGCTGGAGGACTACCTGAACGTGTTTGTGGACGTGCAGATCCTGGCGCGCGCGCGCTGTGCGCTGCTGTCCGTCAGCAGCCTGAGCAACATGGCCGTCATGGGAGGCAACACGACGTGCTACAGCCACATAGATGAGTGCATCAAGCACACAAAGGATGACCTGTTTGGTGACGTGGTGGTGTGAGTTCAGGCAGGTGGTTGTGATGGGGCAGGTGCGGGCGCAGGGGCGATGAATTTACGGGTAGCTGGAAGTGATGAGGGGTTGATGGCCAAAACGTCAAGGCACACGAGAGACATCAATGCAGATTCACAGTGCGGTCTCCTCAGCAAGATACCATTCATACGCCAACTACTGAACAAGCACCAGCGATGGAATAACTGTGCAGCTTGAGCTGTACTGCCTTCACTGCGTGTGCGCACTGGCCATCATGGCTGGGCGCTGTACATAAGCACTAGTTGCAGTCTGTTATGCTGTATGAGCTCGAGCTGTAGCTACACGTGCTGCATCTGGTGCGGTTTGATGTGTGAGCGGTGTCAGTGGCTGCTGTGCAACTGTTGGCGGGTCGATCGCTGCCCTCGTCGCCTCCCAAGGCATTCGCTATTTTGCCCTTGCTACCTTGGCTATAACGCGTTGCACAGAACTGCCTGCACAACACAGCAATGCTGTATGCGCTGCTGCCTGCCACAGCAGTCGCTGACCCACACCCGAGATGCCTGTCCTGTCCTGCAGCTTCACTGCTGCCACCAAGCATGCCCAGCGACCATCGCGCAGCTGACACGGCACTCGTGATGGCGTTGAGAAGAAATTTGTTACAGCACGCCCACGCATGGAGCACGCAGCACTCTCAAGACGCGTGCACGCCCCCGCGCACACACCCCAGCTGCCATGCCCCACGTGCTGCGCCACCCAAACGCTTGCTGACGCCGCCAACACACAATTCCAGCGCTTTAGATGATGCCAATCTTGTTGGCCACGTCCAGCGCATCGTAGTCGGCTGTCAAGCGCACGTACGCCTTCTTCTGGCCGTCGGGCCTGAGCGCAAGCAACCAACCAACCCAGGACGGCGGTTGGTGTGACAGCTGGCCGTATGCATGCAAGCATTCCATGCATTTGGTTGTGCACGCAGTGTCACATGCTTACACCGCCCAAGCGCACAACGCATGCGTTACTGCATATGCTCAAGCCGAGACCGTGATGCGTGCTGGGTCCTGTGCACGAGCATTTGAGAATCCAGAAAAATTCAGCATTCCACGCAGCCCATTCACTACCCTCCCCATGCAGCATCTGTGCATGTGCTGGTGTTGGAGCCTCTGCCCATCGTGGCATCGTGCAAGTGCTGCAGCTGCTTGGCTCCAAGCTGAGCAACTGGTGGCTGCAGCTGCAACCCGCTCAGCAGTCGCTCCTGCAGCAGCTGCGGATGCGTGCGTCTTGTGCAACTCGTGGCTGCTGCACAGCCATGCCAGGAGCCCTTGAATGGTGGGCTTGCATGCCTGGCCCGCTTCTGCTGTAGCACTCGTCAGCTGTTCTACACAAGATGCGCATGGCCAATGGGCGCATGCAGAGGCTGGGTCCGCGCAGTAGCATCTTCCCTGTGCACCTGAATGCACCTCGCGCTGCTGCGCCACCTTGCCCCATGTCCATGCTGATGCCACAAACGGCTGGATGCTGCGCCACTGCAATAGCAGCTGTTGCTATGCCCAAGGCCATGCCTGTGGCATGCGCCTTCACAGCTGCGTTGCCCACTGCATGCACATGCCGGCCCGCCATGAGCTGCATGTTGGCACACACCTGATCAGGGTGTTGACCTTCTTGCACTGGATGTCATACAGGCGCGCAACGGCGTCCTTGATCATCTTCTTGTCAGCGCGGAGGTCCACCAGGAACACCTGTCGAGGCATGGCGACAAATGCATGGGATCGCGGTTGGGTCAGCAAAGGACCCCAGCCAACCGCATCAACAAGGCTAACAGCATTCCCTGCTGCGTGTACCAGCGTGTTGTTGTCCTCAATCTTCTTCATGGCCGACTCAGTGGTCAGAGGGGCCTTCAGCACGGAGTAGTGGTCGATCTTGGAGATGCTGTTGGTGCTGCGAATGCAAATCGCGAGAAAAACGCAACCAGGGTCTGGGGTGGCATGCATGGCTGTGCATGGAGAACGAATGCAGCATGGCATAGCCACCCCTCGGACAATGCTGCCTTCCCCAGCGAAGGCCAAAGCGAAAGCTGCATTGCATTTTGCCAACGCCGTCCTTGCTCCAGCTGCACCCCATGCGGCCCCTGCCGACTGCATGTGCTGCCTGTGCCTACTCCAGAGACTGATGGACTCCAGCGTGCGCCAGCTCACCTGGTGCGCACATACTTAGGCGCACGAGTACGCTGCAGGGTCTTGGGGCGGTGGAACACCACTGAGTAGCGGGGCTTGCGCGTCTTCTTGAAGCTGCCCTTCTTCACGACCTTGGCGGCCTTGGCGGCCTGCGCCTTGGCGTCCTGCTTCCCTGCGGACCCATGGCAGCATGCAACAAGTGCGCTTGTTGGGGGCTGTACCTGCAGCACACCGGCCATGCCCTCAAAGCGCACTGTCGCTGCAATATATTTCTCCAACTGGTACGTTCTATCACAACAGAGCTCGATCAAGCGAACTGCAGCCGACAACCCGCCCTGCCCCAGCTGCTTCTTCTATAAATACGTGCCTTTGGGGGCCATTTGATCGACACCTAGAAAGAGGGAGGACGTCGCGACCATCAGTACTTCAAGCACCTCCACTCCCACTCACACCTTGCTTGCAGGTGGATTTTCAGGTGCCTCTAGGTGCATTTGGACATCACAACTGCGCCTCATTCAATATATTAGCATGAGCTGTAAGTTATCAGTGCTCGTAATGACTGTTGTGCATCAGCAGGACACGTGGCCCATTGTGCAACATATGCAGCGCTGCTGCACCCCATCAACCAGCTTGACGCAGTCTGCACCTCTGAAAGATTGCTGTCCCAAGCCTGTGCTTCTAGGGCATCGGCACTGCCTATGTGCCGCACCAGTCCGCCTCAAACAACTATTTCAGGAGCCCTTTCCAGGATACTTGCCAGTTACCAGCATTCATCAGTTGATGCGTCGCACCAAGCCGGTGATTGAGATGATCAACTGGCATGCCAGTGCTAGAACTGCCCCCAGTTGCCCACACATTGCATGACCCACACCCCTGATGGCCGTTACAACTTGAAGCGTCGTTGCCACTGCATACATAGCAGGGCCTGGCCTGAGTGATTGTGATGCCTGTGTTGCTGTCACAGACTCGCCTGGCAAGCTGTCTCAAAAACAGCAGAGCTGCATATGCCAGCCATGTTGCTCAGGCATAAAAATTTCCGCACCATGCGCGCACACTGGCAGCAGCGGACAATTTGGTCCACTGTGGCCTAGGTTAGTGTTGGCTGCTGCCAGGCTGGAGGTGACGCTGCTCGTTAAGAGCATGTGACATGCTGAGTCTACTTCAAGTACCTTGGCTGGTGTATGTAGGTATGGTTGTTTGACACCAAGCCAAGCTAGTAACAATGCTAGAACTCACCAAGGAAGCTAGTAACAAGGGACATGCTCGGCTGCTCCTACATGGTGCGCATCCCAGTGCTGCTGCTGGAGCGTGCGCCAGATGGTGCATGCTGCCGTGCCTCTGGCTGCAAGCTGCTTTGTGGCTTCTGTACTCCAGGGTTTGTGTTGGTGATTTTGTTTTGCGGGGCCCAGGACATCTTGGGCTGTCTGCATGATGTGGGGTTGAATTGGCGGGGACTGGGCCATGCGCGCTGGCCACGTGCGCAGCTGCTGTGCTGTACGCGTCTGAATAGATTTGCTGCCTCTACAGGTTGCCCCAGTCGGTGCCCGCGGGAGAATGTGGGGCAGCAGGGCGTGGAGGGTGCAGTGGCAAGTTGGTGTTAAAAACAACGTGGCTGTGGTCCAAACTGTGGGTCACAGCCTTGGGCATCGTGCGTGCGTCCACAATGGCGTTGCAGGCCCGTTGGCTGACCATGATGACGTCAGTCATGGACCAGCAACGCCCAGTGTTTGAGCGCCATGTGGCAGTGTGCGCATCACTCCGTGCAAACAAGGAGCTGGCGATCACGAGTCTGTGCAGGACACACATCTGGAGACAACGCACGCCACTGTGAACCGCCCATGCCCGTGCTGCCCACACGCGGGGGCGGGGCCCTCCCAGGAGCCCCATACTCTACCAGCACACTCAGACAGGATGCACTGTCACGGCCCACTCGCGCGCTCATGTCACTGAGCACCAAGGTACGATTGTTGCGTGGCACCGACGCAAGTGCGTCGTGCATGCACGCATAAAAAGCCATCTTTCGTAACAGACAGGTTGTGTGCAAGCCGAGGCCACATCATGCACGATGGGCAGCTGCCCCAGGGGGTGCATGCAATCAGTGCACATGCTGCTGTGGGGCTGATCAGCACCACAATACCTGATGACTCGTGCAAATGACAACTCCCACATGTGCCTGGCAACGTGCAACTCACATCTGGTAGGGGCCATCAGGGGGTTCGTCATGCTGGTTCTATGCACACCACGGCATACTGCATCCCTCCCATACCTGCCCCCTACAACCCACCCTGTAATGAAACACCCCCCCTTACATAACCCCCTTTATATATAGTGTTACAATGTAACTTGCTGGCGTATGGTTGTGTGGCCCAAGCTCGAAACAAAGCAGAAAGGGAGCTCAACGGCAACTGGAGTGACAGTGTGGAACACTTCCAAATTCGTTTGCTGCTCGCAACTCGGCCTTCCCAGGAAGCCACGCCACGTGAAAATGGCGCAGCTTCAGACCTTCCTTTTCACCTCCGAGTCGGTGAATGAGGGTAAGGCGTGCTCGGAGCTCAGGCCTAACCCACCTCTCCTCCGCACTGCCAGACAGTGCAGGAACTTCTTTGCACGTGCAGCACGTCAAATGGAGCAGATCTAACTCCGCTGCGGGTCTCGCTGTTGTTTGTGTGCGCAGGCCACCCCGACAAGCTGTGCGACCAGGTGGGGTTAGCAGGAGTTTTCAAGCATGCTGCCTACATCCTTGCGCAATTTGTCTTGGGATCGGTGGCAGCCACTTCTAGATGCATTGCTAATCTCCGCCTTGACACTTGCCACTACCTCCCACTCGCGTCTGCAGGTGTCTGATGCCATCCTGGACGCCTGCCTGGAGCAGGATCCTGACTCCAAGGTGCGCTCGGGCCAGTGCACGCTCCTAGATCTGACGGCTGCAGCTCAGCCTCAAGGAGAACCAGTTGCTTGAATCAGAATTGAATGCCATGGTTTTACTGCAGCTTGATGCACACGGATCGCTGGTGCATAGTTGGGGTGCATGCTTGCACACCTCGCATGGGCAGGGCTGGGCTGCTCCCATGTGGTCCATGCGTGCATTGAATTGAGCCCGCCAACCAGATCACCGCACGCCCAACGCTGGAGGTACACACTTCTTTCCCTGCTTTCATTGTGCATGGCCTACAGGTCGCCTGCGAGACCTGCACCAAGACCAACGTGAGTAAACGCGTTTGCTTTAGAGGCACACTTGCACTTCGGTAGGGAATATACTGCGTGCATTTTTCGCGGCCTACATGTAGTGAGCCGCTTGCGCATACCCTCCGATTGACAGATGGTGATGGTGTTCGGTGAGATCACCACCAAGGCCAAGGTCGACTACGAGGCCATCGTCCGCCGCACTTGCCGCGAGATTGGCTTCACCTCCGCTGAGGTTGGCCTCGACGCCGACAAGTGCAAGGTACGCACCATATTGCTGAAGATAGTGTGTGCACATTATGCAAGCACTGACAGCTGGGTGTGGCCCGCCGCTGGCATGCTGCTGCCTGTCTGGTTGCAGCATTTGCTCGAGTGTGTTGCGGGCATGCAATCATCGTGTAGGCTATATCAAACCCTGTATGCTCCCTGTGCTGCCTGGTGGCAGGTGCTGGTGCACATTGAGGAGCAGTCCCCCGACATTGGCCAGTCCGTGCACGGCATGGGCACCAAGGCTCTGGAGGAGATTGGCGCCGGTGACCAGGGCCACATGTTCGGCTATGCCAGCGATGAGACCCCTGAGCTGATGCCCCTGACCCACGTGCTGGCCACCCAGCTGGGCTACAAGCTGACCGAGGTGCGCAAGAACGGCACCTGCCCCTGGCTGCGCCCCGACGGCAAGACCCAGGTCACCGTGGAGTACAAGCGCGACCCCGAGTGCCCCGGCGCCGTCGTCCCCGTGCGCGTGCACACCATCCTGATCTCCACCCAGCACAACCCCGACGTGACCAACGAGCAGATCCGCAAGGTGTGTGGGTTATGAAAATTGCAGTGGTGTTGGCTGTGCTCGGCCTGCAAGCCGTGTGCTTGCTGCCCGCCTGCACGCTGGTTACAGTAAGACGGCTTTCATGGCTACCTGACCAACCTGCACATGTTTGATCTCCAGACCACGCTGATCACTGCACCATGAATGCCTTGCCTGCACCGGCTGATCACTGCAGGACCTGATGGAGCACGTGATCAAGCCCGTGGTGCCTGCCAAGTACCTGGACGACAACACCATCTTCCACCTCAACCCCTCTGGCCGCTTCGTGATTGGCGGCCCCCACGGTGATGCCGGCCTCACTGGCCGCAAGATCATCATTGACACCTACGGTGGCTGGGGCGCACACGGTGGCGGTGCCTTCTCCGGCAAGGACCCCACTAAGGTGGACCGCTCCGGTGCCTACATCTGCCGCCAGGCTGCCAAGTCCGTGGTGGCTGCCGGCCTGGCCCGCCGCTGCCTGGTGCAGGTGTCATACTCCATCGGTGTGGCCGAGCCCCTGTCCGTGTTTGTGGACTGCTACGGCACCGGCAAGCGCCCCGACGGCGAGATCCTGGAGCTGATCAAGAAGGCCTTTGACTTCCGCCCCGGACTCATTGGCAAGAACCTGGACCTGAAGCGCGGCGGCAACAAGCGCTACCAGAAGACGGCAGCGTACGGCCACTTTGGCCGCGACGACCCCGACTTCACCTGGGAGACTGTGAAGCCCCTGCTGTAAATGCGCCAGCCATGGGAGACGTCGTTCCAGTGTGCATACTGCATGTGGTGTGCCATCAGGGGTGGCTGTGTCACGCCAGTAGCACACATGACGGGCATGGCAGGAGATGCAGCAGCGAGCAGCGCGTGATTCAGTACTGAGCTGTGGGGGGTGGCATGTGCGAGTATGCATGTGCAGACATGTGAGGTTGAACACATGGTGGGAGGTGCACGGACTTCAACTAAAAAGCAGAAACTCAGGCATGCGGGGCAGTTGTGGTGCTGGGCAATGCAGGTTGTACATGTTCTGGGCATGGGTTGCAGGTTTTGATGCTGCTCACCTCACAGCCTCTGTGACCCCGCTGCTTGGAAACTTGGGTGGAGGTGCTCAGGCCGCACATCCTTGTAACACCGCTGCCTGCGACAGCTGCTTCCTCCTCCGCATAAACCATGCTGGCATGTGCGCATCTCAACCTCCGGGTGGTTAGCCCTAAAAACCCTCCTTATCTAAATCGTGCCACGCTCAGATTGCATTGGTTGTAGCTGCAGAGCTTGTCAGGACGGGCCCCAGGCGCCCTAATCCTTTGCATCTTCACCTTATCAAGAAGCAGACATGCAGACCCTGCGCGCCAACCCCCGCACGGCGTTTGCTGGACGCAACGTCCGCTCCGTTGCTCGCAAGCCCGTTGTGGCCAGCCGGGCCCGTGCAGTGACTGTGCAGGCGATCAAGGGTCAGTGGCCCGACCCCGAGTTTACCCAGGCCGTGCTGGCTGCCTTCCCAGAGCAGGGCATTGCAAACGTGGAGGAGGCGCGGGTGCGTTGAGCAATCTGCTCAGTCGAGGCTTGAGTTCATGCTTTCGGTCTGCATCGCGAGCTTTCCACGCAGCTGGGGCCCATCCATTCAGCTTCAGCAGCGCCAATTCATGCACAAAAGGCTCTGCTTCTTCTGCTAGGCGATCGGGTGCTGCTGCAGCTTGGGAACAGCCACATGGGTGGCGCATGTGCGTTGGATGAGTTTGGGGGTGCATGCACCTTGTGGCATGTGCACGGTCCTGCCAGCCCACTCCACGCAACACACTCGCACGCCGCACTCCAGCAAGCTCCGTATGCATGTGCAGCACATCTGTGACGAAGCGGACGCACCAGCTGGACGCGTTGAACCTGCGATCCAGCACCCGTTGAGGCAGGGGCAGCACAGATCATGCTCTCTCGGCACAGGATGCACGCTCCTGACTGATGCCGTGCTGCGCGTTCTGTGCTGGGCGGTAGGTGCTGTACGAGAACGGCTACACCTACCTGGACGTGCGCCCCACGTATGAGTACCAGGAGGTCGGCAAGGTGCGTGTGCCAGAGCAGCATTTCAGCACGACATCAGACCAGACTGCATCGCCACAACATGAAATGATCATCCTCAAGCGTGCCACTTTCTCTTCCACGCGATGATGCGTTTCCCGGGCTGTGCGCCACCCTCATGTTTCAGCTGTGCTCATGCGCGGCTGCAGGTGAAGAACAGTGTCAACATCCCCGTGGTCAACATGACCAAGGTGTATGACCCCGAGACCCGGCAGTACACGTTCCACAAGGAGCCCAACCCCGACTTTGTGGCAATGGTGTGAGGGCTGCGCAGTACATGTCACGCGTGCGAGTGAAGTGTGAACGTGGATGTGCAGCAACAGTACACGCATGCGCACCCGGCACACGAGACAATGGGTGTCGGCGTCAAACGGCAGCATCGCGGGTTTGAATGTGCCAAGCCGTGTTATGAGCATGAAACGAGGCACCTTGGCACGATGCTTCCGCCATGCGTGCATCTCTCCTGCCCTTTTGCCATTTTGGGATGGTTGGCTCATCATACCCCTAGCTAGTAGCTATCATGCATGGTTGGGCACCTGTGGGCCTGCTGTAAACCCTGAGCATTCAACAGGACCCGGTGCCGCACCCTCCATAGGAACTGCCGTGTTGACTCTCTCTTCTCTGTCTCTCCCTCTCCCTCTCTCTCTCTTTCTCTCTCTCTCTCTTTCTGACGCATGCGCATGCACACACAGCTGGGGTGCTTGACGGCGTGCGCGCTGCACTGCCCGCGTGGCTGCGCCGCCCACAGGTCGAGGCCAAGTTCCCCAACAAGGACAAGAAGCTGCTGATCGGCTGCTCTGACGGCCGCTCCTACTGCATTGACGCGCTGGAGGCGCTGGACGAGGCGGGCTACACCAACCTGGCGGGCCTGCGCGGCGGCTACTACGCGTGGTTCAAGGTGCGGGGTGGTGGAGGCGCAGGGCTCAGGGTCGGAAGGGGGTTTATTAACTGCAGGGTTCAGGGCTGGGAATGATGTGAACAGCATACAGTACTGGGGCATTGGGGGTGAAACGTCGCGGAGCAAACTTCGCATGAACCATCAGCACGTGGGACATGTTCATGATGGTGGTGGCGGTGGTGGTATCCATAGTGTTTGGGGGGCCACCTGTACTGCTTGCTGCTGTACTGCACAGCGATACCTGCAGCCCCGCACGCTGCAGGGGGCAGTGGTGCCAGGCACAGCTAGGCTCCCCCACCGGCCATGGCTGGTGGCTCTGACAAGACAGTAGCACATGTCACTGAGCTCAGACGCTGGATGCATGCAGTGCATGTAGTGTGGATGCATGCACTGTGCATGGCTGGTGGACGGTATGCAGCTCTCCTGTGGACGCCGTGTTATTGATGTTAGTAGAAGTAGCACATGTCGTGTGTGTTTATGTGTGGTGTCACCCCCAGGTGTTTGACAACAAGCTGGCACGCCGCCGCTACGGCGAGTACGCGGAGGACTACAGCGGCCCCACCATGGGCGGTGACTCATGCGGCATCCACGCCTCAGGTGCGGAGCTGGTGGCGGTGATGTGCTCAGGGCTGCTGTCAGTGCTGCTTCTATTGTCACCTATGTGTGCCTTCTTGTTGTTCTTCTTCTCTGCTCTTCTCTCCTCTCCGCTCAGTGCTTGGGGAGCTTGTCCTGCAGCGCTAGGTGGTCTCCGCGAGTGGCGTGTGTATTACAGGAGACGTACTGACGTGTTGTTCGACGACGACCAGCACACACATGGCACTTGATCCAGGATCCAAACGCGGCATGGCTTTCATGGGATGGTCATGCTGGCTGTGCTGCTGCTCACCATGTTACCTGTCGCACCTCTGATGAACGGCTGCAGGTGCTGGCTTTGAGAAGGTGGACAAGATTGAGTCGTGGGTGCCCCCCCGGTTCTAAGCAGGTGCAGGCAGCGACGCAGCTGATGAGTTTGCGGGGATCAGTGTCGTGCTGGTGAATCGGGAATGAGACTGCTGCTTCACTCAGCTGCTGTGAGGGCGCAACGCGCATTGATATGTGAGAGCTGTGGCAGGCGCATGGGGTGGTGGCGAGCGTGGTGCAGGTGGTGTGACCGAGGCCGTGTGCCTGCCTCTTGCGTTTTTGGGCACTGACGGGCTTTCAAGCGCAGCACAGCAGCTGGTGGAGGGGATCACTGTCTGGGTCTGGCCTGCTTGCAGGTGCATGTTTGAGCAGCTGAGGCGGTGGGATGCCTGAAAAGTTCTGGGACCCTGGCGGGTCAGGGGGGTTCATGTTTTCGGGACGGCATGTAGACATGGTGTGGATGGTTGGTTGGTGGTTGCTAGCAGCTGCACTCACATTTGGCCTGTCTGCATGTGTGCTGCACAAGGCTGTTTGCAGCTGAATGGCTGGTCAAGGTTGGTGGCTTGTGTACCATGCACTAGGGGCTGAGTCGGTCTTGTGGGTGCCCATTTGAGCCCCTGAGCAAAACCACATGGTGGTGCATATGCATCAGCCTGCCTGGTATCTTCAGGCAGACTTGCTTCATGCAGATGGACTGCGAAGGGGTGGGGTGAGCTGCGGGTCCACAGCAGTGCGCATGGCCTCAGCTGACCCCCTTCCGTTTGCATGTCTGCCATGTAACGCGTACTGGCTCGGGGCTCTGCATCGCCTGTCCTGCCCTTTTTGCGTGGCTCCGGCAGCAACCGTCATCCTTCACACCTCAGCGTACATGGCTGCTGCTCAAAACCACCGCGCTGCAGATGAACAGGCGCGCATCAGCCTGCGGGATTTAGCGTACCCTTGAGACATAACAGACAAAACCCACTCCCAGTGTGCCTGCTTAGCGCTGCATGTGGCAGGCAAGCCTGAGGTGAACAATGGCGTGTGCAACGCAGCTGATGCTGCGGGTTGATGGTTGGCAGCTGTGTGATTGCGCCTGCCTGCTGCTGAACTTCTGCTGCTGAACTCCTGCTGCGCGCCTGTGCCACCCAACTGCACTGCACCCTGCGGCGCCCCACGTGTGGGAAGACTAGGGTTGGAAAGCCACACTTTACATCCAATGGGTATGCAGTTACACGTCGGTGCCCTTGCCCCTGCGGCCCCTGCTGCAGCTGTAGGGGTACATGGCCTGTGAGCACCAGACGGGGCCTGCCAGCAACTCTTCGTCAGTCTGAACCGGGTGCAGTCAGTCGCGCAACCCCAAGAAGTACCAGGCCAGAAGCCATGCCCAGACAGGGCTGGGAACACCACAACAACCTTCATGGCAGGAAGGCTGGGCACCACATAGTCCTGGCTGTCAGGTCACAAGCAGTGGCTTCGCAGGCCCACCACAACAAATGTCTTGCCCTCCCTCCCAACCCCTGCGTATGAACCACACCACGTGCGCACACACACAAACGATTGCCGGTATGTACCACGTTTCCACAACCTTGCCGCGTGCGCCCTGCATGCCGAGCTGCCCAACCATGCGCTCATGTCGAGACTAATGCACATGACACACAGACGCACTCACAACCCACACCGAGTCTGCTGCAGCGCCCGCATCGCTGCAGCTCTGCCATGGATAATGTACAAAAAGGCGCGTCGCAGGCTGATGGCAGCGCGCCATCTGCGTGCTGCCATCCCATGCCATGCCCACGCGCATGATAATCAGAAAATGTGCCATGAGTCCCCCGCGCATTCCCTCACAAGTCAACCCTAGCTGCTCCCCATACTCAATGAAAACCTCGCACAACGAGCGGAGCAAGGCATTCCCAACCATGTCATGTGGTCAGCCAGTGCCTGGTAGTCCAGCCCAGCATGCCATACCTGCATCTCAGCTGCTGGCGCTCCTATACTACAGTCGGTCATGTCTGCTCTGACTTGTGACTTCTGTTGTGCGTGATGGGAGGTAGCGTGGGGCCGCAGCTGCCACATGCTGAGCCTGCTGCAGAGGTGCACCAGGCGCTGAGGTGCGTACGTGCTGCCGACTTATGCCAGGCTGCGCATCCCGCCACCGCCAGCCGGTGCTGCCCGTCCAGGTCGCAGCAATACTGGACGCGTGCAGCCTATTGCACTGCGCTGCTGCCTGCTGCACATGCTTGAGCCACACCACGTGTACCTGATGTGTGCGCCTGCGCAGCGGCTGTGTGAGCGGCCCCGCAACCCCCGCGCCATGCCCGCCCCGCTGTGCAGCGGCTGCATTATAGCGCCATCTCTGCCTGCAGCGCCTCCAGCTCCAGCTCCTCCTGCGTCTTGGCTGGCACCTTCTTCTGGGGCACGCTGGGCAGCGGCTTTTCCGTGGCGCCTGGCACCTTGGTGGTGGGGACTGGTGCAGGGGCAAGCAGCTCCTTGTCCATCTCTGTGGCCTCCAGCTCCTCCAGCTCGCCCAACAGCTCGTCCTCGTCCAGGTCCGCAGCCAGGCCCGTGGGGGCCGCGAACACCTCCTGCAGCTGCCGCATCTGGTCCGTGGTCTCGTTGATCTCGTCGAGGACTTTGTCCACCTTCTCGATCTTCATCTCCTTCATATTGTCCTTGGCGGTCATCGCAGCCTGGTGCATCGTGGCCACCACCTCCACCGTGGTGCGCTGGCCCTCCAGCATCGTGCGTTGCTCAATCACACGCATAATCATGTTGTCTAAGTTCGTCATTTCTTGCTCTAGCAGCTTCTTCTTCTTCAGACACTGCATCCAGAAAGGTGTGCAGCCACCCCAGCCCGTTTGAAGCAAGTGTGCGAGCCAGGGTTGTTGCATGGGCGACATGGTTCTACCATGCACATGGACAAAAGGGGCTCTGACGCACTCAGGAAAGACACGGAGCCAGGTGCATCTCGCTTGCATGCCCATCTCCCATATGTGCGCACCTGCAGGGCTTGGGCCTTCTTTTTCTGTTTGGTGAACTCGCGAGCCTTGTCAAGCTCTGCCTCTATCCGCTTCTCCAGCAGTGCCTTGCGCTTCTCCAGTTGCTCCTCATGGTCGGTGAGCGACTGGATGGTGTTGATGGTTTTGTGCGCGGCAGCAGCACTGGGCTGCACAGGAGGCGTTGAGGAGGACGCCTCCTTGCTGCCTCCAAACAGTTTTTTGAACATTTGGGTCTGTTGAGAACGAACAAAGGCAAGGAAGGTACCTAGTAACTACGCTGAACCCAACCCCCTTTCAGCGCGTCACAGACTCAAGTCAGAAGAATAGTCGGCGCAATTGCGCGCAAGGGCACTTCTTGGCTTGCTCCTAGGCCAGCAGAGACCTTGGAGCCCAGCCGCAAGGCGTGATGGGGCGTGTGACACGACCTCAACAGGTATCTGTTTCGCCAGCTGGAGGAGAACAATGGCACCTACAGCTTGCCCCCTGCAGGCAGCCCCATTGCCATTGTCTGTGCTCGGCTCCCAACCACTGCCTGAAGCTGGCAACTCGAGATGTGCTGAACCTCGCTCAGACGAGCCGCAGATCGCTCATTACATCTCTCTTCAGTATCTTGCCAGCATCGTGCTTTTGAATCTCATTCTTGCTGCTGGCATGTGCACGCCATCCTCTCCATGAATTCACATGCCTTGCTTCCCGCACCACACGTGCTGCTGCCTTAAACAGCCATGACCATCACACATCGACCGCTGCCAGTGCACAGCTGCACACACGTCCCTCGCCCTGCCAGTGGAAGGGTGGGCACCCCTTCTCACAACTTTGGCTAGCACCTCATCCGAATCTCCCCAGGGCCTCAGAGCAGGGCCGCACCGTTGCCTGCATCCGCGCCAGCCCCCAGCGCTGACAGGAACATGCCTGAGTTCAGCACTGCTGACCCGCCCAGGACCACGCGCATGCCCGGGTTGCGCTCATTCCACTCAGCAACCTGTGCGGCCATGTTCCGTGCGGACCAGCGGTCATTTGAAAGCTGGAGGTGAACCAACTGCATGCTGCAGGGTGGCGACATAATTGGTATGGCAGTGACAGTGCAACTCTGACCGCAGCAAGCGACTACTGCGCCCAGCAGATGCCCTAGGGTGATGCAAGCAAAGGGCTGAGGCGTGAGCGCGCGCAGCACGTCTGCGCAGCACCCACCGCGCGTGCCTCCTCATATGTTGTGCCACCAATGATGAATGCGATGACCTCGCGTGGAGGTGCGCGCTTGAACGCGGAAGCATACGCCAGCGCCTCATCCTGCAGTCGTCCGCGCCATGGTGCAAGGAAGTTCAGGGGCACATACCTTCAAGGGCACATACCTTCAGGGGCACATACCTATACCCATAGTGTACAGTATGCTGCATAGTGTACAGTATGCTGGCGTCACCATGCTGTACCCAAGCATGCCAGTGGATCCAGCTCCGACCCTGCTGCAGCCCATCGCCCCCGCTGTCATCATGTCGCAACCCACAACCCTCCACACCCCATCTCAGATCCAACAAGTGCCCCGACTTCCCTCACATGTCCCTACAGCAGCCTCCAAGCCATGCCTGCGCTGGCACCCAGGGCCCCTGAACTGCGCAGTGCTCCTTACGTACTGCAGCACTGCCCGCCCTGTTTGGCGGAAGGGACTGAACCTTGCGCCGTACCTGCGACGATGCCATGAACGGGTACGTCGCCGTATCCAGCTTGTCGGTGGAGAGGTTGGTGAGGGTGGCGGTGAGCAGCGGCGTGTGCTGCGTGTACACATTGTCCACGCCCTGCAGCCCCTTGAAGATGGTGCGCGCCTTGTTCATGATGGAGCGCGACGCGTACAGGTCGCCCGCGCGCCGCGCGGCACCCGCGTACCGCAGCACGCCCTCCACTGCCGCGTACAGCCGCGGCTCCCTGCAGCAGTACAGCCCGCAGCAGGCAGTACATCGGTTGCATCAGTACAGCCCGCAGCAGGCAGAACAGTGGTTGCTGGACGCCAGTGCCCTATCACACCAGCGCGCTGTCATGCATGTGCTCTACCGTTGTGCTTGTGCCATGCTTGCTGCTGCTACTGGCATGCTATTTGTTCGGAGCCTGATGCCACTCTCTCTCTCCCTCCTCTGCGCCGATGCCTGCTTCACTTGCTGCAACGCAGGTGCTTCCATGCTTGTGAGGCCAAGCCGCAAGCTTGCCCTAGAACACCCACACCTGTCCTTGACGCCCGCCGTGGTCAAGAAGTCCAGCACCTGGCGCACGCGCAGCGGGTCGGACTCGAAGCGCAGCGCGTACAGCGCCGCCAGACGCACGCGGTCCTTGTCAGTCGTACCGGGCAGACGGCACAGCCGCAGCACATCCTCGATGCTGGCCGCCGCGTTGACGCTGCCTGGGTTGGCCAGCTCCTGCTCCATCTGTGTGTGGGGGAAGGAGCAAAGGCAGGTGGCACAGCGCACAGAGCTTCAGTGGGTCAGAGGCTGGGTGCAGTTCGGCCCAACCGGCTGGGTAGCATGCTCAGTTGCAAGCGCACGGACTGCATGGGTGTTTTTGGCATCGTTCCAAGAAGCCAGCCCGGTATGGCGCCACACAGGCCACATTGCGAAACAGCGCAGACAGGTACGTAACACTGGACTCGTGGTGACTTGGGGCGCATGCGTGCGCATCCCTCCCAAACAGCACCCCCCGCCACACACACACGCAACACACACGTGCACACACCTCTGACACATCCAGCAGGCTGCGCTTGGACACCGTCTCCGACAGCTCACTCATGATGTTGACGTGCTTGATCACGTTGGACTGCAGCCGCGTGAAGTCGAGGTGCTCCGCCATGAAACGCCGCATGTCCTCCAGTGATTCCACCTGTGGCGTGTGGTGCAGCGTGAGAGCAGGTGGCAGCAGAGAGGCGCAAGTGGGTCAGTGCAAGCACAACAGATGGACCAAGAAGAGGGGGACAGCCCTGAACAGGAACATGAGGTGGGGAGTGATGGCGTGCGGGTGCGGCCAGGCAGCCCAGCTGAACATCCAGGACTTGGCACATGACACAGGGCTTGCACGCACGTGTCCTGTGGCACTGCCTTGCAGGGAGGGGCAGCGAGGCACGTTGCTCACGGAATGGCGGTATGACAATTGACTTCCGTGATAGCAGGGGTGGTTGAGGTGTGTACTGCCTGTGCAGATCTCATCACACCTGCTGTGGCAACAGCTGCCTTGCACCGCTGCATGCACACACCTGTTTGTGCTTCGCCTCCGTCGTCGCGTACTGCTCCATCAGCCCCTTGACACTCACGCCCACCTGCAACACAGCAGCGATAGGACACAGGAAATGAAAACTGCCCCATTGCTCAGCAGCCACCGAGCAGCATGCCGCACTCGTAACATTCAACACGTGCTGGCTCTCGCTTTCTAGCCGCTGCCGCTGAAGCTGGATTGCAACAACCCGCACCCACACCATGTGCCCACAGCCACACTGGCCGAGAAGCCAAGCCATTGTGCGCACCTCGCCAAAGTTGAGGTTCATGTGCTTGCGGTAGAACTCGTCACTGCGTGGGTCCAGCACCACCTCACGATCCGCCTCAGCCACCTGAGCCACACACCACGCGTCCATGTGTACACCAACACACACCTCAACTTGTGGTACAGTGGTACGATGTAGCAGCCGATGTGGCCCAACAAGAGCTGTAACAACTGCAAACGGCCTGGCTGGCTACTGGATGAGAACATGCCGCCGCACCCCTCTGACCCGTGTGCTTCGTTTTGCATCCCAAAGAGCACGCATGCACGGCCGCGCAAACCCTGGCACACCCATGGTGAAAAAGGCAGCACACCAGAAGCTCCTGCCTGTGGCCCCACACCCCTGAGACCCCCGCACTTGCACGCACCTTAGCGCTGGAGAGCTTGGCGGTGTTGTCATGGATGCCCAGCAGCTCGTGCACCATGGCCTGGTAGGTCCACTGCATCAGCAGCGGCGTGACGGGGTCGTCGCGGCGGTCAAGAATGAGGACGATGGGTGACGAGCGCGACCCAAAGTCAAACACCTGCGCGCATACACGCACAGGGGCGCCCTGTTCATTCATGAAAAACACAAAGCCGCGCATGACAGGACAGTAAAGCACATGATCGGCTCTGCCGCCTGGCCAGAGCATGACGCGCAGGTTGCAGCCCAGCGCCATGCCACCCAACAAAGCGTGTGCATAACGCGCGCGGCAATGCCACTCGCACAGCAAGCCCCCTGTAGAAGCAGCGCTTTTTGTGGTGCGCGCCACTGGCATGCACCGACAGGAATGCTGTGCGCCTCCTTCCCTGTCCTGCTGCCACAACAGGTTGGCACGCTGCAATCCTCTGATCCCGACTCAAGCCCGCACACAGTCCCCAAGCGGCTGATCACACCGCGCGTCGTACGGCTGCGCCACAGGTGGTTCGTGCACACCCCGGCCTGCCAAAGCACGCCACAACTTGGCCCTCACACGCTGCACCCCGCACCTGGTACTGCTGCTTGTACGTCAGCTGGTACAACCCGTCTGCCAGGCGCTGCGCGTGCTCCGAGCCGCGCTGGTAGCGGATGACAGGGCGGCGCCGCACGGCCAGGAACACGGCTGACAGGCCCGCCACCAGGCGGTCAATCAGCTCAAACCTGTGGCGGCACGCGCGGCACACACACCAACAGCTGAAACGTTTGAGGTGTTGCGCCGTGCGTGCACCATCGCGCCGATGCAAGGCCCTGTACTGCCTGCGTCTGTTGCGCAGGCACGCTGCTGGAATGTGTGCCGCCAGCAAATGCTTGGGTCAGGTGCAGCTGGGTGCCCACACATGCTGCCCTTGCCTGTACGCTGGCGCACGTACTCTGAACAGGTGCACACTGCACAGGGTTGCGCCTCAGCACTCACTCGAGCGCCGCTGAGGAGCCCGACACCGCTGTCCTGGGCGCGATGAGCGCGTCATTGCGTGAGATGGGGATGCTGAAGTGGTGTGACGAAATGACAGAAAAGTCCGAGTAGTACTCCTGCGGCCATGAGCGCAGTGACAAACGCACTGATGGGCAACTGAACTGACAATCTACGACACCAGCAGCTGCAGCTGCACAAAGCTGGAGTCGCAGGTGAGTTTTTTGTTGACCAGAGAGCTGCTCCTCGTGGTGGTGTGCCGCCCACCAGCCCTCTGCCCATGCAACATTCATGCAGCTGGACCCCGCCACGCGCCTGGATCTCCACCACCTGCTCCTTCATGGCATCTGCCTCAGCCAGCTCTTGCAAGTGGATGGGGCTCAGCAGGTTGGTGAAATCTGCAGGGAATGTTATGTGCATGCAACTGTGTGCCTTCGCGCTGAGCTGGATGCCGAGCAGCGGTGCCCTGCTGCCAAACAGTTGGCGCCCGCAACTGGGCTCCTGCACCAGCGCTGCTCCACGCTGCAGCCACAAACTAGTGCTGAGCCTGCCTGGGTTATATGTTGCACTGAGGCATGTCACCCAAGTGTCCAGGAGCAAGGGGGGTGCAGGCCTCAGGGTGTCATGCAGGCTGGGCAAACGCATCATGGCGTGTGTCATGCGCATGCGGAGCTTGCATGTCCACACTCACATACATAGCAGTGCTGGTAGCGCGGCTGCTTTAATTCCCGCTTCAACAAAGTGATGTTCTCACGGGTTGGCCGAATGAAGATGATGGCCTGTAAGTAGACAGAAGCTCCTCGGTCAATGCCCCGATCAATATGCCCCAGCACCAGATAATGGTGCCAGAATCACTGTGTATCTATTTACCTTGAGTTCTGGGTGTGGGTGCTTCTCCCCACCCTCGTCAAGCCTCTCAATGTGCACAACGTTGCTGTCTCCTAGCTCCGAGCGCCCAAACATGGTGCTGCAAATCTTCATCGTCTCCTTGTCCAGAACTAGCGCCTTGTACCCAGGCACGTTCGTGATGGCTGAAAGCACATAGGCACGAAGAATCTTAACCAAATCCATGCTTTGCAGAGCCTCTGTGGCCGCTACAGACAGAGCGCCACCAGGCGCACGGCCAGCCATGGTGCCTTCCTTTAGGGTCCAAACCCCAACCAGTGGAAGCTTCAGCTCCTAATTTCCAGCATTTCCAGAGATAATGGCAGCTTTGGCAGGAGGGGGATTGCACCAGCAGGTTTGTGTACGCGACACATCACACTGTGCTGCGTGTTCATGGCTCTTCAGGCAGCTTTGTATGTAGCCCTGTGCCCCTTGGCTGCTTTGATACTTCTGCCTGACCTGTTATGGCATGGTCCATTGCCAGTGCCCTGCTGGGGACCGTTGGCCTACCCCTTCATCACACCCAGTCGAGTTCTACAGCCTGCACCTTGTGGCAGTGTACCGTACTTTAACAGCCATGATCATACCACTAGTAGGCGACGGTTCTGGCCAGGAGCCCAAGGAGTGGGCCCTGATAGAGTTGCAAGGCAAGGTTGAATTTACTGGTGATGAAGAGGATCAGATGCAAAAAGAGATCGGAATGATGCGGCTGTCGCCCACGGTGCGCATGGAAATACAAACCCTGGGGTGCAGCCCTGCAACAGCTGACCGAGGAGATCATGCTTACAAGGCAGGTGTTCCTTCGCTCAATAATCTGTGGTGCAGGACGCGAACCAGGTCCAGCTGACCATCGGGTACCATCAGCTGGTGGGGAAGCGAGTAATGCTGAAGAAGCCGTTTGCGATATTAGAGGCCGTGGACGTCCCTGCCGATACGCAACGAGAGGGCGTCTGCAAGCAATACCAGGTGTGTGCTGTGGGCGTGCGACCTCTGAGCATGGCTTTGCTGTGAACGTTGTATATGCTGCACAAGCAGAAGCCTGGCCAGCGAGATTGAGCGCATGCAAGGTCAAACACAGCACAAAGCACACAGCACAACAGAATGATGCACAATATGCACGATTCATACATGATACACAATGGGGTCAGTTTGGGGCCTGTTTTGCTGACCCATGCAGGTGGTGGGAGTAATCAGGTCCAAGATTCTGTTCAAGACACGGCCCACCGCCATGATCTCCAAGCCAGCTGTGAGGCGGTGAGGGCAGGCAATTCAACATTACTGCAGTCATGTCTGTGTGAGCAACGCTGTCTGTACTGCTGAGGATCTCCATTTCTTGAGGACTGCATTGGCCACAGGGCATGGGGGCAGCCGGGGCACGCATGACCTGGCTGGGACCCCTCACAAAACTTGCACCAGTCATGTGCGGTCATTTGTGGTCGCTGTCCCTCGATTTCCAGTACGAACTTTTGAGCACGAATCATGTTACCCGTAGCAAGGAGGAGGCAATCTGCGATACCATGCTACTGTTGCAGTACCTACAGCCTACCAGCAGTCCAGCACCTCACTCAGCACTCATATCGCATTTTCTGCGATCAGTCTGAACTTAATTAAGGTGCGCCCTTCCAGACCAGAGCCCCCCCTTCAGATTGCTTTTGCCAACATGGCCAGCAACAGTGCAAGAAACGGTATCCCTTGCTAGGCAGATTGCGCTGATCTCGCTGGATCACCCATCATCGGAACATCTTGGCGTATGTGGCCTTCTCGCGCTTCACCTCTGCCTCAATCTGCTTCTTGGCGGCCGCTAGTGCAGCGGCAATGCCCTTGTCCTCCGGCTCATTCTGTGATGCGCGTATGAGGTCTGCCACACCTTCCTCCAGCTTCTTCATGGCCACCTGTGCATTGCGTGACGGTCATCAGCTGAATGGTGCGCTCGCGTGCTCGTCTTTTGTGTGTCAGGTTGTCAGGTGCAGGTTTGGTGTACAGTGCATTACATGCCGAGAGCACAGGCGGAGGCCAAGCAGCAGCACCAAGGTAGAGAGAAGCGCCGGACCAATGACATGATCAGACGGTTTGTTAGATGCTGTCAGTTGCCACTCTGCCCCATCCCACCAGGCCCCCACAAATGTCATCCACCAGGCAATTCAACACACCAGCGCCTGGCCGCGGCGGAAGAGGGCCTTGGTGTTGTTGGGGTCCGTCTCGAGCACGCTGCTGCAGTCATCTGCTGCAGCCTCGTTGCGGCCCAGTTTGAGCCGGCACGCCGCGCGGTTGAGCACGCACGCAACCTCGGTCGCAGCCGCACGCGCCTGCACGGTAACGGTACATCACAGGGTGGCGCCTGTGCTTCGATCTACATCCACGATCCACCAGACAGCCAGCAAACACAGCCGCGACAGCTGCTGCATTCATGGCTGGATCAGGCTGCTGCCATCAGTCTGTGTGACCTGAACACAACCAATGGTTACGTAAAGAATTTGCAACCCACAGCCGAGACGCTGCCAATACTTGTGGCACACCTGGGCCTCTGGTGAGAGAGGTGGGGGGTTGTCCGGGCCGTATGTGCGGATCCGCGAGTACCGCAGTGCCTTGTTGTACTGCCCAACTGCTGCTCCATACTCACCTGTGCATCAGTCGCCAGGGGCACTTCATAACAGCCCTAAAAACCTAAACCCCACACAGAATGTTGGTATGTTGCAGGCTACAGGCCGCATGGGGACAGCAGCAGTCAAACAAGGGATGACATCAAGCAAACAGCAGCACCGTACGGCGGTGCGCCCACACACAAGAAACACGCCTCTCTCACCCTTCTTAAACAGGTCGTTGCCCAGGCCCTTGATGGCCTCTGCTGCCTTGAGGCACCACTCATTCTTGATCTCAGCCTTCTTCGTGGCATCTGACTCGTCAGCCACACCTGGCACCTCGGCATCATCAGGGAAGTCTGGGTACTCGCCCTGTGGCAAAAGTGAGTGATACACGTAGTAAAATTTCACTGCAGTCTTACTGCAGTTCTGTAACTTCATATCATTTTTCACATTATGGGGCACTACAAGTGCACAGGCCCCAGACAGGAACGCAGGGACCAGCAAGGGCAGGAGGAGACCGGCCACCATGCACAGGCATGGCTGTAGCAGGCTGGACATGATGTACCCCGAACACAGTGGAGCTTCATTCATGCCGAGCAGTTTCAGCGCACCTGTGCAGCCAGCAGTGCGCTGAGGTCCGAGTCAGCGGGCAGCTCCCCGCAGTCAGCAATCACGCAGTCCGCCAGGGGCTGCGCAGCAACGGAGCACCAGCGGCAGGGACAGCCACGTTGCGGTGAAGGTGTGCAGGGCAGGAGAGACGACGAGGGCGGCGGTGGCAGAGTACGGGCAAGGTACGTACAGCCTCCTCAGTCCAGGCGGCGCAGGGTGTGACACTGGCGGGCAACAACACAGCCCTGCAGCTAGCCGGCCCTATAATGATTCCTTTCTTCTTGACCGTCCCCACAGTGCCGGAAGCGTGCGTTTGTGAAACAGTTGGATCCCCAGCTGCCCACGAGCAACCAACTGCGAACAAACACGCTACTGCATGCGCCCACCCATCACTCGCTCACCCTATCGTTCTCCCCAGTGTCTGTGTCCTCGATCTCGCGCACCACACCCGCGCCCAGCAGCACCTGCCCGAACACCACTGCGGTGAAGCACCCACATGCACAGTGGTGAGCCTGATTAGATGACTGGAGCGCATGTATGTCCTGAAAGCACGTTATAAACCGCTGCCAGGCTGCAAATCAACCGGCGCAGAGCAGGGGGCCTTGCACAGCAGAACGTGGCATCCGCGCAAGGCCTCACGCATCAGCAAGGACGGGCGAGATGGCTCACCATGCTTCCCATCCAGGTGAGGCGTGGGCACTGTGGTGATGAAGAACTGAGATCCGTTGGTGTTGGCACCGGCGTTGGCCTGCAGTGGCGCCAAATGGCGAGCCCAGGGGTACCCAATGCCAGGTCAGGCATATGCATACCCTTGCCTTGACCCATGAGCGTCAGGTCCAAAGCATACAGCTTCCACTCACTGGCGGCTACCACCCTCACACCACCACCACCACAACAACAACAACCATGGCCCCCACCACCATCACGCCAGTTTTGCTCACGTGTGCTTTACAAATGCATGACGTGGTGCTGCTCATCCCATCCCACAGAGCCGCACCATAGACAGCAGGAACGGGCGGTCGTGCTTGAGCGTGAAGCCCTCGTCCTCAAACTTGGCGCCGTAGATGGACTCGCCACCTGTGCGACGCCACATGTGTGCACGCACATAGTCAACGCAGCAGCACAAGATATGTGGAGGAGCCCTGGTGCCATGCGGATTCTGCCAGCTGGGGCACCTGCCATTGCTACAGGATCCCCATGTCTCTTGCGCCGATAGCGCAGCCTGTCTGCGCACTGCACTGGTGTCCTACTGTGCATGTCTGTTGCGGCAATGCCCACGCTCAAGCAGCCATTGATAGAGGCAGCCTGCGCCTGACACTCTTGCATCTTGGCACTCCGTTCCCCGCACCCGTGCCGTTGAAGTTGGAGAAGTCACCACCCTGGATCATGAAGTCCTTGATCACACGGTGGAAGATGGAGCTCTTGAAGTGCAGCGGCTTGCCCGTGGTCTGTCCTATGCCCGCCTCACCAGTGCACAGCTGCCTGCACGTGTGGAACACGCGGTGCTACGTTCACCCACGCAGGTCATGGGAGGCTTGCCAGGTTGTCACGTGCCTGCCGTGTCGACCATGAGCAGCATCACACACATACATTCCACACACAGACTGCATGTGCTAGCCTCATGGAAAATCTGGCAGGTCGATGCACCACACCACTCCCACAGCCAGCTGATGCGTTCCCAAGCGGGCAGCAGTGGCATGCTGCAGGAAAACACGTCGAACCTTCGCGGGGCTTCGTCTTCTACCAAGCACGCACCTGAAATTCTCTGCTGTCTTCGGAACTACGTCCTTGAACAGCTCCAAAATAACCCGCCCCACTGCACGCGCACGCATTCGCAGGGCGCCCATCAGCACTTCTGATCTGATCAAGCTGGCACGTACCAACCTTACAGGGCTCGAAAGCAGCGGTTAATAAGCCTCACCATTTTCACCGCCAATGGTGATATCTAGGAACACAAGCGGGTTCGTGGGGTCCCTACGGACTGGGCGCGTGCCGCTGCCAGACATTCTTCTGCAAGATATCTAGGATGAATTCTGACGACGGAGCGGCACAAGGCAATCAGAGGGCCAGTGGCAGGCAGAGTGATATGGAAATGAACGGTCCAGAGGCTTGCAACTGCAGGTACAAGGAGGCTTGCAGCCGGAGGCTTTGGGCCATGCTGTGGGAGCTCCGGCCCTGCTTAACAAACACAGACATTGGCCTTGAACCAGCATGTGTCACAAATGAACATTATGTCTCAATCGCATCCGCACAGCACAGTCATCCAGTCACAGCTGCAACCTGGCCTTGAATCATACCATCACTGACGGGAACGCGAAATGTTTTAGTGTTTCAGATAATGTGAGTCACCATCTCACCAAATTCAGGTCCGTGACGCATTCTGAGCAATCCCTGATAACGGAAGCACTCGGTCCTGCCTACAACTGGGCAACCCATGTGTGCAAAAGCAGCGACACACTGCTCACTCAAGCCCATCCCCGTGCCCCGGTGCAACCTCCACAACCACACGGCCCAGCAGCAGCTGGTGCTGCCTGTAGGTTGCCAGTGCGCGCTGCACCTGTCCCACCATCCACACATTCGGCAGCTGCAGGACCAGTGGCAGGGGTGTGCACGCGGCAAACGCAGTGATGTGGGCCGTGTGGCACGCGCCTTGCATGTACTGGCCCAGCTGTAGCTCCGCAATGCCCAGGGCGGCCAGGGAGTGCAGGGCGCGGGGCGTCAGGCGGCAACGCTCCAGCGCCACACGGAACAGCGTGTGGCCTTCAGCACGCACCGACCCTGGGCCAAACAGCCGCGCCAGCACGGCCAGCTGCGGGCTGCCCAGCACCAGGGGCAGCATCGGCCAGTCATCCTCGTCATACTCCTCGTTGTCGCTGTCCTCAGGCGCAACGTCACCGTTGCCACCCTCGGCTGCCACCAGAGCCCCATCGGTGGGGTCAGGCCCCTCCAGTGTGAGGCTGCCCATGCGTGGCGCCAGTGGCTCCAGTGCAGCCAGCATCTCCACCGAGTGCCGCGCAGCCAGTGTGGCGTTGTTGCAGCGGAGCTCGAACAGCATCCCAAAAAATTGCACGATGTCCTGGGGCCACCGCGCGACACAGCTCGTGGCGGCACGCAGCTCTTGCAAGATCTCCAAGGGGGGGATGCCACCAGGGATCACCAACGGCACCGCACGCCAGGAAACCTGCAGACGCGCAGCAGCGTCACATGTGCGGACAACATACCAGCAGCATTGCATGGCACGGCCGCACGATGAGGGCCTCTGCGTACCACCTGTCCACAACGAAACACTCTTTCATGACTGGCAACCAAGAATGCACACCTCAGCCACACGCACCAGCTTCACCATCGACAGATCCAGCCGCGCTGCGACTCGCACATCCAGGCCATACTTGTCAACTTCATGCAGCTCCACCTCCTCAAGTGCTGGGGCATGCAGCGGCCCCTGTGGCAGGTTGGAGCCTGCAGCCTCAGGAGCAGGAAGAGGGAGCCTGATGCTGAGCAGCGCTGGCGGGGATCAGAGGTTAGGGTTAAGGTCGCAGGGATTGCGAGGTTTGAGGAGGACAACATCTTGTCATACAGGCAGCTTTAAGACTTGCGTCAGAGCTCACAGATTCTGGCTGCAGCTTGCCCACTGCGCACATGTCATGTCCATCAAGCTGTGCCCAGGCGGGCCAGGTCCACACACCTGGTGTGATGCATTGCACCCTGATCTTTCTCATGTTCGGGAGGGAAGCCAGGGACATGAAGTCCGCCAGGTCAATGCTCATGTGTACGAACGATATGGTCTGCAGCACAGAAAACAGAGACGGCAGACATACTGTTTGCCTTATGCGTGCGCATGCTTGTTCGGTATGTGACCTATGTGTGTTTGTGTAATGAACGCGGCGGCGTACCATCTGGCAGGCAAGGGCCAGGTCAGCAAAGAATTGTGAGGGAGCTGAAGGGCTGTGAGGGAGCGCGCCTCACCCTGAGGTTTGTGCATGATGCAGCGAGCAGCGATGCATTGGATAGGTGGCGCAGAGCGGCTTCTCCGTGTGCTGAGAGGAGGAGCCCCGTGAGCGCAGTGAAGGTCGCAACTGTTTCAACCACAGCCCCTGCCAAGTCTTCCTTAAAGCTGAGGGACAGGTACATTTGCTTGTCCTTCAGGCTGGTCAGCGCTGGCAGCATGTATCCATGCACGTCCAGTGTTAAGGACTCCAGGTATGGCAGGTTGGCCAATGCACGGAGTCCAGGGACGCAGTCATCAGCAAACTCCACGTCGCTGAACGAGATGCGCTTCAGCTGGGGCAGATGCGCAATGTTCATGAGGTCCTCGCTGGAAAGCTGCCTGACCTTCAGGAGCTGCAGTGTTTGCACCGCAGGAAACGCATGTGGCAGGTCTAGTGTCCATGCACGGCGCTTGGTCTCGCGCACCTGTGTGTGCCATGCAGGTACGGAAGCGTCAGTTCGCAGCTTCCAATGTGCATGTGAACATGAGGTGGTTTCTGCCACGTACCCATAGCTCCTTCACGCTGGTCAGAGGAATCGTGGCTTCCAATGCGTCGCTCAACACTCGGTTAAGTGCCCCACCATCCCAAAGATGCAAGCTCACATCCCCACGTCGACCAATGCTCCGAATAAGCCGCTCGTTGTCTTTCTGGCTGCAGATGTAAAACATTGTCTTCGAGTACCGCAGAACAATATCCCTGGCTGCTCTGCAGGAGCGGAAGAGATGCCCGATCTTATTTGGAAATCTGCTTAACTTTTCAATTATGATGACGAGCGCGGGTCCAGGCAAATCCGCAAGCCAGAAACGCCCCGATCCTGGGGCAGGCTCATCTACCTCCATGGATGCAGCTATGCACTCACGTGCACTGTTAGGCCTTATTGTGCCACTGAATACAGATAGCACATATGTTATCCACTCCCCATTGTGACCTCACTGTTTCAACGCACTGCTTCTTGGTAGCTGCTTCTCGGTAGGTGCTTCTTCTCATGTTTAAAATCACACAGAGCGCGGTTCATGGGGCACTAAAAAACTGCAGGCCGCTTGCACAGACGCTGGTGGAGCCGCTTCCGATTCAGGTTGGGTGCTCCCGCGTGCAAGAAAGTGCTTGGGTCAAGTGATCAGGCCTGTGGGCCAGCGCAAAACGTCACAGCAGCCACAACTGACGATATGCGCTGCACAGAAGAACCGAGCATGAGACTAGGATCCATGCCATGATGCCACTTGGCATGATGCACCCTTCACATGCCAACCTAACGAAATTCAAGCAGGCAGCGTGAAGAGCTTCCCAGAAGCCTAGCCCAGGAACAACAGGCATCACGCAGGGCAGGACATGAAGGGGTCGGCAAGGAATAAGGACAGTTAACACAGCAGCAGGACGGCTAAGCACCTTCCTGTGATGCCAACTGCATGCAGTGCGGCCATGGATTAGCTTGATTGACCACTGCAATCATTGCATGTAAGGCCGCTGTCGTGATCTGTGCGTTACAGCAGCGTTTGTGCACTTGGCGTCGTCCTGTTTGGCATCCTCTCGGCTTTCAAGTTACTCTACCACAACCCGCAACACCAATGCATCTGGTGCACCGCCAGCTTCCAGCACATCGGCAGCGGCCTGTGCTTCCATCCGGCACCATGACACCACACGCCGGCCCTCTAGGGCCTGCAAATCATCGGGGGTAAAGCAGGCAGTATGAACGTACACATCACGAGCCACGTCGTGCTGGCTGGAGTTGTACTTGGCAAGCACCAGGCTCTGGAAGATGCAGTCCTCAGGGTCCTGTGCCATCTGCAGGTGTGATGGCAGCACCAGCCCGCCGATGAACACAAAGGCCGCGCGCTCCCATCGCGCAGGCGCAGGCCCCGGCCTCCGGCCCTGGCTGTCAATTAGTGCGTGGAACACAGGCATGGGCATGCGGATGCCCTCGTTCCGCATGCCCCTGACTGTCAGCCGTGTGGCACCTGTGACGTGGATGACCGTGACGCCAGGGGAGGGGTGCTCCGGTGCGGTCACCCCCACACCCCGGTTCCCATGTTGGTACATGTACACATGGTTAGACACCCCATGCGGCCCCTGCAGCGGCTGTGTGGGGGCTGGTGCCTGTTGACCACCGCCTGTTGCAGGGCCAGCTGCGTCTGACATGCTGGGTGGGGGTGTGCGAACAATCGCTGTCAGCCGGGGTGGGGCGCCTGCAAACCGCTCCACACGCCAACCCAGCAGCGCCTGTGATGTGCCAGGCAGCAAGTTACCCAGTTCAGTGGATGTTGAGACATGCCTAGGCATCGGTTCTTGTCCTGCTGCCCTACGATGCACACAAGCTGCTAGGCCAGTGCTGTGCATGACGGCACTACATGTTGTTGTACACGCCGGCAAACTGGAACAACCCTTCCATGCTTCAGGTATAGACTCACCCGGCCCAGCACAAGGCGCTTGATCACAGCAGCAAAGCCAGGCACTGAGAGACGGTCGTCTGAAGGCCTCAGAGGTCCAACCATCTGCAGCCCTGCACCAGAGCTGTTGGAACCTTGCTGTAACAGGTGAGGCAGCGGCACATCTGACCCATCAATCTCCAGCCTGCAACGTGCAGCATACAGCACATGCACAGGCAGCGATGACTGGATGAAAGCTTGCGGCCGGGCAAGGAACCCGCCCATGAATGCAGAACAAGGCAGGGCACCAAAAAGCGTGCACACTCGCGCAATGTCACTGGCAACAGAGCGAGTATGCAGTGCCTGCTGCAGCTCCCAGTGGTGGGCGGGCACGCATGGCATGAAATGCGATGAAGCGTCATGAAGGCAGCAGGCACAGCCACCGCAGAGGTCGCACCTGAAGTCCACTGCAGGCACAGGCACTTCCTCATCAGTTCCGCGCTTGCGGGTGCGTGGCAACCCGAGCATGTCTCTGAAGGCCCTCAGCCCCAGGGTGAGCTGCCTGTCTGTAGCACTAATTATCTTGACAGCACCGGCTGCGTTCACATGCTTGAAGGTGCATGGAGGCGTGACGTGACCCGCGCTGCGCATGGGGTGGAGCATGACGTGGGGGATGCATTTGTGGACCTGTGGGTCCCACCAGCGCTCAAAGGGATCAGGTGCTGCTGCTGCTACTGCTGGTTCTGGCTCATCTGGGTTGGTTTGCACAGTGGAGCGGCTGGCGTTGCTGTCCAGGCTGGTCCGTGCACGATGATGGGGCATGGCACGCTGTGCGGTGCTTGACATGACCCCTGATGGAGTGGCGACAAGCGGGCGCGGCAAAACTTTGCAGACGCTCAGCGGCCTGTGCACTGCCTTTGCACTGAAGATTGCCTGCGTGCCCGCTCCGCCACAACGTGGCATTTTCGCAGCTGCGTGCATCATTTGAAGCGTGAAGTCAGGAAGGGTGATATCGGCAAGATAAGTCTCATGAGGCGTAACTCGCTCACGAGAATTACGGTGGTGATATGCCCGGAGTGACGTGCCAGTGATGTAAATGATGTGACCTTGGACCATATGCAGCACAGGCTATGGTTGCAACTCGGACCCGCGCTCAACAGCACATCAACTGCATAAAGGAGTTGCCCGGAGCTGTGAGATGGATAGCTGTGGGGTGGGGTGCATGTGGTGATCTCTTCAGCAGCGGTGTGGCTGTTTGCCAGCGTACACAGCAGCTGACAAGTACTGCATGCGCTCCTCCAGGCGCCCGTCATCAACACAGGGTAAAGGTGCATTGTTGTGGCGCTGCAGGTGCGCAAGCAAATCATTTATAACACACAATCAACACGACCGCAGCGTATATATCACAGCTCCCAGCCGCATGCGGAGAGCCTGACAGAGCAGACTATTGGAAGGCAATAGACATGCAACAATGCTGTCGGCGACACGAAGCTGCTGCACAGTTAGTAATTGGTGCGGCAGTCTTGTTACACACTGTTACTTGAGGCACCGCCATGCTGTTGGGTGCTGAAGCTCCTAGCCCCAAACTCTTCAAGCGCCGTTCATGCGTCAGTGTCTCCTGTGCTGCACTGGGTACTGCGGGCAGGAACGAGGCAACCATCCTCGCAGGGTGGTCCACATGGTTAGCCTGACTGGCAGACCTGTGTACAGAAAATGATTAGCCCCTTTTACCTGTAACAAGTGCTGCACTGCAAATCCCACGGCAAGCACTGTAAAACGCACTGCAGCGTGCACAGGACTACGACTGATTCCATGCTCCAAGGCATCATTGGGCTCTCAGTGTGCATAAGTGCCCTCACTTGCCTTGCGTAGGCTATTTGTGTTTGAATTATGTCAGGGAACAAGCATAACATCAATTTGACGTCCCACCCTCGTGGGCCTCTGATCTGACATCAACTCAAGAAAAATGTCTTGGATACCACCAAAGTTCAGGGAGTTTAAGATTCCCTTGGAGGCCATCCCGAAGGTCTGGCTTGTGCATGGTTTGGAGCTGGGCAGTAAAGGTCATCCAGGCGGACACCATGCTGACCCCAACGTTTGTTGCATGGTGCACCGTAGATTTACACGCTGTTGAAATGGCTCTGTCTGATTTTGTAAGTCTGGGCTCGTGCTTGCAAAATCTGCCTGCTGCTTGGCGCGCCTCTGATCTGCTTGCTGGGTTGAACCATCCAGCTAGGCCGTGCATGACGGGTTTGTACCCCCTGCGACCAAACCACTGCAGCATCGCGGTGTCGACTGCGGCGGTGGGCTTCTTCCAGTCGATGCTTGTGTCCTGGCTTTATGAGCTGCGCTCGCTGTTTATCTACAGAGTGGTGGTGGGTGGTGCAAGCATGCGAGCGCGGTTGACCCTGGGCAGCACTACACGCACTAGCCTGCATGTCCTGTTAACGACTGTATCATCGCCCTGTGCCGCAGCAACTGCAAGAGGATTGGAGGCTCAAATTCCTGCAGTACACGGCGTTCAACCTGCTGCTAGCTTTCCTCTGTAGCTTTTCTTTGTTTGTGATATCGCCAGCGGGGTCAGGCTCAGGTATCCCGGACGTCAAGGCATTCCTCAATGGCGTCGAGTCACCTATTTTCCGCAACTTCTTCCGCATTCGCACCTTCATCAGCAAGGTGCGATTGGAGCAAGCAGCGAAGAGGAACCTGCGAGAATGCGCCCATGCTGGGCCATCAGACTGCATGCAGCACGCTCATGCCCCGCACATGCCACACGTTCCCATGGCAGGTCATCGGCAGTGCGCTGGCAGTGTCCTCGTCCCTGGTCATGGGCAAGGAGGGACCAATGCTGCACGCCGGCTCCATTCTGGCAGTGATCCTGGGTTCAAAGTGCGTGGCTTGCCAAGCAAATCCATGGGGCAGTAGCATGTGCTCGATGCAGCCGCAGCAACATTGAAGCCAGGAGTGCTTTCAGGCAGCACATGCACATTTGCACGGAGGGTGGGGGAGGGGGCTGCTTGTCACCGCAAAGACACAGTCATGCATCGGCAGATCCATTGTGGCTGAGTGGCTTGCACGCTGGTGGTTGCTGTGTGCAGCAAATGGATGCAGCAGCAGATGGAGATTGCCGCACACTGGGGCGTGTACACCTACAACAAGGAGCTGCGAGACCTGGTGGCTGTGGGTGCAGCATGTGGTGTGACGACGGCGTTCAAGGCACCGGTGCGTGGGGCGGACACGGGGTGTGCCTCGGCAGAGATGGCCAGCAACAATCACCATTACGCAGCGTCCAGGGGCTCACCTTCAAACGTCGCATGCACCAGCAGCTTACAATGGTCTCGCAATTTGGCGATTGGCACTGTGTGGCTGCTTTACACGTGAGCTTAGTTGAGGCAGCGAGCTGTTCGCTGCGCTGCTCCAGATGGAGGACAGGACGGCAGGGGTGGGATCAGTTGCGCGGGCAAAAGACCATCATGGCATACGCTGTGACTTGTGTGCGCTGTGTGCTTGCATCCCCCACAGGTGGGCGGTGTGATGTTCTCCATGGAGATGAGCACGCGGTGGCGCAAGGAGCTGACGTGGCGGTCGTTCATGGCGTGCGCCATCACCATCGTGGTCATTCGCCTGCTCAACCAGGTCTGCATCGACCACAACATGTGCAGCTCGCTGCAGTGGGGCTCCCTTATCTGGTTCAAGGTGGGTGCAGCTGGGCTGGGCGGACCAGCCATTGCACGGCGCTGCTGCTGCTGCTGCTGATGATGATGATGGTGGTGGTGCTGCAGCAGATGGCAGCGGTGTGGATGCCAAAGAGGCATGATCTCAGGCAATGCAGCAAGCGCCCTGATCACCATCCAGCACACACACCTTCATACATACGATGGCATTCATCAGGGGAGTGGCATACAAATGATACATGGTGCATCATGTGCACTGAGCAGCTATGTTCCTCGTGCTGATGGGCCCACCCACTGGCCGCTCGCAGATGACGCTGCCCACGCCGTACCAGCAAGTGTGGGCGGTGTGCATCCTGGCCTGCGTTTCCGGCTACCTGGGCTCACTGTTCACGTCCTTCAACACCTGGGTGTGCATCGTGCGCAAGAAGTGGGCCAAGTTCATGTGGGCCAAGATCGCTGAGGTGCGCACTGGCACAGCCGGGGTGGAGGGTGGAGGGGTGGCGTGCGGGTGGGGCAGCCTAGGCAGGGCTGTCCGTGCTTGTCCGTGTGCTATCGTGTGGCTGAGGCAAGGTAGGTCACAAGTGCTGCCTTGTTGGCTTATATCGTTATATAAGCATGATGACTTGTTGATGCAGGTGTGCGCCATCTCAGTGGCTACCTCCATCATTTTCTACATCATGCCAATTGCGGGCGCATGCAAGGAGTGCGACACCACGGACCCTGACCACTGCATCACAGGTGGGTGGTGTGGAAGTTGGGGTGTGTGGTCGTTTGGCTGCCGCTTGGCTGCAGGGCCCTGCTTGTCTTGAGGCATGGTTGTGTCCTACCAGCGCAGCTGAGCAGGGTCTGGCCTGCTTGTCACTTGTCAACAGCCATTTGATCGTGGCTGTGGTTGCAGTGATTCTGATCTTACACCATGTCCCAGGCACTCGGTCCCACTGCCTTTGGCGTGTGCTTGTGGGTGCTTTTGCCTTAATTTTTGCGCGCAGGCGACGTCAAGTTCAGGGACTTTGCAGGCTACCGCTGCCACCTCCCCAATCACTACAACGACCTGGCAGTGCTGGTGTTCAACCCACAGGTTGGTGCCTGCCGCTGCGACCCCGGCTGCACCTGAGCTGTGTTGGAGCAAAAGTCAGCTATCGCAGGTTACAGGGATCATGAGCCTCATATCCAGAGCTCCCGCAAAGTACTCATCAAGCTTGCAGGTCACCTGAGGCTTAGTGCTTGACACACACCCCAGTGCCAAGTGTGTGTGGCCGTGCATCCAGCTGGTAGTTATCCTCGTCTTTCCTATACCTCGCAGGGCTTTGTGATTCAAGCGCTGTTCCAAGCGCACTCGGGCGTCTTCTCATACGGTGCCCTTGCCCTGTACTGTGCCGTCTACTGGTTCCTTGCGGCTGTCACATACGGCGCCTTCATCCCTTCGGGCCTCTTCACGCCTTCCCTCATCTTCGGCGGCTGCTTCGGGTGCGCAGCTGAAACAACCTTAGTGGCCTTTGGTTGCTTGGACGCTACACTGATCCAGCACCTTCACTCAGATGCTTGCATAGCGGCACGGGGGCTGTGAAACACTAGGTGGCAGGCGTTTGTCGAGCAATTCCCCAACACAGCGCCTAAAGCTGCGCTGACATCATGGCCTGTGCCGCTGCAGGCGCCTGTTTGCCAAGGTGTTGGTGTCCATGGGCGCATGTGCACCCACCGATGTGGGCATGTACGCGTTGCTGGGTGCTGCCGGCTTCCTGGGTGGCCTCATGCGCATGAGTGCAGCGCAGGTGTGTGTTGTGTGCGTGGGTATGTGTGTGTGTGCTCGTGGGCGGTTGGCTGGAGGCTGTAGACCTGGGTGCTGTGTGCCTGTCATGTGCTGTGCCTCGCGGTGCTTCTTCCTGCTGCTGAAGATGGTTGAGGCATGCTCGCTGTGTGTTTCAGATGTTGCTTGTAGCTTTGGCATCACGGTTTTTTGCCGGCTCATGGCAGACGTGCTGTCTGGCATGGCTGCTGCCGAGCCCTGGTGCCAGCTGTATGGACATCATCTATCAATTTATCCAACTGCACAAACCACCCCTGTGCAACACTGCCCCTGCAGGCGCTGATCCTGATGGAGATGACCCAGTCCCCTGCACAGCTGCCCTTCCTCATGCTCACCCTGGTGCTGTCCAAGAACGTGGGCGACCACTTCAACTACTCCGTCTTTGATCACCAGATGATGCTCAAGGGGCTGCAGTTCGTGGGCATTGACGAGGGCAAGGCCAAGAAGTCCAAGATGTGCGCCAAGGACGTGATGGCCAAGACCACGGCCACCGACCCCACATCATATGGTGTGGTGCTGGCGGTACAGGTGTGTGCTTTGGGTGGCAGCCTGATGTGTGGCTCATGTCAAGAACGCTTGCAGGTAGCAGCTGTCGCGTGCTGGCCTGGCAGGCAGCCCAGATCTGCTGACAGTGTGTTGTGCCGCCTCATCGCTGGCCAGATCGTGTGATTCAACAGGCTGTGTTCCAGATGCTTGTACCATCAGGAAATGCGTCACTGTGGTGGGGGTGGGTGCACTTGCAGGAGCCAGCTGCACGGCTGCGCGAGCTGCTGGACGTGCAGCGCGAGGCGAGCGCATTTGCTGTGGTGAACCCCCCACCGGTCAGTGCTGCATGCCCGTCCCACCGCCACACGCACTCCTGAGTGCTCAACATTGCAGTCATCTGCGGCGTGTTACCTGTCGTGCCTGCTGTTTTGAGTGAGGCATACGATGCTCTGCACGAATCCAACTTCACACAAGTGTGCGTGGCACTGACGCATTCATTGACCTGCACACACAAAACTGCACTGCAGTATGATCCCAAGATCCACAGCGCACCACCTGACAAGGGCAAGGGCAACTTTCTGGGCCTCGTCTCGCGTAAGAACATCTCGGCCCTGCTGGAGGCACATAAGGGAGGAGAGGATGAGCTGGTGGACCTCAGATCCAAGATCGAGGTGAGGGGCATTGCTACTTCACGACTGCTGCTGGGGTTTGCCTGGTCCTGTGTTACCTTTTCCGTTGTTGAATGCATGGCCATGGCCAGGCAAGCAGCGTCCTGAAGAAGCAGGACGGCAGCAGGATTGAAGGCCTCTTGTTTGGACCCTGTGCCTCAAAGGCTGCTGCGCTTCATGGCCATGGCTGCAGGTTGCACCCATCATCATCCCACCCAACATGCCGCTGCCCTTCATCTACCGCATTGTGAACGCTGAGGGCTTCAACTATGGTGAGGAAGCTACGTATTTGGTCCTCTTACCTGGACTATGTGCGTTGCACAAACAGTAGAACAATCAAACCTGCTGGAACATGAGCTGCCTGTGTTGCCTGCGCTGGGCAGCTCTTCTGCTGAAAGCAGGCGCTCAGTGCAGGGTGCCTAGCTGAGCTTGCTGCCACCTGCCATCACCCTGCTGCTGGTACATGGGTATCCCAGCACCTGCACCGCACGACATGTGCTCACACCACTTCACAATCAGACATGCATGTCAGGCATAGACGGTGGATGGTATGTGTGTGCGTGCCCGCGCAGTGCCTGTGGTGCGTTCATATGGCCCGCTGGAGGGCCTGGTTTCACGGCACGAGCTGGTGGAGGTGCAGAACAAGAAGCTGGACGAGTTCCACCTGAAGGACCAGATCGAGCGCATGGAGCACGAGGTGGGTGCGAGGCCCAGGGCTGCCTGCAATGTTGATGCAACTTTGCATGCAACTTTGATAGCAGCATTGTGGCAAGACTAGTGATCCAAATGCCCTACATTGGACTTCCACAACTCCAGCGGTAGGGGGTTGTGTGGATTGTTTGTAGCGCTCGCTGCACCGTTCTTGCGAGTGCTGTGCTGTGTGCACTGCGGCTGTGCGGCGAGTCGTATGTGTGTGCCAGCTCCGGATGGAGATACACCATGTGGTCAGAGCAGCTCAAGTAGTCTGACCACTCGACTCGTGTGATTTACTAAACAGCTGCACCAGCTAGGGTTAGTGGTGGTGCCCCCGCGCACACGCGCAGCATTATCACCGCATTGACTGCCCACTGTACTGCATGCTGCTGCCACATCACTGACCCCCACAGGTGGAGGAGGGCAAGCTCATCCAGTCGATGAACCTCACCGGCAATGTGTATGCCGAGAAGTTCAGGACCTTCATCTCCAACCCGCTGGAGGTGCGTTGCCCATGCCATGGGGTGTGCTTTGGCAACTGTAACCAGTTAGAGGGAGCACGCAAGCCAGCTGCAGTGCCAGCCTGCTAGGATGCAATAGTAGCTGGTCACGCAGCCAGCACTGAGTAGGAGTGTCCAGGGACATGCACTGCACTGCCGTTTTCTGTACTCCAGCTCCAAGTCTTGGGCGATGCCTGGTTCCAGTGTGCGTGACGCCTTGTGTGTCACTGGTATATTTGCCTGGTTCCTCACTGTATCGCTGCCTGGTTCCACTGCTGTACCGCTGTGCTGCAGGCCACCCGGCAGTTCCTCAAGGAGGACGAGGGGAGGCCGATCGAAGAGCAGCGCGAGTTCTACATGGAGAACGAACAGGACCACGCAAACAGCTATGGTGTGCACTGTTGCTCCACAGCGTGCTGGCAGGCTGGCTGATGTTGTTGGTTCCCTTTGTTTTTGGTTCCTAGCTGCATGATTTTGTTTCTGGCTGCGCAGCACACACGCACCTGACATGCGCCGCCATGCCGTCAAGGGGGTTTCAGGGCGTAGGACCGCAGCCATGCAGCTGTGTGGGGCGAGCATCATGGCTGTGACTGTGCCCCTGCAATGCGATCTGCTGCGTTGTGTGATACTGACGACGTGCACGTGCTCCCTGCGGTTGGTCGGCTGCAGAGCATGGCGGTATGAACGGTGTGGGCAGCAAGGGCGTGACAGGGGCTACCGGCTACCACTCCGCTGGCCCCTCCACACACGTCATGTCGGGTGATGCTCACAACCCGCTGGGCAAGGCGCACCGCTGGTCCTCCCCTGGCCTGCACCAGCTAGACACCCCCAGCACACATGTGGGTGCTGCAGGTGCGGGGGAGGCAGCGGCACCAGGCCCACACACGCCACCGGAGCCATCACCCCCGTCACTGGGGGCGGGCTGGGGCCTGGGTGGTGCGGCCCTGGGGTCTCCCAGCCCCACCGCATCACCCTTTGGGGTGGTGCACACAGAGGGGGAAGTGGGCGATGAGTCGGAGCGCGCGCCCCTCACTGGCGGGCTGCCTCGCAGCAGCAGCAAGCACTGAAGCTGAGGCGTGCGGTGGGTCTGTAGCAGGCTCAGCAGCATGATGAGAAACCTGTAGGGTCCCTAGCCTGAGGGGTGGGTGCACATGCCCCCTCACAATAGCTGTGCGCAGGCTTGGGCGGGGAATGTGGCTGTGCATGTGCACACGTCCTCTTTTCCATGTGTAGAGTAAGAGCCTCTGGAATGATGGTGCGATCTTGGCTGAAGGTGTACGTGGTGCCTCCTGGTGACATTGATCTCTGGGAGGCGATGTGTTGCTTGCGTCAGGCAGGCTGTGATCACGGAATGTGGTGCTTGAAAGAGTGAGCGAGCGATGCCTGCACCCCAACATCATGCGGCCATCCACGGTGGCCATATGTCGTGGTAATTATAATTGCAAATGTGTGCGTATGTAACTAGGATTGCCAGCGTCAGTGGGTGCATATTGCATTGCCTAATGTGCACTGCCGCACCAACATTATGGGGGTGGTCTGCTGGGACCTAGGCGTCTTCAACATCATCAGCGCTGGCTGCGGTTGCAGCCTGGGCCCAGCAGCAGCGCGGTAGCTGCAGCAACGCCGCCGCCACAAAGTTCCAGCCATGAGCAACACAAGCACACTGCAGGGTTAGCTAGCACACGCTGAACCATTCCGGAACTAGAAACCGGACGATGGAAACTATAAACATTCGCCTTCTCCTTTTCATGCACAGGGAGACAGGTGACTGGAAAGCTGCCAGGGCAGTACAAAAGAAGTAGCAAGATAGCGGGTACTCCTTGCATTCTCTGACCCAAGCCGCTGTTGGTGGTAAGCACTATGAAGATACCAGTTGCAACTGTCGTGCCTTCAGCACACCATGCAAACTGAGCTGGCGCGTTGCATTCCGGTGTCAGTTGCCGGATGTGGCCCCACAGCCTTCCATGCCAAATTGCCTCCTGCTGAGACAGAACTGGCCTTCCGAGCAGCAGAGAGCAGACAGTGCAGGTAGGCAGGTGCGCTGTCGCACGTCGGGTGCAACACCTGCAGCATGTGCCCCTTTCATCAGGCACAGCCAGCGGGCAGCAGACATGTTCCAATCAAGGCTGGTGCATGGACTTACAAGATGCTGCATGACCAGCTGCCAGCAGTCCTGCGACTGCCACCTACGGCCATATCATATGCCAGCCTGCCGCTTGCGGGACTCGTGCTATGCATTGCATGATGAGCAGCATGCATGCAAGCCAGGTCATATTGGTAAGAGCATGCATGTGATGGTGGTGGAAGGACACAGCACGCAAAGAGTAGATGACTGTAAACTTGCGCCCTCAGCTCCGTTGCGTCTGTTGCTTGGCCACACTCCCAATCATTCATTGTCCTGCTGGTCAAAAGGTCCGGTAACCAGTGTACTCTGCAGCCGAGATATCATGCTGATGAAAGCAGCTCTATTTCTGCTGCTTGGCACGGCCTTCCGCGTGGCCCAGGCCGCCTGGACCTCCTCAAATGATGGCACATGCTTCGTGCGCGATGTGTGCTCAACGAACGACGACCAGCTGTGCGCTGGCCCCATCGCTGGCGCTGACGGTGCGTAGATTTAAGCGTCAGCTGATGATGCTTAGCGTGTGCCGGACCATGCAGCATTGTTGCGTGCATAACTGCATTTTGCATCTTTTCGAGCTGAGGTATCAGGTTGATGCCTGTCAACATCAACTTCAGGGATCGTGGCAGCGATCTTGTAGCCAAGTGGCAAGTGGTGAAAGTAGGAATGCATTCATTAATTTTCGCTCCAGTTACGGATGGCTGGGTTATGACATCTTGCAGCAGTACATCTGTGCAAGAGATGGCGCGATACCACAGGATACGCATACAACGGCTTAGAACAGGGTTTCCGGTGCTGCCCGTGCCTGCGTCGTCTTACACGCGTCATCGTCTTACAGGCCATTGCGCAGTTGGCATGGGCTTGCATGCAAGTCCATGGCCATCAACTCCCCCAACCCTGCTGCTGCCTCTTTGCAGGCTCGTACTCCAATGGCTGGCGGTCTGTTTACACAAACTTCACCATGCACTACATCACCTACCCAGTGCCTCAATCTGCAAACGGGGTGCTTCAGCTACCCACCGCGAAAACGATTGTGAATGGCTGGCCTGAGCCTTTCTCTGCCCCTGTGCCTCCTGGTGCCACTGCCACATTCTGCGTGGGTAAGATTGGGCACCTCAGCATTGCGGGTCTGCTTTCCCACACTGAGACTGGCTGTGGTGCATGACCACATGTCACATGGTGATGCGCAACCTGCTGCCTGGTCACATGTGCTCAGCACCTGGCTACATGTGGTACCCCCACCCGACCCTCATGTGCAGCATCGTGTGCTGCATGTGGTCACAGGTTACTGGAGTGTGGCCACCAGGGACGCCATGGACAGCATCCTGCGTGGTGGCGCGGCTGGCCAGGTCGACGCCACAGCCGCAGATACAACGCTGCGCCCCTTGTGCACGGGCAACAGCCTTGCAGGTCGTGGCTGGGGCATGCTGATCACGCAGCCCCTGGTACGGGTGAGTGTTGGGCCCAAAGCCAGGTGATAGCCTAGGCTTGGTCAGTGGGGTGGTCTGGGTGATCTCAAGCTGGCCGAAGGCAGAGGCAGTGGTGCTGGTCAACTGTGCCGTTGCGCACTTGCTTGAGCCATTGGCTCATAATGTGGGAGGTCCGGAGAGTGAGATGGAATGCATGGTGGAAGGCTTGAGCCACAGGCTGATAAGAGTGGAACAGCGGTGTGTCACAGCTTAAACTGCCAGCCGGAGTGAACTAGATGGCCACCCATTCATTCAAAGCTATTGACCGATGATGACTGGTCCACATGGTGAGGTTGCTGTACCAAGCGGGGCAGGGCAGTTTGAAGGTGTGCTTGAGTGACACCAGCGACAGGAGAGTGACCCCACTCCCCCCACAGGAGGGAGGAGTCATCTCTTGGGATCCTGACTCAACTGCACTTCCCGCTTGCGGCTGGTCTATTTGCTGCTGATGCAGAATGACAGCACAAGCCCGGTAGTCGCTCTGCAGCTGGCGTGGCCCAACACAACGTACCAGGCGATTGGCACGCAGGAGGTGCGCCCTCATGGTCATCACACCATTGATGATGTGATTCTCCAGCCTGCCTGCACCCTGACCCTTGAGCTGTTGGTCAGGGCCCGGAGTATGGCGGGTCCTTCGGTTTCTCCAGACCACATATGCTGCAAATCATTATCACCACGCTGTACTGATCTGGTGTACTGCTGCTTCACTGCTGTACTGCCACAGCTGTACTTTGGCGTCCTGATGCTCACATCAACTGTGGACCTTGGCTTTGTCATCTCGACCTTCTTTCCGAAGCTGCTGGTGTGTTTCTTTCCATAGCACCTTTGCACTATCATCGGTGTCAGCTGGCAAGCTGCAGCTCACTTAGGATTGCAGTGCGCAGTCTACATATCGTATGCTCGTAATATTGTGTCTGTGTAGTGTGTACATATTGAGGCCCAGGTGGCTGGCCAGTACAGCCCCCCCATGTGCTTACCCCATGGGGCATACTGCACCTTTAGTGGTACAGCTCAGCTCATGCCCATGCCATGTCCAATTTATGTTGCTGGACTTGTTTCCATGTTCTTCCCTGCAGGGCCCTGTATTCATCCCAAGTGGTGGCATGCTGCCCCCCTCACCCCCTGCTCCCCCACCAGCACCTCCCGCTCCCACCCCCAACACAACAGTCATCAGCTCCTGGTCGGCCGTGAACGATGGCCTGTGCTTTGTGCGCCGCCAGTGTGCAGCGGCTGTGGACAACGTGTGTGTCGGCAACATCTCACGTGAGCGGTTCATATGTGTGAGGGGCAGATCCCCTTTGCATCCTGCACCCTGTTTTGCATGACGCAAAATGTGAAATGCTGAATCTGTGGAGTGGTGTGGCAGGGAGAGGTTGCATCATAGCTCCACAAGCATGTGTATGAAGGTGGGCAGGGCAGACCGGGCCTGTTGGTTGTTTTTGCTGATGGTACTGCCTTTATCAACACCTTGTACTGCAGAGGGCTCAGCATTCAAGGCTCCGTTCAACTCCTGGGTGCTGCACTACGTCAACTATTCTGTTGCTGACAAGCCAGGTGTGTCTTGCCGTGCCATGATGCTTGGCAGCTGAGCAGCATGCATGCTGGTGCATGCCCAGCGGGTTGTTCAATCTGGGCTGTGCACAGGGTTTGGGCCCGTCTGGCGCCCTGCTCTCACCTGTACTCCATGTGGAAGGCGGTGATGTTGGTGGTCACCACACCTGACAGCATGCCCACCTCATACACGCACATTTCATGATGCATGCAAGCCGCGTGCCAAGTCAGCGGCCACAGGCGCACCATGCGCCATGTGCACAGTGATGCCACCGTTGCTGCTCCTAGTTCATCACACGGTCCTCCTGCTCCCTCGGCTGCCATGTCTTGCCTGCAGATACACTGCGCGGTGGTCTGCGCCTGCCCACTCAGCCGGTGAACATCCGCATGGACAGTGTGACGCCGCTGTCCTCGCCACCCACTGAGAACGTCACACTTTGCGTGGGTGAGTGCAGCATGTGAGGCACACCCACAGGAACAGGTGGCGTGCCCCACCGGCATTGTGCGCTGGTATGCTGGCCTCACTCCCCAATGTGCTGCGGGAGAAGGTAGCAAGGTAGCACCTTGACTGCTGTTTTGTGTACTTCAGGGGGTTGTGCTTGGCGGGTAACAGCGGCAGGCACACACTCCTGGTTGCTCATCTGCACCATTGCGCCCCGTGCCTTCAGGTTACTACACTGGCACCATCCTCAACAACCTCCTTGCTGATGCCACCAAGTATGCTGGCAACCAGGCCGCCCCTGCAAACCTGACGGACTGGCGCAACACCACCCTGAGGACCTGCCAGCTGGGAGCAGACTTCACACTGTCTGATCCCACCATGCCCTATGGCTATGCCCAGATCATCTCTGTCCCCCTGACCTGGGTGACGCCAAGCAATGCAGCACCATATGCAGCTGCCAGCCCAGACGTGTCATTCAACATGGGCACGGGTGTGGTCCGCTCACTTGTGCTGGACAATGACAGGACGGTGAGGCCCAGAGCACTGATGCTCCGAATGCATGCATGACGTCACTGATGTGCCATGTGCTGCCCTGGCACAGCTTGTTGCTGCGTGCTGTAGGTGGCTCCCATCATAGTGTGGCTCTTACGTGTTAGCATGCAGGACTGGCAGGCACAGGACGGGCAGGAAGATGCACAAGTGCTTCACGCGCACCATCTATCCCAGCTGCATGATCCACTGACTGCCTGCTCGTACTGCCTGCAGCTGTACTTTGTGGTCTTCGTCGTGGACTCACCCATTCCTTTGGCCGTGTCGTACACCACGCAAATGAAGGATTACTTGGAGGTATGTGTGCTTATGACTGTCAGGCTCCGGCATTCAGAAACATCTGTGAAACGCCGTGCTATTATTATTTAGTAGTATGTGTGGTTTCACCTGCGAGCCAGGAAGCAGGGGAGGGGTATGAAAGGCAGAGGCCGGCTTGCCTGCATGCAGGGGTGGTAGGGAGTGGCTAGCACGTGAATCAGAGCCTGTCAGACCTGTACCTGCCTGCATCATGGGTTTGGCTGTTTGCTCCAACCAATGCCGCCAACACTTCTTTGATGTGCGTGCAGTCTCCTGTGTTCCAGACCAACTACCTGGCACCTCCACCCTCACCTGCCCCTCCTCCCCGACCACCTTCTCCACCTTCACCACTGGCTGCCGCACGCCCAGCTGCGCACACCCTGCTTGTGGCGACCATGTCAATCTTAGTGGCAGCACTGCTGGCTGGCCTCAACACCTGGCTGTGAAGCGTCTGGCTGAAACAGTAGCAATCCTCCGTAGTATGACATGGCCAGTCTCTGACATGAAAAAGTGGTTGATGAAGAGGCTTACAGCTTGCTGCTACATTGTAGAGGCTGGGTGTGGGCCAAGCACAGACCATGCACAAAAAGGAGTGCTTGGAGCAGATATGCACACAGTAGCCTCCCGCGTGATGATTCATGTGCACACCCCACTCAACACATGTGTGGGTTGGTTCGTCATATTCTTGGTCCGACTTCAGGTTCTGCGTATGCCCTCGGCTGCTGAGATTCATCATTGCACAGTGTGTCGGCAGCTGTGTTTGACAGTGTGGGTTTGCAGCAATAAAAGTGGGTCCCCTGGCAGCCATGCGGCTGAGCTTTGTTGCGTGCCTTACGCGGCATGCGGTGTATACGATACAGGCATACAGCAGATCGCAGACATGAGGCTGTTGCCATCAGTCTAGTCCATTGATAGTGGGTGAAGAATGGTCCGAGGCTACATCCGTGTAATGTTGAAGCACTGGTGGGATGACCAGGGGTGGCGCCGGCATGGTGGTCAGTGGTTAGGGGTGGTGTACGTTGTTTGGGCAGCAGCTGCTGGTGCCCGGCCGCGCTCTGTGATCAACGGCAGCACTGCACGGTAGACAGGCACCAACAGCTCCAGCCGTGGCTTCAGGTTCTGCAAGCGCATGTCCAATGTAAGAAAGCGCTGATGTCATAGCAACAGTGCTGATCAGCTCGTGACTGGCTGAAGGCTTGTGTAACATGAACATGGACAATAGCAACACATCCACACTAATGGCTGAACACATGAGTGTAATGCGCAGGAGCATCACACTGCACGAAAGAGTGCACTTCGTCTGGACGGCAAGTGCCTTGATACCCAGTGCAGAAAGATGGGTTTGATATTCACCGCATGATGCGGGCGCACCTCAAACGCCACAGCCAGCCGCCCCTCGTCCTTCTTCACAAAGCAGAGTGCATATGTGATGTCTGTGGTGGTGAGAACCTGTGTGGGAAGGTGCCGCACAGCAGGCTCATGTGGGAATGCATGCTTGAGAAGGCGCACGGAGGCACAAACACTATGAGGCACAAGCACAAACACTTATATACATGGAATGCCGTAAGAAAGGAAACAACAGCTAGAATGAATGATCTCTGGGGGATTGCAGCGCTCACCTCATTGATGAGCACGTCAGTGATTTGGGTAATGTCATGGAAGTGCGATGCGACCATGAATCCCCACCAGCTCACACTTTCTACAGTGACACCCACTGCCTCATACACCAGCAGGCGCTCTGCGGACGAGCAACGTTGCAACATGAGCCTCTGAGCCAGCATGTGTCAGCTCAGCTGACTTGCAACCAAGCTTTGCGTGTTCCCCCCACTTGCCTTCAACCACGTGCGTCAGGCCAAGTATGATGATCACCAGCGTTGCTGCTATGACTGCAAGCCCAGCTGTTGTCTTAAGCCCAAGCAGCGTGGCATGTTGCAGCACCTGTGATGGCTTGCATCATATGCATACAAGTGCATGCGCAACTCGTACCAGGGTGACAGATGCATGCGCAGTTTGCATGCAAGCTCCATTGCCTTGTAGCTGTTACCATGAGCCACACGCACCAGCAGCACTGCCCCAGCTGTAGCAGCTGCAGTGAGCACGGCAGGAAGCAAACGCAGAGGGCCCCTCACTGAAAACTCATGCAGCAAGCCAGGTATGGCCCTGTGGCAGAGCACAAGGTTCATGCGGCTGCTGCATTTATGCCGCTCTGAGAGCCGTGCATCTTCTCTTTTCTGCAGTACAAGAGTGTGATGACAAAATATGTTTTCACCCAGCCCTTGTCGCACAGGCAACGTGTCAGGGGTGCAGGTTTATGGCATCAGAATGATGGGTGAAGCACGATACTAACAGGGCGCAGATCAAGTACATCAGGCGGAGCATCCAATGAATATCAACCGCGACAGGGACCCGTTTGTGGCCCTGAACAGGGTTCTTGACTCCCCCCATACTGCTACAGGGTCAATACGCAAAGCTTGCGCAGCTGTGGAGGACTGCATCGCGAGCAACAGGTGAACTGCCTTTGGCAGATGTGAAATACTAATTGGATGGATGGTCTTTTTAGAGCAAGCCGTCAAGCATCTGTCAGTGATCTCTGGGAGCCCCAGTCGTGCAGTGTAACACCACGGCCCATCGCATGCTAGCATAGGCCGAAGCTTATGGCGCGGATGTCTTCCTGCAGTCGTGTTGTGGCCTTCTCCATGCGATGGTGCTGCATGCACTCACCATCAGCATGCGACATGTGACATGTTGGTGCAGAGACAATCTGCGCGGGTTCTTTGACAAATGCTTTCCAACGCTGCTGAAGCGAGTGTTTGGGTATGATGACTTTGAAGCTGCGTGGCTGAACCTGGTCACCAAGGTGCGCGCAGTCATGAGAAAACGTCGCTTGGCAAACATTCGCACGGCATGGCTCATGAGCTGCAGGGCTGGCCACGGCAGGGTGCAGCTGGCGCACACATAGGGCTTGATGCAGTTTGCGGGGCGCTGCTGTCATGTGTTGCGCTGCACTGCACCCTGCTGCTGGGCGCACGGCACCTCTGGCAGCAACCACCTGTGTGCCCACCCCCGCACCCTAAACCCTAAACCCTACCACCCCGCAGCCCTAAACCCTAAACCCTAAACCCTGCGCCCCTATGCAGCCGGGTAAGGAGGAGGACGCGCGCGCCCTGGTGGCCCTGCTGCACCCGCGCGGCCGGCTGCTGACTGCCATGTTCAGCGCAGACGCCGACGGCCTCATCAAGTTCACCTTCCCCCTGGAGCGGCTGCCGGCACACACACAGGTGCATGCACAGTTGCACACACATGGCCGCATCACCCTCACCACCCCCTTCCCACGCCGCAAAGCCCTGGATCTGAACGCACGTCCTTGACTCACAGCTCATGCATTACGCACGTGTCGGTGGGCGTGGCGGTCCATTCCATGCAGCAGCTCCTCAGTCAGAACACACAGCCCGTCAGAAGGGATGCAGCTTGTCAGGCATCAGGAGTGCATAGGAGTGCGTGCACCTATCCCAGCAGCTACGGGCTGGTGTGCTCACTTGCCACTGTTCAAATGGCGGGTCCGTGCAGGAGCTGCTGAAGACGCCCAGCGGCCGACAGGAGCTGATGCGCTGGCCGCAGTATGCTGGCAGCTTGGTCGTGGACGCAGCAGGCCGGCCCCAGGTGCGCTGTGCTGCTGACAACCTACTTCTACTCCTACTCCTACTCTTACTACTCCTACTCCTACTACACCTATTTCTTCATACTAGCCCCCCTACTCGAACTACACAGGTGAGCGTTGAGCATGACCATGCGCATGCTGACAAAGCTGCATGCATGCATGCCACCCCCCAGGTGTACCTCAACGTGTTTGAGTACTACATGTTCTGGTCGGCGTTCTTCGTGCTGCGTGGTGGATCCTCGGGAGCAGGCCCCCGGCAGGCGCAGACATCCTCTGGGCGTTCAGGGGCTGGGGACTGGGGGCTGGGTGGGGCGCTGGGGGTGGGGCAGTGGGGGCGCACAGCCATCACAGACATTCGCCGCATGGGGACCACACTCATCTCAGGTGCGTGGGCTGGTGCGTGGTGTCTGGTGTGTGGGGCGTGTTTGCGGGCAGGCATGAAGGCTGCAAACTCACCCAGGCCTGGCAAGGATGAGGGCTGCTGGAGGTTGTCACCTGACAGCTCGCATGGGAAGTGTAGCGACACTGTGCAAACATTACGTACAGCAGGCCATGCTGCGACCATGACTCTACCTGGTGTCGTGATCCGCGGCCATCGTGATGTCTGGATCCCACAATGGCATGCGCGTGATGCTGCCGTGCAGGCTTGCACTGGCACCATGGCGCGGGGCTGCATGTGCACCCCTACTACCATCTGCTGCGGCTGTATCTGGACACCTTCATCCCCCGCACCGGCACCACCTCCACCGCTGGGAGCAGCACCAGCGGGCTGGGCACTGGGGGGGTGGCCAGCATGCCTGGCAGCCTGGGTCGGGGCCTGGCGGCCTATGGAGGCACCATGGGGCCGGGTGGGCTCAGCACAGGGGGGTATGGCAGTGCAGGAGTGACCCCTGTGAGCAGCTCCAGTCCCATGCTGTATGGTGGGCTGGACGCCACAGGGCCGCGTGTGCTGCGGCCGGTTGCTGCGCGGCCAGGTATGGTGCAGCTCGGGCGCCACTGATCATGTTGATGCGTTGTCAGTGGTGGTGGTCCATCCCTTGCCAGTGCCTGTTGTATGTAGTAGTTCGCTGTGGCGGGCACCCAAGTGGCATGTGCGTGGTGGGTGCCACTTGCACGGGGGCGCATTCCATGAGCGAGCGGCCTGCGGGGAGCAGCGCGTCATGCGCGGTGATGCAGCGCTCGCACATGCAACCCATTTCTGCTCTGCTGTTGTGGCTGGTGTGCAGGTGACGCGGCCTTGGGTGAGCTGGTGCTGTCCATCCTGATTGAGTTCTGGCTCACGGATGTGGCGGAGCCGGTGCCAGCTGACCTGCCCGCGCCAGCAGCTGGCACCACAGCCACACCTGTCCCTGGCGCTTCTGGCGCAGACAAGGGAGCAGCGGGTGTGGATGCGTCAGTGGTCACACCGGGTGTGGCTGCAGGGGCTGCAGGGCTTGGGGCGTCCCCACTCCACACCTCCCCAGCAACTGGGGTGCCGGGCATCGCTGGTGGTACGGCAGGAGCATCTGCCCCCACCAGCACTGCGCTGCGCGTGCTGTCGTTCCAACCACCGGGGGAGGAGCATGTGGAGGCGCTGGCGCAGCTGGTGCAGTACATCCATGTGGCGGCCGAGGATGGCGGTACGGCGGTACAGAGCGGCAAGGCGGCGCGGCGGCTGCAGCCAGCACAAGGGAGGGAGCCGTGGCTGGTGGACTCCCCTGTGAGAACAGTGACTGCGCTGGGGTTGGCGGGACGGGGCCCCGGGTACGGCCAGGCCCCTCCCCCCATGATGCTGGGGGCCTCAGGGTCGGTGCCTGTTCAGGCCACGTCCCGCAAGCTGTACCGCTTCCTGCGCCGCACGTTTGCGCAGTGGCCGCTGCAGACCTCCACCTCCATGATGCCCGTCATCAACCTGTGGCTCAGCATCCTCTCCCCTTGGAACCCCCCAGCCTCCACGTCTGCCCCCGCGCCAGGGCCCAGCGGCACGCAGGGCGCGTATGGGGGCGACAGCACGGGCAGCTACGGCGGCGCCGGCGGGTCCAGTGGTGGGGCTGGTGGGGGTGAGGGGCGGCTGTCCCACTTAGGTGCAGAGCTCACACAGCGGCTGAGCTACATGAGGGATGGGTCAGCGGGGGGTGCAGGGCCTGGCAGTGAGCAGGGGGGCGGCAGTGGGCGCAGCTCCAGGAGCGCCAGTGCGGCGGGCGCGCAGTACACGTCGGAGTGGCGGCGCCACGTGCTGTCCCACCTGCCCTTCTACTGCATCCTGGTGAGGGGGGTGGGTGTGGCGTGGTGGGCGGCAGGGGGCCTTGTTGCACCTCTTTCACGGGGTGGAGCTGGGGTTTGTAGACCATAGATTGATAGATGGCATCGGTGACAAGGTGGTGCTGATGTGCAGGTGCCAGCATGGATATCTGGCTTAATTCCTTGTCATGAATCCAGCACATTGTTCAGGGCTTCAGGCTGTTGTGCAAACACTACCAGGCCACAACCCCAGCCTTGGTGCCTTCTCACGGACGGTCAAGTTGAAATGACCGAATTGGCACATCAGATATCCACCCCTTCCATGGCTTGCCAAAACAGGTGCCCAAGTTCCTGGAGCTGATGTACGCGCGGCTGGCGTTCCGCGGTGACGCGGCAGCGGGTGAGGCGCTGGCTGTGCTGCGCGCGCTGGCTGACGCGGGGCCTGGGCTGGCTGCGGAGCTGCGTGCCGCGGAGAGCGCGTACAACAGGTGCGCGGGGACAAGGGCTGTGTGTGGGTCGTACAACAGGTGCGTGGGGCATGAGTTGTGTGTGGGGCGTACAACAGGTGCACGGGACATGGGTTGTTTGTGGGGCGCGTGGATCATGCGTTGTGTGTGGGGCGTACAACAGGTGCGTGTGAAAGGGGCCCTTTGTTTGTGGGGCCCTGGACCCTGCTGCTGGCTTGTTGACTTGCGTTATTTCTTTCTTGCCACAGCGGTACAAGTGTCATTTGCCACACGAGTCGCCTGGGCCTGCCCCACCGCGTGCCTGCAGCGCCCCAACGAGGGGCATGCCGACAGAAAAACAGTCCTCATGTGCTGCCTTGCCGCGAATGGCTCCCGAGGATGGCTCCCCATGCCATGCCCGGCCGCAGGTACCTGGCCGCACACATGCGCCGTGGCTCCGAGGCCGGCCCCCTGGCAGAGCTGGTGCCCTGGCTGGTGGAGCAGGTGGCGGACTGGGAGGCAGCAGCGGCCGCAGGCGCGCCCACCAACCCACCCATGCAGGTGGACATGGGCTTCAGGCTGTACACGCGCGACGCGTCGTCAGGGGCGGCTGCGGCCGCCGCAGGC
>QAXD01000070.1:112292-130393 GCA_004335575.1 Haematococcus sp. NG2
GGCTGCGGCCGCCGCAGGCCTGCTGCGCGGCGCGCAGGCACAGGTGTGGGGCGAGGGGGGCTGGGGAGCAGGCGCGGGTGGCCTGCGCTTGGTGTGCACAGTGTGCAGCAGTGTGGCGGTATGTGGCAGCGGTGCTGCTGTGCAGTGTTGTGCCTCCGACCGGATGCCCTCGTCCTGTTTCAGAGCTCTGCCTGTCTTGTGCTGGCGCACCCATCCGCACGCACAACACACAATCCTTCGTGCAAGTTGGGCTGGTGTAGGTGGGCTGGTGCAATAGACAGCCACTGAAAGTTGAAGGCGGGGCAGATTCGGATCCCACCCTTATGTTGGGTGTTTTCCATTGGCGTAAGCCTCCAGTTCAGGACTTGCAAGCGGAAAATGCCCAACATAAGACGGCCCAAAGGCTGTGGATGTAAAACTTGCAGGAGCCCGCATGTGCGGATGTGCTCAACCCCCCACCCCCGTGTTTGTGCCCACCCTGCCCTTGTGCTCACGCGTCATGCCCAGGTGCGCACGGACCTGCGTGACGCGCTCACAGACGCTGCGCTGGCCGCACTGCCACACTGCGCGGACTTGCGCAACGGCGGCGAGCAAACCGGTGCAGACGCGGGCTGGCCGGGGGCAGGTGCCCCGGAGCGGGCATACCCGCGCGCAGGTGTGATCTGGGTGTGAATCATAGGTTGGTTCGTGTGTCGACAGTGTGCCTGCACGTGCTCCACCTGATCTAGGTGTGGTTGGGTGTGGGCCATTGTGGTTCAGCAGCAGTGACCCTGGTGGGGTATGCCGCATGCCGGCATGCGGTTGCATGAGGCATGTGCCTAGCATGTGCTCCACATGCCTGCCCGGCTGCGCCCCATGCAGGCACATGGTCGGCGCTGGCATACAAGGGCGACTGGCTTCAAAGGCCCATCGCCAGCAACGAGATCGGCATCCTGGTTCGCATCCTTGTGTGAGTACTGGGGCTGGGAGCGGGGCTGCTGTGCGCTTCTTGGAGCCTCTCTTGGCCATTCACCACATAGAGCACGTCTTTGCTTGTGGCATGGGCGGGCTGCACGCCATTCCGTGCTCCTCAAACTGGCCCTCACCTGGCCCCAGCGTGTTAGGGTGAAAACCCCAGCGTGTCAAACCTCGCTGCACCCATGCATGTCTTGCGGCAGGCACCTGATCGCTGAAGGCGTACCATGTCTGATGTTTAAATGTAACACACCCTCACATGTGGCTGCCCCCCAGGTGGCTGAGCGTGCGCATCAACGCAGCGTTGGGGCTGGACCAGCCGTGGCGGGGTGACGCGGAGGAGCCGCCGGAGCATGTACTGGCTGAGGCACTGGTGTGGGCACGCAAGCACGGCTACAGGTGCGGGCGGGTGGCGGCCCGCAACCCTGCACTATTGCACATGTGTGTGATGTGGGGGATCAGCTGGGGCTGGGACAGGTACAGTGCACAACAGCTGGAGCGCACTAGCCATCCACACAGGCACTAGCCAACCACGCAGCCAGTCCCACATGCATCCCAGGCGATACATGTATGCAACAGAGGGCAGTGCAGGGGCTGGAGGTACAGGCTGCCTCGCTGCACCTGGGATGCATGTGGGACTGGCTGTGTGGTTTGTGATGCCTGCGCCATGCATGCTGACAGGTGTGCTGCATGTGTGTGCAGGGTGAGCCTGCGGCCTCTTGCAGAGATCCAAACCATCGGCTGGCTGGTCGGCCTGTACTTTGTGGCGCGCTTCATCGTCACTTTTATCATGGCATGAGGGCATCTGGAGGGGGGCAGAAGTGGATCTGGGCCAGCAAAGTGCTGCGAGGTGCATGGCAAGATGCAACATTTGCTGCGTGTTGGATAGCTGATGCAGCCATCAGAGGTGTGGGCAAACTAGGCAGGTGCTGCACAGGTACACAGTCTACATAGAACCGCAAATGCTGAGGCTCAAACTGGGTTGTCTTCCTTCAGCCAGGGTGACATACCTCATTACAAGTTCCAACACCTTCTGGTCTGAGCATTGTTGGATGGCTCTGTACATCGGACCAACTTATATGCTAGCCTGCCTGCTATGCGACGCTACTGTCACCTCTATGCAGCCACAAAAATATCATGTGCTGGGCAGGCATGGTTGCAACACATCGTCATCAGCCGCTCAAATATTACTTCAAGCGCACACGCTCTCTTGCCTGTAGATCAAACTGGTGCACAAAACTGGTGTGTGGGAATGATGAGCACATCTCACAAAGCTGCATTTAACAGATCTGACAGCACTCCGAGCAAAGTAGTCCTCGTCGTACACATGTAAGCACTTCCAAACCAGTGAAAGTGCCTGCAGCACCGCATGTCATGTCCGCCAGTTATTCAGTTCCTGCACAACCACTTCCCATGGTACAATGCATTAGCAGTACTTGACGGAAGGTGCATGCCTGTGCAAAGCTATCTGGTAATGTTGTCCAGCCCCAGCTGCAAGTCAATCAACACCATCACTGCCGTCCCCAGATCTACCTCGTGCGAATTGTGAGCTGCAAAAACACGTGTTTGTGCCCCCTGGTGTATCATCAGATAGAAGGCATGGCATACCATGACCGAACAAGAAGGTGCCACATGAAAGTTTTTGTCACATGGGGGCTAGCTTGCATGGCGTGGCTCGCATGTGCACCTGTGCCGCTGCTGATCAGCGAATGAAGCGGCCCATGCGGTCCCCGCTGAGAGCCGCGCGACGCTGCGCCTCAGCACGCTGCTTCCCAAGCTCCTTCTGCCGCTCGGCCTCCTTCTGTTTTTGGGCTGCCTCGCTGTCCTTTGCAGCAGGCTCCGCTAGCACAGGCCGAGACGCCAGCATGGTGGCAATCCCAAGCACCGCAGCACCGAGGCCAGACCTCCTGGACAGATGGAAGTTCATTGTGTGCCGAGAGCTTACTGTGCTGCCCCGCACGCTGCTGCTGGACTTGGTGTTTGCCTGGGCCATGGTTGTGACGACTGGTGACATATTGACCTGTGCACTACAGCCGAGCGAAAAGTTTCGGTTCGGTTCCTGTGCAACACGACAGGAGCAGATTTGAGGAGTGAAATGCAGACGGCAGTGCTACGGTTATTGTCACTGCAATGTGTGGTTCCGAACAGCCACGTACTTGTCTCTGCATCGATGACTAACCGTCCCGAAATCAGGAACCGTTCAACTCCCCACCTTCACGAAACCTTACAGGCATATGCAGCGCTGTTGCATGATTCCTTTTGAATTGAACACGCTGTCAACTCCAAAACCTGCTCCTCCAAGCCACCACTCACACCTAAAAATTATCCTAGCAAACCTTGCACACTGCACATACCATCAGCCAGCCAGAATGAATCAACTACCGAAGAATAACTGAAGAATGGTTGGTAAGCGTGGCACTGCAGATGTGGCCTCAATCCAACTACGAATACATGCTGCCATACGCATCACTTCAACAGCTCACACAGCCACACAGCATTTTGCGTGGGCTCTGTCAGCCATCCATTGTGTGCTGCGGGCAGCCATGCCATGATGCTCCTCCGCGTGAGCAACATCTGCACAAGCTTTGTGCTGCAGCCGCTGCTGTCCCCACCCCCTGAACTCCTCTGAACTCCCTGAACTTCCAGCTGCGCATGGATAGTTGCAGACACAAGCCTGATGTGGCTGCAGGCTGGGCGCCAGGTGCTGGTCCATCGCTGGTGCTAGAGTCTCTCATGCGTCTTCGCTCGCAGACATGATAGCCATGAACTCAGCCTCGTTGATCATGGAGTCATGGTCATGGTCAAACTCAGTGATCATGTCCTGCGGCCATGCGTTCAAACAACGCACCGTGAGGTGCCCCGAGCATTGCCTGGGTGTGACCTGACACATGCGATTACCTGAAGGGCATGGTGCGACGGCATGCAGCGCCTAACAACTACAATACATCCAGGTGGCCATTTGCACAAGCGAACAATGCAATCCCCACAGAGCTGGGTGCTGGCCCACCTGTAGCTCTGAGTCAGCAATCTCCAAACCCAGGGACTTGACCACCTGCATGGTTGCAAGCACAGACGTCAGTGCACCCACCATCTTTGCATCCCACTGGTTATCCCAAGCTGCCTTTGTAAGGAGCCACATGAGCAACACTCCCCGCAGTGATTGTGCATCAGAGTGCCATAATTCTTGTGTAATCTTAAACCTCGCAGCCGAAGCATCTCGTCACCTTGCGCAGGGCTGGCAGGTCCAGCTTGCCAGTGCCATGCACGTCAAACAGCTGAAATGCGCGGCGCATGTCATCCAACGGCGAGCGTTCCACCAGCTTGTCTGTGTTGCATGACAGACATGCATGGCATGCTGTTGCCGGCCAGGGCAGTCTAACTTGTGCATGTGCATGTGTGGCGGTATGGATGGCACCAAATCAGGGTACTGTCTTGTGCACATGCGCCATTTGCGGCCATATGCTGCTGTTGTTGCATGCCGCTCGCAATCCATGCGATGTGATAAGCAGTCCTGTGTCACCTGTCACAACGCGGCGGAATGCATCAAACCCCAGGCGCTCCTGCTCTTCCTCTCCATGCTTGCGCAGCAGCTCGTATACATCAGCTTTCTTCACGGGGAAGCCCATGGCCCTCAGGGCCACCTGTTGCAGGCACCCATCATCATCACAACATGCACACCTGCTGTGAATGCAAGCACCATGCCAATGCCGACATGGCCAGCATGGCAAGCAGCAACACTGCACACAGGAATCCCAATCGCCTGCACCTTGATTTGTTTCTGCGTGACGCTCCCCGCCTTGTCAAAATCTAGTGTATCAAAAGCAAACCTAATTTCTTCCTCCTCTTCTTTACTCAGTGTCCGTTTGACAGGTTTCTCGGCCCTGGGTCTAAGCAACAGCGGGGTAGTGGACGGCAGCTGCTGCATCCTTGATTCAAGCACGGCTGCTGGTCAATTCTAGGGTCAGACGTTACAGGGTCATCTGAATTTATGTAGGCTTGCAGACAGCAATTCAGCACCTGCTACCGTCGTCTCACAGCGTGCATTGCTCTACAGCACACAGATTCACTGTATTGGTGTGATATATCTAGCCACTGCGCACAGTTGCGAAGCATCCGTTGCATCTACGGTATGCAGGGATACGGCTACGCAGCCGGCTATGGTCAGCCTGGAGGGACGCCCCAGGCTGGTCAGGCACAGCAGCAGCAGCAGTATGGGCAGGCGCAAGTGACAGCGAGCACACACCAGCCTGCTGCCGCCGGAACCCAGGGAGCTCAGGGTTACCAGCAGGTGATTGAATACTGGAGTCCGTGTTATGTGTTGGGTTGTGCAGTTTCAAAGGTCTATCCCTGATCCATGCTTTCCGGGTGTCCAGATCACCAATTTCGTCAAGTCGATCGGTGGGCTCTCTCTGCAGGGTTACGGGACTGGCTACGCACCGGGATATGGCGCTGGACAGCATCAGGCGCAGCAGGGCTATGGCCAGGTGCGACTATCTTTGCTGGCATGCATGCCTGGCATCGTGCATGCGTGGCATGCGCAGATCAACTAGCACTGACCAGCCTGTTCTGCATGTGCATTTCCTCCACCCTGGTTGCAGGCATATGGAACGACCAGTTCAGCACCAGCTGCATCTCAGCAGCAAGGGTACCAGCAGCAGGGGTACCAGCAGGGATATGCCCAGCAGGGGTACCAGCAGCAGCAGTCCACACAGCAGTCACAGCAACTGGCTGTAGGGTATGCTCCTGGGTATGCAGGTGCTACCCAACAGCAGGCACAAGCTGCCCAGCAGCCAGCCCAGCAACAGACTGCAGCAGTGGGGTATGCTCCGGGCTATGGCGGTAGCACCACCACACCCTCAGCCGCGCAACAGGGCGCATATGGGCAGACATACAACCAGGCTGCTGCACAGCAGTCCACTGCGCCTGCTGCTCAGGCCACAACATATGCGCAGCCGCAGCACCACACCTCGAGTGCGTATGCACAGCAGCCTTCTCACCAGGCTGGTGCGTACAGCCAGGCTGCACCCACACAGGGCACCACCCAGCAGCAACATGGCGCACAGCAGGCTGCAAGTGCCTGGGGCACACACACACAGCAGCCCCAGCCAAGCTATGGTGGGTATGGTGCCACGGGTTCAGCACAGGCCGGCCAGCAGGCATACAGCGCGCAACAGGCGGCATACGGCGGGCAGGCACCTGCTGCTGCTGCTGCCACAGCTGGTGCGTATGGGAGCAGCGCGTCAGGTGCCGCGGCAGCGGGTTACGGCACAGCACCTGGCACTGCTCAGGCCGGGTATGGGGGCTACAGCCAGTCCGCCCAGCCACAACCACAGCAGCCAAGTGCAGGCGGGCAGCGCCCTGTACATGGCTATGGGGGCTCAGCTCCCCCTGCACCCAGCCAGCCACAGCATGGCTACAGTGCAGCACCTGCCGCACAACCTGCCAACCCGGCGCAGGGGGGTTACGGCGGTGCTGCGCGCCCGACCACCGCAGCAGCCCCACCGGTGAACCCGATCCAGGCAGCCCAGGCGGCTGCTGCGCTGGCGAACAGCTTTGTGCAGCAGGCGCAGGGCGGTGCAGGTGGGCGGGGGCATGGTGGGCAGCAGCGCACTGGTGCGGGCAGCGGTGGGGCGTACGGTCAGAGCGGGTACACCCAGCAGCCGGGTGGCCAAGCTGCGGCGGGCGGGTATACAGCTGGCAGTGCGTATGGGCAGCACCAGCAGAGGGCCCCCGGACCTGCAGGGCCTATGGTTGGAGCTGGCGGTCGGTCACAATCTGGGGGCTACGCGGGCAGTGCTGGGGGCGGCTATCACGCGGCTGCAGCGGGGCAGCCGGCTGGCGGTTACGGGGGGAGCACGCAGGCAGGCAGCGGGCCAGGGGCGCGCACGTCTGGCTTCACATCAACCAACGCCCCGGCGCCAAGCTACAACGCGGCCCCGCCACCAGCCGCAGCCGGCGCAGCGGGCGCGGGCAGGCGGTCTGGCATTGGCTTTGGTGGCCCTGGCGGGAGCACAGGCCCCAACCGGCCACATGAGGGCCGCACAGGAAGCTACACCGGGACGGGCAGTGCAGGCGGTGCCTCCACCACGCACCAGCCACCATACGCACCGGGTGGTTCCAGCTCTAGGGGGGCTCCTCCTGCACCTCCACCCTCCCGCCCCTCTGGGACCAGTGGCGGTGGCGCACCGCCCTCCTTCACGGCCGCGCGTGCATCCGCACCCGCCACAGGCAGGGCAGGGGGCGGCGGCAGCGGCACGCCCCACAAGTCGTCCTCGGCCGCGGCTGCGGATGAGCGTGGGCGGGCCAGCGAGCGCAGGAAGTCCCCGCCGCGCCCGCGCGCGCCCGACTACGCGGTGCGGGTGCCCAGCCACTGCCTGTCGACCCAGGAGCGCGACTACTATGAGCTGGCGCGCCGCTACTCACGCATGCATGTGCCGCCGGATCTGTCCAAGGTGGGGTGGGACCCGTTGCAATGGGTGGGGGGTTTGCTGCACTTGTAACAGGGGCTGCGACACACATGCTGTCTGGTTGTGGCTCAGGCGGCATGGCTGCCGCGCTAGCGTCTCATGTCCGCATCAATTACATCAATATTGTGTACTGGCACGACAGGCACGCCCCTCACATGCGTGTTGGATTGTGCTGGCATTGTACTGGCATTGTGCTGGCACTTCTCCCACATGCTTGTTGGATGGCTGCATCGGAGCGTAGCCATGTGTGGGGGGGTTTGATGCACTGTCGCGCCCCTTCGGAGTGCGAGACCTGGCACATGCATGGGCGCATTATTTTGCGCCACTTTAGCTTGTTCAGCGTGCAGCCAATGCACTGCTCCTGGGCCCGCGCTCATGTGCCTTTGCCCAGGTCGTGGCCACCTGGACTGCACTGCCAGGGCCACGCCAGGGTGTGGCCCCAGACACAATGGGTGTGTCCACCCTGCCGCTGGACAAGGTCATACGGTGAGTGGTGCGCTGTGCTTGAGGTTGGCGGGGCTGGGGGTTTGCCTCATGTTAACCTGGGGGCGCACAGTGCTTGAGGCCGCTTGGCTGGGTGCCCTCCCACCTTGAACCTGCTCACGCTGCGATCAGGAGAGGGTGCATCGCTGGCCTGCCTCAGACACATGCACCGTCATTCGATGCCTCTCACGAGCATGCCTCTGGTTGTCCTGCAATCAACCTGCTATCAACGGGGACAAGTGCGTGTGTGTGTGCACCACTTGCGTCATGTCACAGCTATGAGCATGAGGTGGACCTGCCTGCTGAGCAGTGGGAGGCGGCCGGCCGGCCTGAGCTGGCGTGGCGCAGCCAGACGGATGCAGGTGGGTGCGGCGGCAGTAAATACTGGGGAGGAAGTAGGGCCTGTCCCGCTTGCTCGTGTGCGGGTTCAGTGGACTAAAGGTGTACGGATCAAGTGCACTGTATCATATGATGGGTGCCCCAACTGCTGGTGGGCCACATGTTCATGTCGCGTCATTTTCTCTGCGTGTCACTTTCTTTGCGTGTCGTTTTCTTCGCGTGCAGGGCCCAGCAAGGCGGCGGCAGATGGCACGCGGTACGTGGTGCGCGTGGTGCTCATGGGCGGCATCACACCCAGCGAGCGTGACGCGGTCATCCGTGGGCCACACCACGAGGGCGGCGCGCACCTGGTGGGTCACGCACCGGGTTCAGGGTTCAGGGTTTAGGTGTGCGCACCAACAGCCCCTGCGTGATGCTTGCACGCCTGCTCGGCTGCACCATGCAGCTTGCTGCCCTGTCCTTACCATGCTGCGGTCCAGACTTGTGCTGGGATGATGAACAGGGGCTGGGGCTGCTCCCTTCCCCTCCGTCATCGGACGCACACCCATCTTTGTGTTGCTAACCGGTGGGCCTGGTGCGCGGCGTGGGGTGCGTGCGCGTGCAGGTGCACACGCTCAAGTTTGTGACGGGGCGGCACATCACGGAGCGCGGCCCCAAGGGTGTGCTGGGTGCGCTGGGGGGGCCGTGGGACGCGGACCTGGATGGCGGCGACCCCGCCACGTGGGTGCATGCGTGCGGCTTGGATGCGTGTGTGCACCTTGCGTGGGTTTCGCTTCCCCGCCCTTCCCTGCGTGTACAGCCCGCTGCCTGATTTGTCCCGCGTTATTTGATTGGTGGGGGCCCATGCACGGTGTCCCCGCACACACACATGGACATTTACATGATACAGTATCATCGGCACCGGTACATTGGTCGCCCTGTTCAGTGGCCACTGGCACCGTGCAGGTGCCGACACATGCGTGCGGGCCGTGTCTCTGTGCTCCTGTGCTTGCAGGGATGAGTCAGCGCTGCGGCGCGCGGCCATCCGGCACGTGAAGGACCAGGCGCGCATAGACCTCACCCCCTGCCACCACTGGTACCGCGTGTTTGAGGCGCACTACCTGCGGCCCCCCACCCCGTCGCCCCCCGACCCTCCCCCGCGTCGCCCACCCTCAAGGCCCCCTCCCTGGGTCCCGGGCCCCTGGAAGGAGAAGGACACAAGGAGGTGGTGGTGATGTTCTGTGTGGCGCCTGTGGAGCTGATGCCGGGTGTGGAGCAGTGGCCGGAGGTGTTCAAGCAGCACGCCAGCTGGCGCAAGGCCAAGGTGGGGCTGGAGGCCGAGGCGGCCAAGGGGAGAGAGTCGAAGCGGGAGGGGTCTGTGGATCCCAAGAAGCCGGAGGAGAAGAAGGGAGGGGGTGAGAAGGCAGAGGCGGCGGTCAAGGTGGAGGTGAAGGAGGAGGGGGCTGATGGGGAGGGGGCGGGTGTGCCCCCGCCCCCACCCCCTCCCCCTGGGCCGCCTGCGTCAGAGGACGGGGCGGCAGCTGTGGTGGTGCCTGCCACCACAGGCGACGGGTATGCACTGCCCGCTGAGGACGCGAACGGGCCACAGGAGGCGGCCGAACCCGCCCAGGGGAAGGCGGAGGCAGGGGCAGGTGCAGCGGCGGAGGCAGTGAAGCCTGAGCAGGGTGCACCTGCAGCGGGAGGGGTGGCAGGCGTGAAGGAGGAGGCAGGCGTGAAGGAGGAGGCGGGGGCAGGGGCAGGGGCCAAGGCAGGCGTGGAGGAGGATGGGGGTCCTCCCCCACCCGCTGACCCGTACATCGTCCTCACTGGCAAGGCCACCAAGCGGGAGAAGGTGGGGGCCAACACGAAGCGCGCTCGACTCTGCAGCGCCGCGCTTGCATGAAACCGTGTTTCAATTCACCGTGCTGCACGCGGATGTGATGCCTACTACAACCAGTGCTCCCCACATCAACATAGGTCCCATGCTGCACATGTCAGCAGCACTATCGAGCCATTTGCCCTAACATCGCCTCATCCTCCACCCTCACACCCATCCTCACGCTCATCTTGTGCTTCAGCTGCTTGCAAGCCCGGCCCCAGCCCGAGCCTAAGCCCTAAACCCTAACCTCTAAACCCTAACTTCAAAACCCTAAACCCTTAAACCCTAAACCTTAACCTCTCACGTCGCTCTGGCCACGGTCCTGACATGCCGCCATCGCCCACCCCCTGTGCCATGGTCCTAACATGCCGTCATCGTCCTGCCCCCTGTGCCACGGTCCTGACATGCCGCCATCGCCCTCCCCCCCTCTGTGCGTGCGTGCCCCCCAGATGCGCACCACCTCCGTGTCCCTGCACGCGCTGCTGGACTACGACGAGGAGGACTGCGAGGAGGAGGCGCACTGGGAGCTGTGCGTGTTTGGGGAGTGCGTGGCGGAGCTGCTGGCGCGCGACTATGGCCACGTGGTGGCGGCCGCGCTGGCGGAGAAGAGGTGGGCGGGGGTGCGCGTGGCGGCCCGCGCAGGAGTGCGTGGTTGTGGGAGAACATTTCCCGTGGGTGGGAGTGTGTGTTTGGGGGCGGGGGGGGGGTGTGGGGGGGGGGGGGGGGTGCGCGGGCGCAAGGATCGAGGCCTGCGTTATGTGTTGCGTGCTGTCAAGCAGGTGGGCCACTTTGTGTTAGCTGGCTCTGCATGCCCCAACCCACCAGGAACTCACGACAAGCCTGCGCAAGCAATGCTGTCTAAGCCGTGACACCTGCTGCTGCAGCCTTGATCAGGGGTACTGCGCAAAGCAGGCTCATATCATATCCTTGTGGTAGGCATATTATATCCATGTGCTAGGCACGTAGGCATATCGTATCCTTGTGCTTGCGCTGCATGCACGCGGTGCCCCTGCAGTGCTGAGCGCCGCGCGAAGGACGCGGAGCGGCGCGAGCGTGAGCGCTCAAAGCGTGGGCGCGAGAAGAGTGAGGAGCGTGGTACCCCACCCCCACCTGCCAAGGCCGCTCGCACCACGGTGGGACCCTAAGTGGGACCCTAAGAAATTTAGGCACCTGGCACACACACCTGACACACAGCCAGGCCAGGAGTAGACCACCTGGCCCACCCAAACTAGCTGCTCACGTGCTTTGTGTGCGGCTGGGAGTCTGCAAGTGTGCCGCACGCCCGCACCATTATAATAAAGCTTGCAGCAACTGTCCTTAGCCATGCACCTTTCTTGGTCCAATGGGGGTGCTGCCTCTGGAGCGCAGGAGGACGCTGGCGATGTGTCCAAGGACCGTGACAAAGAGGACAAGAGTGACAAGGACAAGGACGAGAAGCCCAAGGTGGTCATGAGGCGCCGCACCAACATGACGCTGCTGCTCGCATTCAGGTGTGTGGTGGCAGGCACGGCCTGTGTTTGGTGCACTGTTTTGTTTGTGTTGCAGGAGTTGCAGGAGTTGCAGTACAGCAGTCCCATGATTATGCTGCTGGTCTGGTCTCCGGTGTTGTTGCCATCACCCCGCCCTGCCTGTCAAGGACCTGTGGCACTGTGGGCGGGGGATCACAGCAACCATTAACCAATGGGGTCGGGAACAGGATTTCTCTGCGGATGTTGCTCCATGGACGTGCAACTGTGCCCAAGCCGAGCATGAACATTACAGCATACCCATGTCGTCACGAGGTGCTGACGTGCTGCACTGTGCCGCCGTAATGCACCACCACCACCACCACCACCCTCAGGTTCTTTGACCGCACCGGCTGTGGCTACATCAAGCAGGACGACCTCAGGCGCCTCCTGCAGGTGCTGGGCTTCCACTTGCCTCACAGGTCAGTGAGTGGTGCAACAGGTAGTGGGTGGAAACAAGTAGCCCCCACCAGTCACAGCGTGATTAAGTGCTGTTAGGGAAGCTCGGTGTAGTGCTTTTAGGAAAGCTCTGTGTGCTATTAGGTGCTTGAAGGTGCCTCTCGACAACTGCAGAACTGGCAGCAGGACCCCGAGCAGCAGGACCATGAAACCGATGACGATACGAGTGCGCCATCACTCGGCTGCCTTGCTTCAAGGACCCTTCTATCATAATCAGTTAGTTCCAAATGCCTGGCTGCACAAGCTCCATGAGCCGTACACACCCGTACACATGCGTGCCACAGGGTGGTGAAGGAGCTGGTGGGCGCTGTGCTGGACAAGCGCACCGAGAAGCTGTTCTACCGCGACATCACCGACTACGAGGTGCCCGTGGTGGTGGAGCCCTCACCAAAGGACACCGCAGGCGCAGCAGCAGACAGGGGCGCCGGTGGCGCGGGCCACGCAGCTGGCGCAAGCCGGGCTGGGGACGGGTCACAGCATGGTGAGATGGAGCGGACGCCCCCACCCCCTGAGATGGCTGCAGGTGCAGGCGGGGAGAGTGAGGGCATGGACGGTGTGGAGCAGGGTGGTGGTGATGCTGGTGGTGGTGGTGGTGCAGGTGGTGAGGAGCCCAATAGCGGGGAGGCAGGCACAGGGGATGTGGCCATGGATGTGGACCTTGCTGGCACCCAGGGGGGTGTGGAGGGCAGCGCTGATGGTGCAGCAGGTGCTGGGCAGGAGGGAGCAGGTGGCATGGATGTCGCAGCCAGCGACGATGCAGCACGTCACATGGTGGCCCCAGCAGGGCAGGATGAGGGTGGTGCCCACGAAGGGCGTGCAGAGGATGCAGGGGCTGACACTGCCATGGACGGCGCAGAGGGAGAAGCGGCAGGAGCAGCCGCCGCTGGGGAGCCAGTTGGTGAGGCACTGGCTGCCCCCACACTGGAGGTGGTGGGGGTTGAGGTGGAGGGTACAGGCGTTACCGTGGAGGGTGGTGAGGCAGATGCAGCACCCATGACAGCAGAGGGTGAGGGTGGGGGTGTGGCCCAAGAGGTGGTGGGTGATGTGCCTGGGGCTGGGGCTGGGGAGGAGCAGGCAGAGGGCGCGTGATGTGGCACGCGTTTTGGTGGCACACGAGCAGAAGCAACGGATTATGCACATGTTGCACCGACATCATTACAATGAACCAACCTTCCATGTAAACACAGGCATTGAGACGTTGAAATGTGTGTCGTTGCTGATGATGTACAAAAATTCTGCCAGACCCAGGTGTGAGATGTGCTCGAAAAATGATGAGATGTATAGCAGAGCCAGCATGTTCACAACACCAACCATGAGCAGCATTTCTCCCGGCTGAATGGAGCATGCATACTCCCCACCACATGCACTCTGCTTGGCCCCTGCCTCATGATGCACCTGTCACATGGAGCCAGAGGCCTTACGCTTTTTTGTAACCATCGCTGCAGCCGCAGCTTCAGCATCTGTACATATGCCTGTGGTGGGTCGTGTGCCATCATCGGTACCACGTATAACACCTCCTCCTCCTACCCCTGCCTGCGTCCCGCTCGCGCTGCCGCCAGCAGCTATGGGCGCTTGTGTCAGGCCGCAGCACAAGTCAGAGTCAGGCTGAGATGCTGCAGCCTCCTGTGCCTCCTGTCCAGTGTCCCCCATGTCCTGGTCCTCCCCCTCCAGCCGCCCCAGCACCCCGAGCAGGGCCGCGTGCCCTATGACAGACTGGTTGCGCTGGGTGCACACCTGTGGTACGCCACCGTGCCGGTCATGCGGCATGCTGCGCCCGCGGTGCGGTGCGCCTGTGCCCCGCGTAAGGTGAGGTCCTGAGCCTGGGAACAGCACGCGTGCTGCAGTCTGCGTGCCAGTGCTGGTGGAATGCTGTGCAGCGGCCCCTGCTGCCTGCATGTGACCTCCCGCTGCCTGTTCCTGCTCTTGCTCCTGTTCCTGCTCCTGTGTTGGGGATGGGCTGTGCATGCTAACCAGCCATGGGTGGCTGCGTGGCTGCATGGGGGTGAGCAGCAGTGGTAGCTGGGAGGGCGCTTGCTCCTGTGAGGCAGCTGCTGCCTGCCCCTGTGCCTCCGCCTGCACTGCCTCCTGCACCTCACCACATGCCTGTGCCTGAAGCTGCGACTGGGGGTCAGGCCGCTGCAGGGCCGTGCCAGCTGCTGCTGTGCTGTGCTGCAGCTGCGAGCTGTGGGGCTGCAGCTGTGGGGCTGCAGCGGCCACGCCTGCAGCATGCGCAGCAGGGGTAGCGGCCCACCAGGCGCGAGCGGCGCGTGCAAGAGCCGCGACCTTGCTGGATGCACTGGGTGCCTTACAGTACACGCGCACGCGGCGATGCTCAAACGCAGCGGGCAGGTTCACTGGCTCCCAGTCCATCTCATCCCCCTCATTCAGGCCCCAGAACAGGTCGGGGTCATGGAGGGGGTTCAGCTTCCCGGCTTGCTTTGCTTCCTGGAGCCGTGCAGGTTGAAGCGCGCATGGGCACTAGGTTGCAGCCAGGCAGTATGACGCATGGTTGGACAGCATGGGGATGGCATAGAAGCCAGACACACACACACACTATGAGATAACAGGCCACTGGTGAAGGTGGGAGCAGGCAGTAGCACAGCAGCGCCCCACACCAACCGCAAGCACGTTGAGCCAGCATTCGGACCACATCTTTAAACGCCGTGTTACTCTTATTACTCATCCGAGCTCACCTTTTTGGCTCCATAGTCGATGCACAGCTCGGTCACTTGCACATCCTCCTCTGTTAGCCCAGCACGGGGGTCGGCGTGCACCAAGATATCTCGCGCCGTTGGCAGTGCATGACCCCGCTTGCGCTCCTTCTCAAGCACACACTGGTAGAGGTCCCGGCCGGTGATCCGCGCGATGAGCGTGCGCGCACACTCCCAGCCAGCCTGGTGCTCTGGCGCGGGCGCGTAGTCCACATCGGCTAGCTTGCTGCAGGTGCATTGTAACATCCGTAAGTGAGGTGGACGTGGTACATGTACGTGGCGAGCGTTTGCACAGGTGTGCAACCGCCCGGTGGCAGCATCACCAACAGCTGCGCATGCAGCACCACTGCATCAAATGGGAATGTTGTGTATGGCGCCCTAGATTCAATGTAAGTGCTGCAACAACCCCAGGACACGCAGTCTGCCAAGCAGGAGCTATGATCCCGGTCCGTCTTGCCTCTGGCTTCCCTGCCATCGCAGCATGCTCGATATGCTGTGCAAAGCTGATGTTGCAAAGCTGTGGCACACACTCACCTGAGGATGCGGTCGTCCAGGCTGCAGAAAGAGCGTGCGCACATGAGCTTTTGGAGCAGCCGTAGCTCACCCGCCGCACACGTCAGCGCGTCGGTCAGCATGCACTCAATCGCCTTGTTCTTCCTGTGAAATGGGGCAAGTGATACACACTCTACGGCAAGGGAACAGGACAGATATCACAAATCTGGCACAAATCTGGCATTAGTGCTCTGCAGGTCATCTGGAATGCTGTCAAGCCAGCTGAAAGTAATGCAACATTCCATCTTGGGACTCCATCAAGCACAGCAGTACAAAACACAGCAGTACAAAGCGTGCACCAGAGTCAGCCCACCGGTGCTGGTACACGCGCTTGTGGAGCAGTGCACGGTCGTTGAGCACCTGCAGCACCATGAAGTACTTGTCAGCATGGAACTTGACCTCGCCGTCCACGACCTGCAGTGTGCACATCACGAGGGGGTACTCATGAGGTGGTGCACCACCTGTCATCTGCATGAGTCATAGGAGCTCAGGACAGCATCAACACGGTATGCAACAGGCTGGAGCCGGCAACAAGCATACCATACACCAACAACCAGCAAGCGTCCATCACAAGCCCGCGACAGTTGCAAGGCTGTGACAAAGGCATAAGGCGGTGTGTGGCCTTATCAGCTGTCACCTTGGAGCGGCTCATAATGTAGTGGATGTCAGCGGACACTCCTAAACCCGTGTAAAGCGCGTCCCGCAGCAGGTAGTCCATCTGTACCGCACGCAGCGCACGCACTCACGTACACTTTATACATGGGTACAACTGTGCGTAGTACGGCGCGTGTGCAGCCACAGCTACTGCATCGTCTGAGGGCCAGCTGGGTCTGAAGATCCCACCGACTCCACTAATGGCACAGCATCGACAGTTTGGGTGAATGATCAGGGCCCAGGCACATCTGCTCGGAACAAGACTGGAGACAACACGATCACCTGATTGTGGTATCCGTGCAGGAAGGAAGGCAGTTGGGTTGTATGTGACGAGCGTGATCGCGATCTTCACACCATGGTTCTCGCAGCACAAGCACACACCTTATCGACGTCGATGCCGCAGCGCTCATTGGCGACGATCCTAAACAGATATGTTTCCGCCTTTGGCCAGCCAGGAGGCACCAACCCCCGGATCATGGCCTTCACTGTCTCCATGTCCGACAGAGTGAGCTTGCCGTTGGTGCGCATCAGTAGCCCTGCCTCACCCCCAAACACCTCATGCACCAGGTAGTCAATCATGGCCTCGGACATAGCCTCATGCGTCCTGAAGGCCGCAAGCAGCATGAGGTGCCGAGGCAAGTCAATCTCTCTGGTGCGTCTGCTGCTGCACAGCCCGCGCGCGTCACGCTGCGTGCAGATGCGTTGAGCAGCTCGCAGCACAAACCCACAAGTTGGCAGCCAACTTACCAGCCCACCAGGGGTGGCACACTGATCGGGCAGGTCGCTGACTGTGCCTGCTGCTGCTGTTGCTGCACCTGCTGCACCTGCTGCGCTGTGGCTGGGTGCTTCAGCAGGTGGGGGATGACATCCTTCTCAAATGTGTGAGAGAATGGCGCATGCCCCAGGTCATGCAGCAGGCCTGCAGCAGCACGGTGGCCATCCAACACATGCATGCCTATCGCGCACCCTCTTGCAGCACTGGGACAGCAACCCAAGCGATGCCCAGCAGCACACCCTGGACAGTGTGCTGAACCTGCGCCCCCGTTAATGCATTGATGCATAATCTGAAGTCCATGCACACCATGAGCTTTTGAGGCACAGTGACTACCGTATGTGTGTCCCCTCACCTGCCAACTGCAGCAGCAGATGGTGGTGCGGGTTGAACACCAGCCCACTCTGTTTGCACAGCTCCTCGTACCACTTGCCAGCCAGATGGGCCACACCAATGCTGTGCTCCTTGCGCGAGTGCCTGTGCGTTAGGGTGGGGGCCATGGGGCCCGGAAGGGCAGGAGGCACAGGCGCTTGATTACTTGTGTGTCATGCAGCAAGGGGCAGGTGCGATGAAGGGTGGCGCACAGACAAGTGCATGCCTGCTGCTGCCGGCAGCAACCTGCACAGGCTGTTTGTGCTGTGAGCTAGAGCACGCGCCCTGCATCCGAGTAGATGGTGTTGGCCAAGCCCAGCTGCTTGACGTGGCCTAGGCGCTGGAATACATCATTGTCCACGAACGCTTTCAGCTCCAGTTGCAACACGCAGTGCTTGTGCACCGCGCAGCTCCTGTACACAGCACAACATGGGGCCCAAACCGCTCAAATGCTGCGGCCAAGACTGTTGCATGCTTTGCACATGTGGAACCCGATGCATCATGATGCACCGTGCAGTGTGCACATGCAAGATCCTTGACAGATACAGCTTGCACATGCAAAAAGGCAGGACGAAGCCTCAACTCCCGGTTTGCAACGCACAACGTCCATGTTTGGATGGGGTCCGCAAAACGGTAGCGGGATTGTGTGGGCGCCTCATCTGACTGCACATCAACAGGGCCAGAGCTTTGATCAATTGTGAGTTGGTTTGGTACGCGCAGCACGTTACCGCTGGGCGTTGAGGACAAGCCTGAAAGCTGGCCTGCCTCGTGCTCCATACCCGTCCCTGCTTCTAATAAGGACGATGGCTGAAACAAGGTGCATATGTGTTCACCTCACCGTTCCGCAGCTGTGCATTAGTTAAAGGAAGTTAACTCACACCTCTGGTCAACAGGGGACGTTGACTGCAGATCAACGGGCCACGTTGACTGTGCCGCAAGCTGCGCGCACATTGTTTAGCAAGCGGATGGCGCTGT
>QAXD01000071.1:0-88734 GCA_004335575.1 Haematococcus sp. NG2
CCAGCTTGTCTGCGTGTCTTTTGAGGTCAGCAAGCAGCTGAAAGCGTGCAGTGTTCCAAGCTTGTGTGTAACTGACAGCTGCCATTTGGACTGGCTCAGGCTCAACATTCATCAGCAGCAATTACTTGTTACATACAACCCATGAATCTAATCATGCACGGGTTATGAGAACGTGCACGTCAACATGACCACAGAAACGCACCAAAATCGAGCAGCAAAAGTCACGACAACAGACAAAGTCTTCGGGTGTGTACGCCTGTGCCTGTTTATGTAAGGGCAACAGTGCAGAACCGACAGCAGCGCATTATTGATACGCCAAGCTGAAACCAGAAGTTCCCAACACAAGATGAGAGGGATCATTTGTGATGCTGCAGAGCTTTGCAGTATACCATCCATCTCTATACAACGAACCCCCCCCCCCCCACACACACAAAGCAGGCCCCTTTCAACATCGGACCTGAGCGTGCACGATGCAGCACGATAGCTACTGGCAGTGCAGCAGAGTCCAAGGTGCACGTGCACGTAAACGCATCAACGCATACCGCTCAGTCCACGACGACTACCAGATGTCATAGCTTAACTGTCATCACAACGTCCTAAACCAACGCCAACCACAAAACGACGTATCACACAGCATCCGCCCATGGTCACCCACACTGTCAATATGGAAAGCATTGGGTCAAGCAACCGCAAAAGCATCAAGAATCATTCAGCTGTCCAACCCTATGGATGATGAAAGGGGGCGCCAAGAACACGCGGCAGCCGCCCTACGTCGCCTAATCAAAGGACCCCAACCAAAACAGTCTAAGAGCGGGTGTTGTTTATGTCTCTTGTCGTTGTTGCTCATCACCATGACTGCGCTCGCGCGTTCCTGCTAACACCATCATCCTTAGACCACAGCTTTGAACCAAAACACCGCCTCATCCATGCAAGACAGTGTACGTTTCACGTGGCTAAAAATTGCAACTCCAGACATCACATGCTGCAGCGAACGACATGCAGAAAGATGCACAATGGCCAGCAGCAAGCCAACATCGCTGCACGTGCCACAGTGACACTGGGGTGTGAGCGTGTAAGATGCATCAAAGTCTGAAAAGGACCGCACTGGCAGTGCCGCCCTGCCAGCTGCGCTTGCAGGGGCAGGTGAACGCACACCCCCTAGTGCATGACACCCCCAGAACCCAACAACCAGGGACACAAGATAAGCTGTGAGCCACAACGCGGCTCAAACAAGATTCCAGGACCAGAAAATCTGCGCCAGGGGTGTGCCACTGGTCGCGCCGGCCCAGCCCAAAATGAAACGGAGCTGTTTCAGGGTGATGTAGCCATCCACCGCCGCCGCCTCCAAATCGTCGTGGTGATTCATGAACTGCCAGCCAAGAAATGCCTGAGCTGTGGACAACCACAGGTCTTCCCATGATGCGGCGTGGGGCCATTGCAGTTCAACCACTCGTGCAATCACTAGATGCGTGGCAACGGTCTGCCGCCAGGGGGCCACACCGGGTGTGTTACGCTGGTGCTTCACAAGCGTAGACCAGCGGCCCAGCTAGCGACACGATAAGTGCCCAACCCAAAACAGCCCGCAATTGCTGCGGGCTTGCTCAAAAGTGCTTTCTTCATCAAACCAAACAAATCGAACACCATTTTTAATCACCTCCCAAAGTGCCTGGGGTTGCTGGGGCGAATGTTCTGCCGCAGCTACCCCGGCCTCCACCTACCCCATGCCGCATTCTTGGAACATCTAGTAAGGGCGGTGTTGTGTGTTGGAGCCCCCAATGCAAAAAAGGTTCTAGGCCTCAACCAAACCTCTCGTGTCCGTGCGTTCCTCCACCTACATCCATCCCCAAACCATCTTCATTGAATCCGGCATGGGTAACGTACTCATACGCAGTTGCTCAAACGGCAGGGCTTGCACTGACCAGGGTGTTGCGTGAGCTCAGGCACCTGCAGTGCCCTGCTGCACACGTCCCGCGCAGGCAGCGGCTGGGTGGGCCGGCCAAGCCATGCGCACAGCCGCCAAACTCAACGGACATGCCAAACATGGCGTTGATGGAGTTGGGGCCATTCATGGATGTGCGGAGCGTGTCGAGGCCAGAGGAGATGTTCATGCTGGACCCGATGAGCATGTGGGAGCCCGCCCCCATCATGCTCAGGTCGTCCTGGCCGTGCGTGCGCAGGCCTGTGCGGTGCACGTTCAGGAAGTCGGCCTCCGATAGGTGCGCGTGGTCGTCGGCAGCATGGGTCAGCAGATGCAGCTCGCTGTTTGTCAGCATGCCGCTGCCGCCGAAGGGCATGTGGGGCGGGATGGACAGCCGGCGCTGCGAGCGTGCCACCTGTGCCGCTGCAGCGATGGCCTGCGTGCCCTGGTGTGCAGCGGCTGCGCCGCCATCATGGTTGCTGTGGTCGCTGCCCGTGTGGGCGTGGGTGGGCTCGGGTGTACCCGCCAGGAACTCCGCCCCCGTCATGTGGTCCATGTTGTGTGCCCCAGTGGACATGGGCTCCTGACCCATGTGGGCCGACACCGGCTCCTGATCCCAGGCCAGCTCATCAATGGGCTGGTGCATGCCGCCACCGATGTCGTCCCACGACCACGAGTGCACCATCCCACGGCCTGTGCCGGACGTGTGGTGCGCGCTGTGGTGGTGGGGTGCGGCCGACACGTGCTCGTTGATAGCTGGCAGAACACTGTGCGTGTGTCGGGTGCTGTGGGTGCTGTGGTGCGCAGCGGCTGACTCCCAGTCCAGATCATCCCACCCCTGATGCATCGCGCCACCAAACTCGGACCATGGCACATCCAGCTGGGGACCGCCACTGGAGTGGCTGTTGGTGTGGTGCGGGGAGGCATGTGCATGGTGGATGGGGCTGGTGTGCGGCTGGTGCACAGGGCTGGTGCCAAGGCCGTGGTGAGGCGAGGTGCCCAGCTGGTGCTGGTGTGGCGAGGTGGCAAGCTGGTGTGAGGAGCTGTGGTGCATTGGAGGAGGAGCCAGGGGGTGGGGTGCAGGAGGCGGAGGCATGGCCCCTGTGTGCCCTGCTGTAGCACCTGCATGATGCTCCCAGTCCTCAAACCACGGTTGGTGCATGCCGTTCCCAAAGTCCTCCTCCTCAGCCCACGCAGAGAACATCTCAATGGATGCGCCGTTGGTGCTGTCGGGCTGCTTGTGCGCCACCATGGGGTGCGCATGGCCGTGGGCCTGCTGCGGTGCAAGGGGCGAGGGCGCGTGCATCAAGTGGCCATCAGACTGGTGCGACACGCGGCGCATCAGCTTCTTGCTGTGGTACATCTTTTTGGCTGGCAGCAGGGGGCGGTGCGGCATCATGACGTGCGCAGGGATGCCGTGCTGGTTGGCTGGGTGGCCGTGGTGCTTGCCGTGGCCCGCTTGGCCATGGTGGTGGTTGATGGGGATGGGCTGGTGCATACCGCTGCCGCCATCCTCCAGAACAGCAAAGTCTGAGAAGGAGCCCAGAGGTGTTCCCATGCCGCTCTTGATGTCATCAATGTCACCCAGCAGATTGTGCAGGTCCTTCTCCTGGATGTCGGCAGCCAGCGCATCAGCAGCAGCCGCAGCGACTGACGCACCAGTTGCCTTGTCGGCAGACGGGGGCGGTGCCAGCCTGGGGGCAGACCGTGCGTGCGCCATAGCTGCCTCCTGATCCGCACAGGAGGAGGGCTTGCCATCTGCCATGCGCGCAGCCGACGCCCCAGCAACACTCTTGGGTGGGTGTGCAGCGGCAGCAGCCTGCCCCTGCGCTTTCTGCTGCATGATGGTGTTCAGTCCCACCACCGCCAGCTGCGCCAGCACACCCAGGTTGGCAGCAGGGGGCACATTCTCACCAGTGGCGGCTTGCTTGGCCAGCAGTTGCGCCAGTGGCAGTGCTGCAGCCAGCGCAGGCAGGGACGCACCAGGCAGCACCGGCACACTGGAGCGTGCAGGGGGCGCAGGCGGCACAGTGCCGCCACTGGTGGAGGGGGCCGAGGCCGCCTTGCTGGCATGCTCCTGGGTCTCCTGCATCCCTACGTTGCTGGTCTTCATGCGCTTGGCGTCATTAGAGATGGCCTGCACCCAGCGGGGTGGACTGGATGCAGCTGGTGCAGCAACATTGGTATTGGCAGATACGTCCGTCGCCTCTGTTGACTCCTCCGGCAGCTGGCGCTTCAGCGCCTGCTTCAGCAGCGCCAGCTGCACCAGCTGCTCCGATGACATGTTCTGCAGCAGCGTAGGCAGGTCGGCCGCGGGCAGCGTGTTGCCATGGCCAGACGCAGCGCGGGCAAGCTGGTCAGCACCATGTGAGGAAATGCGGCCTGGTGGACCGGAGTTGAAGCTTGGGCGGCGCATGTCACACGAGTTGCTGTGAGAGCCTGCAGGGAAGGTGCCAAAAGACCACTAGTGAGCATGCCATAGATCATAAAGCAGTTGCCATACAAATCACATCCCAAATTTGGATGAGCAGCAGCGCTGACAATGGCTCTGAGTCATGCTCTTGGACAATCGCAGCCTGCATGCAGCCAGGACCTAAGCAATTGAACTCACTCTGTGTGTGAGCTGAGCCAGATGAGGGTGCCAGTGTGTTTGTGTTGCGCGGGCTGCTGCCCAGCATGGCCGTGATGCTGGTGCCCTGCTCTGTGGCGCTGGTGGCAGCCTGTGGCTCAGGCTGCGGCGGCGGGCGCTTGGACGCAATCACGGTGGGCACCACTGATCCATGCAGTGAGGATGCAAGGGCTGCGGCCACTACTGAAGCAGGGGCAGGGGGTCCGCTGCTGCTGTTTCCAGCGCTCTCGTAGCCTGCCGCCGCAGCAGCAGTGGCAGCAGCGGCTGCCTGCTTGCTTGCAATGGCCAGCACAGCAGGCAGGTTGCCAATAGGCAGGGCTGCAGAGACAGGCTGGGGCGCAACTGGCTTGGGCCGGCTCACACCCACTGTTGGTGCTGTTGGTGCTGATGGCGTGTTCAGATACTGCTGCAGCATTTGCTGTAGCGCCTGGAACAGGCCAGGATTCTGGGCCACGGCCTGCAGCGCAGGGTTGTTGGCAGCTGCCGCGCGGATCTTGGCCTCGCGGGCTGTGGCATCAGTGGATGAGTCGCCCATAGCTGGAGCCTTGGCCATGCCAAGCAGCGCCAGCAGAGATGACACCTCGCTGGCCTTGCTGGCAATCGTCTCAGCCAGCTGCGCGCAAGCATTAAGCGCAGGAGGAATTCGGCACACAGCATCCCCAACGTTGCTACACAGTTGCGCATTGACATCATGTGTGCCATGCGTTCCCCCAGCCCAACAAATACCATCGTGTCACCACAGATAACAGCAAAACGTCTTGATGAACAATTCCTAGCATGAATCTCTGGGTGTGTACCTGCGTCAGAAGCGTCGCGGCCTCCTGCTGGCCAGCCAATGCCGCAAGCTTTGCCGCTGACAGCAGCTGGTGGCCCACAGCTGCTTGTAGCTCGACACGGCGCTTCAGGGTGCTGTTCCACCTGCAGAGAGGCCAGAGTCGAGAACCATCAGGACAGAGGAGTATGTTGCATCAAGGATCTGGGCAAGAACGCCAATGGCGCTTGTAGCCATGTGCTACAGCCGCCTGTCGGATGCCGACTCAGGCCGGATTGGTCGTAATGTGCTGTTCAATGAGGCCCCATCACCTGTTCTTGACCGCATTGTCTGTGCGGCCAGGCAGCAGCTTGGCAATGTTGGTCCACTTGTTGCCTTGCTCAGCCTGAGCCTTGATAATGATCTCATCTTCCTCCTCAGTGAAGGCAGATTTTTTCAAATCATCACGCAGCTGGTTGATCCACCTGGGTATGCCACGCACACAACCAGGAAGGCTGGGCTGGCCACATTCTGGACGCTGCGCATGAGTGCAACTGCCCAAGACCCTACTATGTATCATGAAATGAAATATCTGGGATGACACACAGGCTTAGGCGGACCTCAGACGGCAGCTCTTGGTGTTCCGGTTTTCCATGAAGGAAGCGATCAAGGACCAGTTCTTTGGCCCATGCTCCTCCACCAGCTTGCGCAGCAGCGCATCCTCCTGCATGGGAGGCCATGCGCAAACAGCAGCGGCACGGTGTGTCAGCATGAAGGCTCAGTCATGGTGTATGAACTCCCAAGGATCCCGAAGTCGCGCGCACACCTCTGGCGTCCACGCGTTGTATTTCTGAAGAACAATGCCTTCTTGATGGCTCCGGTCCATGGCTGGAAGGATGCAACCAGCTCTTACAGGGAAAGGGTACAGTGCACACTCGGTGCCGGAAAAGGCCGTGGCTGCTTGGCTGGGGGCGCCGTGTTACCCGCACGGCTGGCCTCAGCGCCCCTCCGACTCAACGCTACAGATGGCGGTCTCCAGGGCGCCGGGGGGGGGGATTACAACCCCTTCCGCAATGCTCAATTGTATGCTGAAGATTTACTCTGCCTTCAATATGCGCAGCAAATCTGTGGCCAGGTGGGATTCTGGTTTAGTAATCCTGGGGACTCACTGAGATGGGGGAGAAGAGGTTCGTTTTTAGCCCGATGCCCACTCAGGCTGCTGCAATTTCTAGGGCATCGGCTGCACGGCACGAAGCTCGCCCGCGCGGCCCTGGCGCCCAGTCAGAAAAGAGTGCACTTTGGAAGGTACTGAAAGCACATGGGCAAGACGGGCTGCAGCGCGCGAAGCCTGAGGACGGTGCATAATGCAGCAGATGACAACGCGGCATCAGGCGCAACGGCCCGCACTACAAAATTTATAAAGCTGGCACGCGAGAAATCTTGACGCCCCCTGTTGCACCCAGTGCCAGACGCAGCAGCAGCCCAGCAACAAAACATCGATGCGGTCGCAGCCACAGCTGCGCGTCATGCGTGGCTGTTGCAGATAATATTCTTCCACCTCAGTTGCGCCTTGTCAGCAAGGCCTTTGCCCGCGCTTGCTGGGGCGTCATCCTGCCTTGATGCCAACATGTGCATGTGGACACCTGTCACGGTCCTGGCACTGGAGCACCCCACCTTGCATGTACTCCAATTCATGGCTGCTGGCAGGCACGCACCCGTTGACAAACCTGCACTGATGGGATCAGTCAACCCCTGTTTACAAGAAGGATGAGGTCCAGCAAGGCAGAGCACAGCACTAACTAACCTGTGCACGTCGCGTGGTGCAGAAAGTATTGTACTACATGCTGCAACCTTTGGCTGCATTCATGCAACATCTGCCACAAAACTAACAGCATCGGCATGTACCAGCTCCAGCCACACAGCCTAGTTGTGCAGGTCTGCTGTGGCCTTGCAGCCCATTAACATCAAGGCTCCCCAGCCCCAAGGCCTGACCCAGCTGCATGGTACATGCAGGTCATGCACATGCATGGTCTGGCACAGTAACAGAGAAGTTGCCCGGTTTTGGCACACACGTATCGCTCCACACAGCACGAATGAGTCTTGCAGTCCTTCACACAGGCACAAACGAATTACACTATCCAGGACCCGTGACGCACTTGTGCGCACAGCAGACGCCTCGACCGGATCACAACTTTTGGTCCGAGCTACAAACACATGCAATCGATATCATGAGCCAAGCCTTCCACTGCTGACTCCCGCCAGCTTTGCCGGCTGAGACTGGGGCAGGCACCACACAGTGGCCCACGCGCACGCACAGCCCTGACAGCTTTCCATCTGCCATGTCTGCCAAGCAACGAAGGGCAATAGGGCGCCCTGACTGTGCTCTAACTGCCCCTGATCACATGTCCCGACCTAACCTATCCCCGCCACCTGTCGTCCTCCTCCATCTCCCACCGGTCCGGTGTGCGCGCACGCCCCCGCTGTGGCGAGCCATTGCGGTCCGCGTAGCGGGTTGGGCTGTACCGGCGTGGGGGTGGGCTGTGGCGCGCACGTGGTGGGCTGTACCGGCGCGGGGGTGGGCTGTAGCGCCCACGTGGTGGGCTGTACGCGTACCGCCTGGGGCTGTGCCGACGTGGGCTGCGGGAGCGGCGGCGGGGAGGTGGACGGTCCTCCTTCCGCTCAATGATCTTCACACCTTCTGCCCATTTGGTGCCGGACAGCAGCACAGTCGCATCACGTGTGTCAAGGCGAATGGAACCCTGCTTCTCAAACCACTGTGCCAGCTGCCGGAACGCGTTCACCCCTGCCCTTGAAAAATGCCAGCTCCTGCACGCGTGATTGAGAGAGCAAACAGATGCCCGAGGTTGGAAACGATCTGGTGACGGTGTGCTGGTGCTAGCACGCAACACGAACTGTAACTGGCCCGTAACATCAGCTGTATGTCATGCCTCTTGACAAACAGACCCCACGCACCTGTCTGACGCCTTCATAGCATCATTGATGCAAGAGATGTTGCAGGGCAGCCTGCAGGGACAAGATGAGCGTCATGCACAACCTGTAGCACTGCCCTGAAGCACTGATTCAGCTGCTGCAACCCAAGAGCCTTGTCCAGCTCCCCATCGCCTGTCTATCAACATGGACAACTGTTACCCAGCGAGCACCATGGCAACCATGCAGGGAGGGTCAGCCACTGCCCTTACACACACACCTGTCACGTTCCACCAGCCGGATGACTGCCTGCTTGAACAGGTCCTGCACCTCCCTGCTGACAGTGATCTTGTCAAGGTCCACCGGCTCTGCAGGCCCACGCCGCTCCCTACAGCGACGATATACAGAACACGCAGGTCCCCTCAGCAAAACCAGCAACGTGGGTAGATGCAGCTTGACAGGGACGCTTAAACACTCTGGCTCCGGGGAGTGTGCAGGCACACACAAGGCAGACATAGATTCCCATGTGCCCTCTGCATGCGTGGCAGCTAGTGCAGCCCGCACGGACACTGGGTTACACATTCGACTGACATTCACTTGAGCAGCTGGCAAAGAAATGACGCATCACGACTTTTGGCCCATGACAAAGTGCCCTCTGCTGTTCATCTGCCTGTGCCGTACCTGCTGCGGCGACGAGGCGAGCGCGAGCGGCGCCTGTCCCGTGACCGGGACCGCGACCTCCCCCGCCGCTCACGTGACCATGACCGTGCTCGCCTTGCACGGCTCCGTGAGCGTGAACGTGAGCGTGACCGCCTTGCACGGCTGCGCGATCGTGATCGCGACCGTTTCACAGGGCTGCGTGATCGCGACCGTTTCACAGGGCTGCGCGACCGCGACCGCTTCGCAGGGCTGCGCGACCGCGACCGCTTCGCAGGGGTGCGCGACCGCGACCGCTTCGCAGGGGTGCGCGACCGCGACCGCTTCGCAGGGCTGCGCGAACGCGACCGTTTCGCAGGGCTGCGCGAACGCGAGGGGGAGCGTGATGAGACCGGGGACCTGGAGGTTGAACGGCTGCTGCGCTTGGACGGGGAGCGCGACATAGAGCGCGAGAGGCTTCGCTTGACAGGTGAGCGGGACCTGCAAGAGCATGGTAAGGACAAGCAGCATCAGCACCTGTTAGTTCCACACCTGTTTGAAAGGAGCTTGAGCAAGAGCAGCAAGCTTGGTGAAGGAAGGGGCAGGGCTGGACGATGTCAAGGTGCTTTGCATGCAGGTGGCAACATGCATCATGTGCCTTGGGCCCCACCTGGACGCCGAGCGTGATCTTGCACTCCCATCTTGTGCGCCTGACCTCTTCTTATCATCCTGCCAGGGTAGAGGGAACAGGGTTGGTGGGTTTCATTCATGTCATCCAGTGCATGTGTCGCAGAGCTGTCTGATGCAACCTCGCACCATAGGACTGAGGCGCACCTGGCCCATCTCTGACCCATTGCGCTGGGGCGAGTCACTGCGCATGCGAGCAGGACCATAGTCAGTGTGATACGCCCATGCACCATGCATCTTGTGTCATGTGCATGGACATGCATGATATGCATGCCACAACACCTCCTCACCTTGCCTATCAGAAGTTGATGGCGCAAAGGGCGCGATGATGAGAGGCACGCACAAAAATGACATTAGCAATACGAGTGGAATGTGCTTATCGAGGGCTCGCTTGACCACTGTAGCAAAGCTTTTTTACCATTTTTGCAGGACTCTTATTGCCCCGTGTATTTCAGGTACTTCTTGTTCTCTATGTCAGATCATGGCTGCGCTACCAAATGCTGATAGTATCAAACTTCCAGCGAACGGGCACTTATAATTACTGTGCTCTCAGAGACGGAACGTGAAAAGTCCCGCCCTTTGGTTGTCATATGATCAAACTGTACGGTTTTGATCCCTTGATCGAACTGCACCAACGGGTTATAAAAATGCACTGTCAACTCTAATCGTTTCATTAACCCCCTCCTTCCATCATCGTCAATGCGACACGATGGACAGGGGAACGCTTGCCACTGTGATTTACTTCATCTATGCGATCGCTGAAACTGTGATCGGCCTTCTGGCATATCTGTGCTCCTTTTCTTTCGTGAATTTTGAGGAGCGGCCGACTTTGACGGCTTGCGGCACGCTGCAGACGTGAGTTTAGCATAGATTGTACGTGCACATCGGGGCTTCGACAGTTTGGGTTTGCAAGGACATCAGCTCGTTGCGTCTCATCGTCTTGCAGGAAGCTGATCAAGCGATGTGCGTGTCTCAAGGCGTTCAGGCCCGCTCCCTGGGCGGTGGGGTGCCATGCACAGGTGGGTGCTCAGGGCGCGTCAAACGCTGAGCTGCAAAGCACACAAAAGTACCTGCACATTCTTGTATGGATGGCATGAATGTGTTGTTATGCTGCGTGCTGCACTGCATCTGTCAGCATATGCTCGAGCTCGCCTGAGCATGCAAGCTTGTGCACATGGCGTGCAGACGGTGTGGGGCCTCATAAAGCACTGTGGCTCAGAGCTGTACAAGCGGCGTGAGGTTGTGGTGGCACCAGATGGTGTGCAGCTCATCTTGGACTGGAAGGAGCAGCCCAACTTGGCAGAGGATGTGAGTGTGCTGGCACATGTACATGTTTACTCATCCAGCACGAGCTGATGACACCCATCTGAAGCTGCTGCAAGCTGTCAAGCCTGCTGTTCGCAGTCATGGCATATGCCGATATGTGCTGTATGCCTGCAGCAAATCTACCCTGCACGTCGTGGGACCATGCTGCTGGTGTTGATGCGCAGGCCCCCATCATCTTCATTCTGCATGGCATTGGAGGAGGCAGCGACTCACGGCTGGCGCGGTTGCTTGCGGATGCAGCAGCAGAGAAGGGTTGGCGTGGGGTGGTGTACAACAGGCGTGGACATGGGGATAGCACCTTGTTGCCTGGCCCACTGGTGCCTGTGGCCCCCCCACCTTCAAAGGTCAGCCAACGATCATGGTGGTGTGCACCTGCTGCTGCGATGTGTCAAGACTGTTCATGTGCATGCTGGCACGTGTCCTGATGCTCGCAAAGCGCTGAGACCTGAACTGGATCATGGAACACTATGGCACCGGCCTGCTTGCCCTGCAGCGCTCCTCCTTCCGGCTGAATGCCAACCATGCTGCCGTCTCCCTGGCAGCTGCTGCCACGGCAGCAGCGAACGCAGCGGCTCATGCAGCAGCCAAAACAGCCAACGCAGCGGCCAACGCAGCGCATGCGGCGGCGCAGGCGGCTGTCGAGACGGCTGCAAACATCCGACGGGCACTGGCAGGCACAGGCTGGGAAACACACGCGTCCTCCTCCCCAGTGTCAGGGCCCTCATCACCATTGACCATGGTCAGGCAGGCTGCAACGATCCCAGATGCATCGGAAGGTGAAGGTGAAGGTCCCCCATCTCCTGGACACCCACATGCCACCAACGCCACAGCACCTGCAGACGGCCTGCTCACCCCCAACACCACCACCAGCATGCAGGATGCAACTGGGACTGAGAGCCTGCCGCGCAAGGAGGCCCTGAAGGAGATCCGGGTGTTCCCCAAGCACAGTGACACAGGTAACGCATGTGCTACTGCTACCCCAATCGCAGCACATATTGTGCTGAATGCCTCAACCATGTGCACCACTGGTCATGGCCCAGGGCGGACGACAGCACGGGAGTGGGGTTGGTGACTGCTGATGACTGCTGATGGGATTCCTTGACTGCCAAGATCACAGCCAACACCAACTGCCCAACACACTTTGTGCTGCAGACGACATGGCAGCCGTGGCGGCCCACCTGGCAGTGACATACCCCGACGCGCCTAAGATTGCGCTGGGCTTCAGCCAGGGCTCCAATGTGCTGGTCCACTACCTGGGCATCCATGCCGGTGACCCGCCTCCCTTCACAGCGGGCATCTCAGTCTCAAATGCATACGATCTGGTGCATGGCACACGCGAGCTGATGAAGGACTGGGTGACTGACGCACTCATCGCCAAGCCCATCAAGCAGCTGCTGCACAAGGAGCTGGCAGCAGTCAAGGAGCTGTGTGCGGCACGTTCACTCAAGGTACGGTATCACGCTCATGAGCTCACTCGCCCTGTGACGATCCAGCTGAGCTGACCTGTACGTTGACCACTGCGCAACAGCAGCAGGCTGCTGGTGTGCTGTGCGTGAACTCCACTGTAGCTTGCACGGCAGCACGCTTGAGGTGGTGTGGCCTGCGATGACCCTGACCAGCCTGCACCACTCACGCCACAGTCCAGCATGCCATGCTGGAAACAGTTTGACATCCTTCATGGTGCCTGGACGCATGCAGATCGACCTGGATGCAGCCCTGAATGCACAGAGCATCCGGGACTTTGACGCAGCGCTGGTGGTGCCTGCATACGGCTACGCGGACGTGGACGACTACTACGCGCGGCAGTGCAGCAAAGACGTGCTCAAGGACATCAGGTGCCTCGCATGTGCTGTCTAAGTGCTGGTGCTTCCTTCATATGTGCCTGATGAGCTGCATGCTGAAGGTGCATGCCAGGGGTTCTTGCTTTGAAGGCAGGTGGTGAGCTGCTCCTGTTCACCTCATCTGTGGTCGCAGGACCCCACTGCTGCTGCTCAACAACCGCGACGACCCCATCATTCCTGCTCACCTGCCGGACATCGCACAGCGGGCAGCCGCTGCCAACCCGGCCCTGGCGCATGTGTGCACGCAGCGTGGAGGACACCTGGGGTGGATGCATGGGTGGTGGGGAGCGCCGTGGGTGGTGCAGCTGATGCTGGAGTACAGTGAGGCAGTGGTGGCAGCAGTGGCAGCAGGAGAGCTGCACGTGCACGGTGAGGTCCTGGCTGCTGCGCACACGCAGGCAGACACTCGCCAAGGGATCACGAGCACAGACATGGCAGCACAGAGTGGCCAGGGCGCTCCAGAGGGCAGGCAGGACATAAATGCTCAGGGGGCCAGTGGGGCAGCAGAGGGACCACATAAGCCACGTGAGCACCACATTGATGTGCACGTGGCAGCTGGCAGCAGCGCGAGTGACATGCAAGCAGGACACACACTGGGGTGAGCTGCAGGAGCACACAGCAGCTTGTGCACATCATAACCGACAGATCGTGGCGGATATGCTCTATCAGAGCCGATTCCTTTTATGTTCGTATTGGTGTGGCAGAAGGAAGTGTTCAAGGGATAACTTCAGTGCAAGCCACCGGTCTGACGTTTCATTAGCAGCCTGCAAAGGTCATGGGAGGAGCAATTCTTTGCTTCTTTGTGGCAGTCTCAGAGGAGCGAGCAGTGAGGTTTTCAAAGGAATAGAGTTGCTCCGCAGGACGGGCTGCTTTTGTGATTTGATGTACATATTTGTGCAGTGCACAGTATTTTATCATTAACAATCGCACATGATTTCACGTTATGTCATAACAATCACGACTGTTGTGCCGGGTCATGCCTTTGGTTAGATACGATTACATTCCTCAACCATCCAACCAGTTCAACCCTGCTCCTGTAACTGCCAACCTCAACATCGTCACGCGGCTGCATTACACGAACGGCTTCCATCCCGGCCACATGCGCCCTAGTGCGTTTGGATCGGTCGCCAGGTCCAGAAGACACCTGACCTGAACCTCCACAGACTCGCACCTCCCCTCTGCATCAGCTGCCACACCTGCCCGGTAGGGCCCAGTCAGTGTGTTTGAGCCCAGGCGCTGGGTGCCTCGTATGATGCTCTCCAGGGCCTCATACTGGCCCTTGTGGCGCATCACGGTCTTGTTGCTGCGCACATCCTTGAGCATCAGCAGCACTGGGTGGCCGCAGCTGAGGCGCAGCGACACACCCTCCACCTTCAACGCCACTGCCTCCGCCTCCGCCGCCTCAGCACGCACACGCATCGCCGCCTCATCCGCTCCCGGCACCTGCTGCAGCTGGTGCGTCACGTCACGCACCCACTCCTGCGGCAAGGCAGCAGGGAGGGGGTGATGCCGCCGGTGAGTTCAGCCGGTTCAGCAGCTGAGCCAGGGCCCTCTGTTCCAGGTGAAGTATTCACCAGTGCAGCAGACTTGCTGCACAGACACTCCCCGCTCATGTTGTTGTTACAGGTGTATCAATGACATATGCACCGCATACAATGGAACAGCTAGCCTGCAGCAGTTGCACCCACCGCCACCGGCTCTTTGAGGAATGCACCCATGACAGCACCCAGCAGATCAGCTGCCCCTGCCTGTGCTGCGACGGATGCCACCTGCAGCAAAAGGAAAGTTGAACAAAAACAGGTCAGTTCTGGTCCATGTGGACATGCGGGCATGCAAGCACCACACACGGCGAATCATGGGGCTCGCTGTTACCACGGAGGGAGGACATGTGCACAAGCAGGCACCTGCCCATGTCCACGCACGAGGGTCGGGGTTGGCGCACACTTTACTGCACGCACAGCAACCTGACGCGCAGTACGTGTACCGTCAATCAGCACCGACCATCCGCACACGCCGGCAATACACCCACCATGTAGGGCAGCAGCAGCTCGCAGCCATCATGTGGTGCCAGCGCACCCAGCAGCACACGTGTGAGGCGGAAGGGGACGAGCTCTGGGACTGGCAGCCCCTGCACACAATGCATGGGCACAGCCAGCAGCAGCGGCGAGCGCAGCCGTTAGTTCCGTTGACAACGTTCGTTGTTGAAGACCCAGATATGGCCGCGTCCAGGAGATCACAGTGCTTGCCCCTGCTGGTTATCATATCTGGTGCTCATATCTTGTCCTGCCTACCAATGACCAAGGTACAACTGCAGCGGCCTGCGCTTCAACTCGTGTGCAAGCAGGCATGCTGGTGGTCCCGGCAGGGCGCCCCCCTCTGTCACTCTCCCCCATCTTCTCTCACCGTGGTTCCAAACCCAAAGGCGTAACCAAAGTCAATTTGGGTAAGCTCGCCAGTCTTCTGGTTGATCAGCACATTGCCTAGGTGGCGGTCGCCGACAGCAAACAGCCAGCACGCAATGGAGCTTGCTGCCAGGGACCTGTGGAGTGGGGTGCATGGGCGGGCCATCAACCTCAGGGAGTCGGGGTTTAGGGTTCCAGGGATGCGGGATGAGGGGGCTGCTATTCTATGTTTCCCTGAAGAATGAGGACGGACAGAATGCGCATAAGCGGATGGGTCCCGGCCCGCAATAGCTTTTGAAGACTGGATTTCAGGTTAGCATCATAACTGCAAGCTGAACTAGTCCTGCCCTGGTGGCCGAAGCTCATGAACAAAGTTGGAAAAACAAACATGAATAGGCCAACCACGTCTGCAAACTCATTATCATACTCGCATACTTGCATGCAAAGGCCGCTGAGTGTGGTGCACAGCAGCAAGTGCACGGCACACCTGACCAGGCCCCAACAGTCATGACGTACCGCGTGTACTGCTGCCTGCTGGCCAGGAAGACTTCAGGGGAACCAGCTGCAGCCAGCAGTGCCTGGCGCAGGGCATGCTCAGGGAGGAGGTCCTGGCACTGCTTGAATGCTGCGATTGCCTGAGGGGAACGACGCGCACCATGCAATACAGTCAGCCACGTACATGGCACAGGTCTCAATGCAACGTGGCAGTCAGCCCTGCCGCTGGCAAACCTATGACACAAGTTTGCATCTCTGCAGCAGCCAGCTCTGATTGGCGCACCTGTGCAGCCGGCACATTTTTGTGGTTTGCAGCAAAGTGGTCGGCGGTCGGTGCTCCTCCCTTATTCCAATCGGCCCCCTTGATGTACGCGGTGTACTGCTGGCTTGCTGCATCCAACGCATCCGCACTGATGTAGCGCGGCTTGAGCGCCTGCATGTGCAGCATGCAACGGAATGATCGCATGCCAGATTTGTCAGCAGTGCACGGAGCCTGGCGCTGTGCACAGCGCGCAACCACAACAGCAGTTTTTCCAGCAGTACGGGGCATACAGCAGCACCAACAAGCAGCAATGATATACGCAGCTTTAGGCACTCACTTGTTCTAGGGGCTTGGTGTCACGGACGTACTGCAGGATGCCCAGTGCAGGAGCCAGCGGTACGACGTCATAGGTGCTCAGCCCCAGGCCTCGCTTTGCAGTGGCTGCGGCAGTTCGGTTTGGCAGGAGTACAGATGCATCTCAACCTTGTTGCCATGACACCACACCCATGGTGCCAATGTTTGAGGAGCGAATCCTGACACACAGCAACTGCCAGAAGCTGGTCAGCATGTGTCAAGTTGCAGCAGCACAGACACACAAGCAGAGGAGGCAACACGCCAGCATGAAGCAGGCGCTGGCAAGCACACACAGAGGCAGATGCAAAGGTTAAACTCCTACAATGATATCCTCCTGTTCTAGTACTACATGAGATTGAACCTGGAGTGTGCGCAGCGACGCCATTCATCGCGCTGAACAGCTGCTGCATGCGCGCATCCAGCCGTAGGTCCTCTCCACCCTTCACCACATAGCTGCAAGAGGCGTGGCACCATACAACAAGCATGCAACTGTGACACCCGCACGCCGCAGCCTGGGTAAGAGGCACGTGATAGATTGCAGCAAGCCGAACGTTAACACCAGCCCTGTGACTCCAGCAGGCACAGCACATCTTGCACTCAGGCACAAGTACCCAGACGCAGGACATGCATACAGAGGTGCAAGAGAGTGTTCGCCGCTGCCAACCTGCGTGTGGTGAGGTCGTCACAATGGACACGCAGCAACTTGGCCTGCTGCTTGCTCCTGAAGACCTCGACGTTGGGCTCAAAACCCACAATGCAAGGTGGCTCACCCTCGGCCTGCAGGTGCAAAGCCATTCGCAGCATTGCTTGCAGCACATATGGCCCCTCACAACTTGATCACACTTCAACAAATACAATGGACGTGTACGTATCAGGAGTTTAGGCAGTGAGATATGCAGGTCATGTGCAGACACAGCCACAAGAGCGTCCTGGGTGATGGCATAAGGCCAGGTCCTGAACCAGTCAAGCCACCAAAACAATGCTCACCTGTGTGCCATCCCCAAACACGCCACCCATCACAGGCAGCTGCAGCATCAGGCCACAACTGCTGGTTCCCATCTGCACGGCCCCCGCTCCTGATATGCCAGGCACCGCACTGCTGCTGAAGGCAGAGAACCAGGGTGAGTAGTCTGAGAGGCGCGTGCTGGAGCCCAGGCGAGTGTACTCTTCCTCCCTTTCCCTGGTGTGGTTCTGTGGACACATGTGGAGCGTGACAAGCGCTTGGATTAGGCATAGGGCGGCCAGAATTGAGGTGATGGAAGGGAACAGAGGTGCTGGATCAAGGGTGTGCAGGAAGCATTCCACGGACAGGCTGCAGCAGGGGATCAGACCCCATAGCAGGCTTGAAGATCAGCAATCGCGATCATACAACAGAGCTAATGCCAGATGTGTGCCAAGATGTTTGCGCACCTTCTTAAAGATCTGCGCCACTCTAACTTCAAACAGTCGGCCTTCCGGGATCCTCTCCCCATTACGTCCAAATGCGGCCTCAAACTCGGCGTAATAGTCCTCCGCAAACTTCTCATTCATCATGCACCTGAGTCACGGAGCAGAAAGCGACGGCAGGGACAAGAGGCCAGCCACATGCCAGGGTATAAGCCGAGATGTAGGTACAGCAAACTAGGTGAGTGTTCATGCGCCACAAAAAGCAGCACATGAGGAGGTACAATTGGCACGCTGCATTTGATCCACACCCAACACAGGTGCAGGGAGCCCACACCTCACCTGCGTGCACTGCCGGCTGCAGCTGAGCCACTTGACAGGCCTGCTCCCGATCCCTGCTGCTGAGCATCAACCCAGCCGAAGAGGTTTGGCCAGACCTCAAGCCGGAACAGGTCCTTGGCTGCCTGGACATCACCCCTCACCAGGTACCTGGAGATAGTAGACGCATATGCCTCCAACCTGAAGCAAAGTACCGCAGTCCCACATCGTCACGGTTTGCTGTTGTTGGCAGACCAGATTTGACCTCAAATAACACTTGCCATCCCACCATGGTTTGCAGCATACAATGGAGAATGGACCATCTAAGTAATTAATACAACAAGGATTTGCGCAGCAGTAATCCGCTGCCCTGGCTGTTTGGTGAGGCTGAGGGTCTATGGCTTGGTGCTTGTGCCTCACCTCTTCGTCGGGGGTGTCAGCTTGTCCATGGCATCGACAAAATCCCTCAATAGAGCACAGCCCTTGAGACGCCCCTCCAGTGCAATGCAACGCGACTCCTTCTCCCCAATGCTTCTACCCTCACGTCCAGCACCGCGCAGAACCAGTGGCGGCAGGCTGAGCTGCAGCGGCAGGTACAGGCGCTGCGGGTGGGTGTCTGCAATGTCCTGCAGCAGGGGCATCAGCGCCTCTCCCTCTGCATGCCCCAGCCTGGCCAGCAGCTGTGGCAGCCACGGCAGGAAAACCGTCAGGGGCACGCTAGTGTATGCCGCCACAAACTTCGCGCGTGCCTCAGAGCTGGCTGCAAGGTAGTCCAGCAGGAGCGGCGCGTGCAGCGCAGCACTGGTGCCAGCGGCTGTGCCCTGCAGTGCCAGCGCGCTCATCAGGCTCTCCACCAGGATAGCCGCCAGCCCACCGCGCTGGTTCACCATGTCCTGGCCCTCTGCGTTCAGCTGCTCCAGTTTCAGGTGGTGGCACAGCAGGGCCACATGCAGGTGCGCACGTGCGCGAGCAGACAGGCTCTGTCCAGGTGACCCGTGCGCAGCGAATAGGGCTTGTGTCAGCGCGACATTCCGCCGGGCTGGGGCGGGGTCCTTCTTGCCCTCCTCAGCCGGCTCGCAGGCCAGCACCTGTGCACAGAGGCCATAAAGTACAGCACTGTGCAGCACTGGCATGCAGCAAGGTGCCTATAGAAGGAAGGTGGGGGCCAGCTGGCCTTCCAGCCGCAGGCCCCTTTCTTGGACACTACGCATACGCGTTAACAGGCACTATCAGCCAGCCGTTTTGAATTGTCCATGAAACGACAGAACCAAAGGATACAGCACCTGCACAGCAGGACAGCCAGCACCCAGCATCAGGCACCTGCCCCTCACCTCCAGGGCACGCGACATGGTGTAGGACGCCTCAGCAAACGCGGGATGGCTGCGCTCCTGCTGTGGCCAAGCCTTGGTCCACGCAGAGAGCTCAGTGACCGCGGGCTTCAGCGCAGCTAGTGCTGCGTGCCACGCTGCCGAGCGTGAGTGTTCCAGCCTAGCCTGGGCGATCGGGATGTTGACTGCCGTCACAATCGCAGGCAGCCGCTCCTCAGGTGACAGGTCAGAGGCACCAGCTGCGAGATCGCGGCTGTGCTGCAGCAGCCGTTGGGAGACATCCAGGTGCCCGGATGCCAGTGCAGCTTGTGCACAGCCCAGAGCAAGGCGGGACTGCAGCACGCAGGCTGCGGTAGGAACCACAGGCAGTGTGAGCAAAGGACCTCACGTTCCTGATGACACTTGAAACAGCACGCAGCTTCAGGGCCGCCCAAGTGGAAGTCGCCAATCACGAAACAAAAAACTGCAACATGATGGAGAATGCAACAAGCTACATGCATAGTCACAAGAGCACCTGCAAGCCCACGCACCAGTGCGCACATCAGCCATGTCCATGCCTGTGGCAGTCAGAAGATCAAGAGCGGCACGTCTCGCGGCTTGCAAGAATGTGAGGTCTGCAGCGTCTGCACTGTAGCTGCCCCTGCTGCTCCCCCCAGCCCCCGTCATGCAATCATCCCCCTGGCCCAGGCGTTCAAGCCACTTGTGGCCCACACTTGCAACCAGCTGGCCAGGGCTCTGGCGTGTGTTGGGTGCTGCCTGCTGCTGCAACTGCAGGGCGTCCATGGCTTCAGACATTTCTGACACTGGTACCAGCACACCCACCCAGTGAGCGCGTGCTGCTCGACTGAGCGGGTGCAGCCCAGTGAACGCGGTCACAAAGGTGCGCAGTGCATCCCCCACAGCAGCCTGGGCCTGGGCGAGGCTTGTGACCACGTCACCCGCGGCCCGCTGGGCACCTGTCTGGCCAGCCCTCCTCTGCAGAGCCAGCAAAGCCACATGTGCGCAGGGCAGCTCACTGGGCAGCCGTGCACGCAGCACAGGGCCTATCGTGTGGACAGCACTCGCAGTCGACCCAACTGCTGCGGAGGTTGCAGTGCCTGCACGGTCCGCTTGCCTGGCCACTGCCGCAGTTGGTGCTGTACCTGCCCCGCTGGTGAACCGCACAACTTCTTTCACCACGCCTTGGCCATCGTAGCCCATGAAAAGTGCGGAGCGCACCGTGCGGCGCAGGGCGTCTGGGTCCTTGCTGGTGGCTGCTGCCTGCAGCAACGCCTGGCTACCATCCGGGCTCCCAAGGGCCTGGGACACTGAGAAGTGGAGGTCCGACCACTCGCCCAGTGCCTCCAAGCATGCGGCTTCCTCAGAACGCCACAGATGCTGCTCTAGCTCTGATGGCTCCACCCCTTCAGATGCTCCAGCCGCAAGCTCACCTGATGCTGGCCGCAGTGCAGCTGGCAGTGGCTGGCCTCTCGCCTTGCCAGTCAGCTCCTTCACAGCCCTGAAGAGAGCCTCCAGCTCCTGCAGGGCAGCCGCATGGCGGCCGTCTGCAATCAAGTTGGCCGCCTGGGCTGCCCCTGCACACACTCCTAGCCGCAGCCGCCGCAGCACATCCACCATGTCATGGTCCCCCAGATCTGCGTACAGGTCTGCCAGCACTGCCCAGTGGTCCTGCTTGGACCCAGCCTCTGCTGTGGCAGCTCCACCGGAAGTGGTTGGACCCTTCACATCCTTCGCGGACCGTTGGGATGCCAGCAGCTGCTCCTCCACCTGCAGTGCCCCCACCTGTAGCGCCCCACATGCGACCGCTGCCCCCTTAACATCTGTGGGTGGCAAAGCACCACCCCCCGTGCGCCAACCCATCTGCAACAGTGCAGCCGCAAACTGGGGCTGTTGAGGCGCAGCAGCCAGGACCGGTGCCAGTGCGCTGGCCAGCAGTTGCTGCCCTCTCCCAGAAGCTGTGACGGCTGTGGACACTGCTGAGGTGTCAGACCCCTGGGTGCGAGGTGCGCTGCCGGCTTTTGTGATGGCAGAGCTCACCACACCCAGCAGCACAGTGCTGGACTCCACATCTCTGTCCACAATCTGCAGCAGAGGCTTCAGGAAGGAGGAGGGCTTCAAAGTCTGGACATCCGGCAGTTCACCTGCAGCAGCACATCACGATCAGATAGGACATAACGCGCCAGTCTTCACTTGGAATACTCTGCTAAGCCATGAACGGTGCTGCGGTTCAGGAACATGGTTCAGGAACTCTGATCCATTTAGCTGCTCCTGCAATGTTGTTAGTGCCTTGCTGGCTGCCTGCAGTCAGCTTGATTGGATGCCCCAAGCTGGACAGATAAACACAGCTACCTGTCCGGTAAGCGCGCAGCAGTGTGATCTGCTGGGCGCGAGCAGCTGCGCGCTTGCGCTCCAGATCTTCCCTCAGCAGCTTCTTGCGCGCGAACTGGACGCCGCCATACTTGGTCCTGCCAGCCACACGTGCATGCAACCACAAACACACAGCCTCAACGTTGCATAGCAACTGTGCGTGCACCTCACTGGCCCTGCAACGCGCCTGCAGTCACCGTACCCCCAGCATTCTGTATGGGGTACCCGCATATCCCCATTCTCACTGCACCCCCATGTTCACGCCCATGTTTAAACAAGACCCACCTCTGCTGTACCCTCTGCTGCAGCTGCAGCTTCTCAGGGCCTCTACTTGCTTGTGATGAAGCCAGGGAGCTGGGCGCCAGTTGGGAGCTGCCAGGGGAGGTTGAAGGCCTGGGGCCACCCGAGTTTGGGGTGCCTGGGGTACCAGGTGCCTGAGTGCCCAACGTAGCCCGCTCCTCGTCCACATCCATGGACTGTGTGAGGGTCACTGACACAGAGAACCTGCGCAGAGCACACACAGGGCCGCAGTGCATCCAGGTGTAGGACGTGTGTTGCCTATGCAGCATGTCAGAGAGCGACCTGCCCGCGCATTCATGAAAGGCGATCTTAACACACAGTTGACTGTGTAGAAAGCAAGACATACACACGAGGCTGCAAAAGAGGCACACGGGCCACAACAGGCAAAAAGCGGACCATGCACACATTGCACAGCCTCCCACCTCGGTGGCGCCTGTGTTGCGCGCAGCATGCGACCTTGCTGGGGCGCCCAGGGCATGGCCTGGCCCAGCGTGCCAGACGCCATCTGCGTGCTGACAGCAAAGTCAGTGAAGGTGCACTCCCCTAGGCCTGCAAGCAGCATACCAGGATGGCGCACACGTTTGGCCAGCAGAGTTGCATACACAACAAGGTGAATACACCAAGGTCAGGGATGTTGCTAGTGGAAACATCAAGGCTCGGGGATGTTGCGTGCATGTCCGAGCAGAGGGACTGGCATGGCACAGCATGGTGCGCAGCAACGTGCAACTTGATGCAAACACAGCCGCATGACCAGCGATCATCGCGTCATCATAGCGTACTGTGTGTGAAGTATGGCAATCCACCGCCCACGTGCCCCGCATCCACAGCTCGCAGCAGCAGGGCAGCAGATGCGCAAGGCCAGCGGGCATGCAGCCGCTGCAGCCATTGTTCAGGCATGCCTTGCTCCTGACTCAGACGCAGCAGCTCCTGCGCATAGACACCCAGCACAAAAGCAATCAATTGGTTCTCATGCCTTTGGCCTGTGGCTCCTTGCAAACATGCTGTGATGAAAAGCACCAGCGCATTGACGTATGCCACTAACAAGCAGCCCTGTGCAGCACACCTGGATGCGATCAGGCAGGCCTCTCGGCAGCACGGCATGCCAGTGTGCCAGAGCAGCAGCACGGATCTCCCCATCACTATCAGCCAGCATGGCAAGGAGGGGCCGCTGCAGGAAGGGCTCGCGTGCCCATTGGGGCCGGGCCATCGCATCCCTCAAGATGCCAAGCAGCTCCTGCCTGCAGAGCCGTCAGGTGTAGAGCGATTGGATTGTGAGGCAGGGTGAGCAGGAACGCTGCACCTTACACAACAGCACGCACAATCAAGTTAGGCGGAGCTCCAAACACCGCTGGTCGTACGCAACAGCATGGGATGAGACATGGTGCGCAGTCACACCTGCACTGCACGTCATGCTGCAGCACGCAGTGCTGTGTGATGCGTGAGATGAGGCCCTTGGCGCGCTCCACCTCGTCTGCAGGCTGAGTGGTCGGATCCACCATGTAGCTGGCACCCAGCAGTGCACGCACCAGCCGCAGGGCAGCTGCCTGCGTGTGTGGGGGGAGGGGGTGGGGGCCCACACGCATGGTGCGTTGTGCGAAGGACAGCTGGAGCGTGGCAGAGGACTGCCTGAGCAAATGGGCAGCCAAGCTATGAAGCTGGTTATCAAGGCAGCGGGAAGGATGAGTGAAGCCAAGGATGTGGATGATGGTGAGGGAGAAAGTGCAGGGGTCATGAATGTATGCAATGTGCTCAGCACGCACCTGCACAACAGGGTGCTCCATCTCCCCTACTGTTGCCTTGTACATGTCTTCTCCAGCCAGCTCACCCAGCACTCCATGTTCATAGAGGAAACGCGCATGCCGCCTGCGTGCAGCTCACTTGCAAGAGCTATGTGATAAGCTGGCAGGCCGCAGGCCCCGAAGCACAGCAGACAGTACCCGCACCTCAACACCTCCAGCGCACGGAGCCGCAGCTTGGGCTGCAGTGTTGGCAGCATGCGCAGCACCTGGCTGAACATCAGCCCCACCACACGGGGCCAGGAGTGCCTGGGTGGTGGTGCTGCCGAATACGCCGAGGACGCCGCACCCACGCCCACCCTTGTACCGCCCGAGGCGCCGTCCAAGAAGTGAAGCAGCTGCTCATGGCACCTGTCAAAGTCCAGCTGCATCAGGGCCTCCTTCAGCTGCTGCGTGGCCAGTTCCAGGGTCAGCCCACCTGATCCCTCAGCTGGGGCTGCCTGAGTGAGCTGCAGCCCTACAGCTTGCTGGGCTGCGCTGCCATGATCCAGCTTGGCCATCACCACTCCAATGCACCGGCCGTACTCGCCAGCAATCTGGGGGTACAGCCCGTGCTTGCGCAGGCGCAGCGGCTCAAGCAGCAGGCTCCACAGTTTCTCTGCGGGACGGCACAACAGCAGGTCATGTGCCAGCAACCGGCCGGCCATCAATCAGCAGAACGATCGCCAACAAGAGGAGGATACCAGGGCAGCAGGGTATGCGCCAAGGGACCCCACTGAATACTGACCCACTAGCCCCGGAGCACTTTGACGCTTGCCTAGCTCAGCCAGCATGGCCATCTGATGCGCACACCTGACTGCGCCCCATGCAGCACCGTCTGCCGGTGGCCGTACTCCAGCACCAGGCACACCAGGCGCAGCCCCGCAGAGATGCTGCTGAGGGGCAAGGAGGACGTGGACGTCTTGCCCAGCTTGCCAGGTGTGACAAGAGGGATGAGATCAATTGCTGCAGGCGGGACAAACAACCACGCAGACTGTAGCTTACCTTGCATGGAAAGAATGATTCGCTCGTCCGTAGACGAGCAAGACAGATGGGTCAGTTAACTTACACTGAACATCCCAGGTTCAAGCACAGTACATCGATGCGAGAGGAAGCACAGCCCAGACCTGTGATGGTGACGGCACTGCCAAAGAAGCTGAGCTGAGCCTTCATGTAGTTGAGGTTGGTGCTGCACACATGCATGTCCTTCTCATGTGGTGTTGCTGCAATGAGGTACCTGCAGTTGTGGCAAAAGATGCACAGCACAGAGCAGCACAGCACTCATCAGCATGTGTTGGTGCACCTTGGTGTTGTGCAATGACTAGGTCTCATGCGCCATGCCGGGCCCAAACAGGAGACACTGCAGGAACACCGAGCAGTGCAGCCTCTGCCCATTTGGTGTCCACTTGACTCACTTGAGCAGCCGCTCAACCTGGGGTTTGACCTCCTGGTGGCGCAGCTGCTGCTTGTTCAATACATCTGCACGGGGATGGTGCATACATGTACCACATGACCAGTTGATGCCAGGCCTCAGAGGCTGCACTGGCCCCGTGTGTGCACACAAACATTGTGTGAGCACACTTCTTCTGCAAACGTACATGGCCATCATTCCAAAAATGAGGCATGGTAATGCACAGGCATGCTGTTGAGTCAACAGCTCAACACCCACCCCGCTCAAACAGCGACACCCACGACGTCATCAGCACCGTGCACAGGCTTCGCAGCAGGTAGTGGAACACCGGCCGGCCTGGCTGCTGCCTTGGCACCTGGTCTGCAGCAGCTGGTGCTGAGGCTGTTTGTAATGATGCATCAGGCTGTGACCCATACTCAGCTGGGCTGAGCAGGGCATCCACGAGCGGTCCCAGCAAATCTGAGGAATACGGACATTGAGGGCAGCCATGGGGCATGCAGTTCCAAAGTCAATGACAATCAGGTGCCACCTTGTGCCCTGGGACTGAGAGACAGGGCCCAGAATCCACCAACACATAAATGGCGCAAATGAAACCGTATGTGCAAACTCAGATTGACCATTGCCTGAGATTCAAAACCTCGGCCACAGCAACATCAGGCACAACCCAAGCAGCACGTACTGGACACTTACATGGCGCATATGCATTGAATACGGACTTGCGACCCGACACATCCACTGCCCCTTGCGGCGCACCAACGGCCACAGTTCCGGCCGCGCTGGCCACCTGGCTGCCCTGCTCAGCTGCGGAAGCCTTAGCCTCTGCCCTGAGCTCCACATGCAGGATAGCTTTCACCAGGAACAGGCGTGCATAGCGCGGGGTGCCTGGTGCCTCGAGCGTGCGCATGAGGCATTGCAGCCATGCGGGCAGAGTGCCTGCTGGGTTGGGCAGCTGTGACACACGCTCAATCAGCTGGACCTGCAAACACACAAGGCAGGCAAGTAAGGATGAGGCAATAGGTTGTGCAAACACAACCTACAGCCGTGTGTTGGTGCACGGTGGACAGCTGCGCATAACATTTATCTGTGCTGCACATGTTCCGACACCTGACGTTGAAATGCCTACAACGAGCAGCATCACAGCGCCCAGCAACAGGATCTCCGGTGAGGCCCCCGCTCACAAGTGGCAGCATGCAGGGGTGGGCATCCATCTCGTCATCAATATTGACCAGGGTGTCCTGCTCCTGCAACTGCCCAGCTGCAGGTCACCAAGCACAGCAGTGGAGACACCCCATGGAGAGCCCATCAGTTACTTTGCCATCTGTTGTTAAGCATCCACACAGAGGTCAAGCATGAACAACCCCCTTCAAGTTTGCAGCGTGCAAATGCACGTCGTGCCTCCCAGAACCCATGCACTCACATGTCAGCAGGGTCTGGTAATCTGCATCCTGCTCCTGTGGCATTTGCCCCTCAGCGCTTGCCGCGGGCACCTCCTCGTCCTCCTGCTCTCCGCCCAGGACATACTGGGAGTCGGACAGTTTGGCTGTCAGACTGGAGGTCCCTTCACCTGCCCCAGTCACACCAGCAGCTGCTGCAGCTAGAGAGGGAGAGGTGTACAGGGAGGCAGATAGAGACGCAATGGAAGAGGTGGCTGCAAGAGTGGCAAGGCCTTGAGCACCCAGCCGCTTGTGGTGCGCGCGTGCAGCCGCCTTGATGTCTTGAAGCTTTGCGTCCGCGTAGCTCTTGCTGCCAAGACCCTGAGGGTCATGCATGTGCAGAGGCAAACCTTTGAGAGATGTTAATTTACAGCCAGCACAGGCTGCAGCTGTAGGTGGAACACTTCAAGGGGCAAGGCAGCATCACAGTCGGGCCATACATGCCATAGCTGGCTCAGACCCACCTTCCCACTGGGGTTGAAGGGTGTGAAGACTGGCACCGGCCTGTACGTGGGAAGCAGCTGTGTCCAGGGCTCTGATGGGTCCATGCCCTTGGACTCACCCTGTGGTGCACAACCAGCATAGTCGTCACAACACTACCCTGCATCACAGGAGAGCTGTGGTGCTGTAGCTCAGCATGCGGATGCACTAAGGGCTGGGAATGCTTTGCGCAGGTGGCAAACAATTGAGACAGTGATTTCTGAAAGCTTACCTGCAGCAGGGCCACAAACGGCCCTGGCACGCTTTGCGTTGCCTGGCACATGGCCACGCCAGCAGCCCATGCTGCGCACCGCACCATGCGTGCGGCTTGTTGCAGAGGTGCATCATGGCCAGCAGCAGCCCCAGATGCTGCACCTGCTGACCCCGCCTCCAGCTTGCGCGCATCCTTTGTGAGTCTCGCCATGAAGGTCTTGCGCTCCGCAGGGCCCATGGGCAGCAGGGCCAGGTCGTCCTTGCGCAGCAGCTGCGGGCAGGCAGCAGCACAGCAATTGTACAAAGTAGGCTCACGATGCAACAGTTCAAAAGCAATTGAACAGTGGGGCAAACAGACCTGGGGCTTTGCGCATGGAGTCCGGCATGCAACAAGGTACACAGGCGTCTCGATGTGGGTCTGATGCCAGGTCGCAAGCGCACCTTGTACATGGTGGACATCATCTGGTATGCTGCAGCTCGTCGAGCCAAAGTAGCTAGGGGCGCTGCATCGAGCAAGGGGTCGAAGTCAGCTGCCAGCAGCCCTAGGATGTCCCCAAGGTTGTCTGTGAACCACCGCAACACACACCGGCGCGGTGCCTGCTGCAGCAGGGGCAGCAGCACAAACCGCAGCGCCCCAGTTGTGAGGCTGGGAGGGTGATCTACGGCCTTCGACATCACCATCTGAAGTGCTGCTTGCAGCATCTTTGCTGCAACCAGGGGCAGGCTGGGTGCTGGACCAGACGCAGACCCAGCCGCATGAACATGTGTTTCCGACACGGCGCTACCACCTGTCTGTTCCACGTCCATGGACCCTGCCCCCACACTGCCTGATGCCCCGCCTTGGCCTGCTGAAGCACCTTCCTCCTGCATTGCTGCCGGCCGCCAAGCCAGCCAGGCCAGCAGCGTCAGCCTCTCTTCAAGCTGCTGCTGCCACAGGTGGCACCCGAACTTTGCAGCGCTGCAGAGGGAAGCAGGAAACACCATCGCAACGTGAGATAACCAGGTTTACATTGATGCAAGCATACTAGCAAAGCCAGCCTAAAGCTAGATGTCTGGTGAATCAGGCAGAGCAAGCATTTGTCACGTCTCGCGTACTTGCTGATCGGCGTGTCAATGGCCTCAAGCTGTGGCAGCTCATGCTGCGCCCTCTCTGCTCCCATCTCTTGGAGTGTCGGCCTCAGGGCATTCAGCAGCGTGGCCGCTGCCAGCACATGCTGAGGATCGGCCCCAACCGCATGCTGCTGCTGGGCTGCAGGCTGCTGAGAATACAGGATGTCCAATGCTGCCGTTGTCTCCAACGCTTGGAGCACAGCCAACAGCTGGCGCTTGATCAGGGCAGCCTCTGGGGAGGACCAGGGGATGAAGCTGGTTGTGGCGGGGAGAACCCTCAGGATGCACTGCCCAGCAGCAGTACACAGCTGCTGTACTGCCGCCCGGTTCACCTCTGCCTCGAGCCCATGCAGCACACAGGGCAGCAGCTCTAGTGCAGCCACCCGCTGCTCAGCTGCCTGGCCGACCTTTTCATGGATTGAAAACAGGCACACAAGGGCCTCAACGAGCAGCTGCGCGGCGGCCAAATCCGGCAGACCCCCCTTGACCTCAGATGCCCGATGGGGCCCAATCAGAGCTGCAGCATCGAGCTTGAGTACAGTGGCCAGCACTTTCAGTGCTGGGGCACGGTCATCAGGGCGGGTAGTGGGCTGGATGAGAGGGGACAGCAGTAGCTGCAGGTTGGCACGCACCGCCGTCACGAACACGCTGGTGTGCACGCTGGGCAGCATGGCCAGCTGCCTGCCAGGCGTGTGCTGCCCAGGCGTGCGTGAAGCTGCAGGCCGACCTGCTGACCCCAAGCTGCTGGGTATCCCAGCCCTACTACGTGGAAGCGTTGCCAGGCCTGGTGTAGCAGCCACCTGCTGCGTTGCGCCAGTACTGCCGATCGCCGCACCAGCAGCTGCTGCTGCAGTCCGCTCCTGCGCACGTGCCTGCTGTGCTGCCCTCCTGGCCTTGGTGCGCAGGAGCGTCTCACACATGCCCATCAGGATGGCCTCAGCTGTCACATGAGGTGCTGCCGCGGTTGTGCTGGTGCTGGTGCCGGTGGTTGAAGGGTGTGCCAGGGCCTCCAGCAGGATTGGCACCACCTGGTCAGCATCAAACAGGAACCTCCTGCAGCACGGGGGACGTCGCGGGTGGAGAACAGAGATGAGCATTCAGAGGCTGCAGCAGAAGTGAGCACTGCATGGACAGCGGCGACCGCGAACGCGAGCACACTCACTGTGCGGTTTGTTTGCAGCAGGACACTGCACAACAGCGCACTCACTGGTTCAAAATCTTCAAGTAGGTCTGGTACACCGCAGCACCTGAGGGATGACTCAGCAGCTCATGCACCACCTTGCGTGCAGACAGCTGCGCCTGCAGCGCCAGCTCCAGAGCCGCTGCAGCCAGCGCAAGGGTCAAGAGCACATGCTTGGCCAGCACAATGTGAGGGAACCTGCCTTGTGTGCACATGCGTGTGGCAATGGCATGGACTGCAGCCTGCAGGCAGCACCTAGACGGGCCAGCCTGATGCCACACGACGATGAGGCACACACCTGATGCAGCCTGTCGTTGGGTGTGGGGTGCAGCAGCAGGGGTGGACAGGGCGATGCCCAAGGCGCCGTTCTGCAGCTGGGCTGACAGATCCCTGGGTACCCAGGTCCATGTGACTGGCAGGTCTGGGTGGCGAGGGATGCGGAGCAGTGGCACCAGACCTTGGATCAGTGCCCCCGCACTGGCCATATCTATGGTGAACAGCTTGGACCCTTGAGAGCTCGCAGTTGGCTCAGGAGCTGCTGCACCATGCACCATGAGGGCGCGCAGCAGCCGGTGCACAACCGCCTGCATGCCCTGTAGCAGCTCCACCTTTCCGTAGGCTGCTACAGCATCCATAAGGTCCATCACCTCGGTCCTCAGCTTCTTCTGCACGCGGTCCACAGCTGCACGGTACCCCAGCAGCTGGGGCCTGGAGAGAGCTGCCACCACAAAGTTGGCAAGATCTGGTGAGGCCCAGTCGATGGGCTGTGCGGGCGCTGACCCATCCACCTGCATCGGCCCTGCTGACTCCGCGGCTGCCTCAAGCCTGATCGCTGACTTCAAAGCACGCACCAGCACCTGTGACAGCGCACGCAGTTCAGCATCGCAGCCCACCAGCAGCCTGGGTGCAACCCCTGTCCCTGCTCCTCGCACTGCCCCAGCTGCACGCTGGCTGCTGCTTCCATTGCCTGCCAGGAGAGACTGGACCGTGGGGTCTGCTGCGTCCGGCAGCAGCTGCAGGAACAGGGTGAGGCTGGGGCCCAAGGGGCCCTGGGCAGCCGTGATTTGTGCAAAACTCACAACCCTGCACGTGCATTGTAACAAGCGTCAGCTTAGAAAATATGGAAGGCTTCGAAGGAAGCTGATAATTTGGCAAAACTGCCAACAAAGCAACAACATGAAGATGTCACGCTCACCCTTGCCCCTCAAGCCATGCAGCCAGCTCCAGACGTGCCTCAAAGGCTCGCAGCCAAGCCTTCATATCCAAGGGGGATACAACTGATGCAGCAGAACTGGCCCAGGGGCCGGCTGGCATGGCCAAACGGACAGTGACCTGATCTGCAACTGATTGATTTGTTTCCTTGGCTTGCCACCTCAGCCACACTGCGGCGGGCGTATCTTGCTCATCTCCAAAATGAACGCTGCTGGCAGAGTCTTGTTGCTTACGCAGGCTCATGCCGGTCAAGTGGCGCATGCGCTTCACCCACGCTTCAGGGGCACGGCGCAGCAGCTGCAGCACCTTCAGCCGTGCCTCACGCTCAGGGGCTGTACACAGCGCAGGGGCCCACAGCCAGGCAAAGAACTTGGCCGCCTCCCCCCCACCATGCAGCTCGGTCAAGTCCCGCACCACGCGCTCCCAGCAGTGGAAGAACAGAGAGTCGATGGCGTACGAAAGCTGAGCTGATGTGCCCAGGCCGGGCATATCGCCGTCCGCCATGCGCAGCGCGTGGATGACGGCCTTGAAGCAGCCGATGAGCTGTTGTGTGGCTAGTTGGATGCCCTCCTGAGAGGCAGAGCACAAGCCAATGGCTGAGCATCAGTTTTCATGTGCACTGCAGCAGTACGTAACTGCTGGCTCCAGGCTGCATTGCCACGTGCAGGTCGTGAGCACATGCAGACTCATTCGTGCGTGACACATGCCAGGTGCAGAGCCACTCGCCTGCGTCTGCGCCATGCGCTGTGCACACTGCCGCATGGCCTGTGCTGCGCCCAGACGGTGTGCAGGCTGCGGCCGTTGCAGTCGGTCCGTCAGCCGCCGCATGAGAGACTCAGCATGTTTAAAGTCTGACTGCCCGCTGCCTGATCGCACCGACTGCTTCAGGGACCAGTGCAGGAATTCTGCCACCAGGGCTGCACAGTGTTCACGCAGACCAGCTGTTGTGCTGCCTGCTCCTGTGTCCAGGGCTGCTGCACCTCCAGAGCCATCAGACTCAAAGCCCTGGTCCCCAGCCAGGCCAGCACAAATGGCGTCTAACAGGGCCATGGCTTCTGCGCCTTCGGTGCGCTGGGACCTGTGGCGCACATGTGGCAAGTGGCACAAGCCACACAGGAAGTAAGGCATACGTAAGGCGTAAGGTAAGACGACAAAACACAGTGCACGGCAGATGCAACGGGCAACACAGCCCAAAGGATGCAGGCAGTCCCAAGTATTCCCAGGACGCCAGGAGCAGCTGCGCAACCGGCGCCCAACAGTATGGGCTCCACACACGCACCCTGAGTACCAGTGCACCAGCTGCTTGCTCAGCTCCCCAAACAGCTGCTGCCCCACTGGTTCAGGGGAGCCAGGGGAGCCCAGGCGCAGCAGGATGGGGTACAGGCGCACCATGATGTCTGAGAATCGAGTGCCCCCACCCGGGCCCCCAGTGCTCTGCGTGCTGCTGCTGTGTTGGTTGCTGGTGGCATTTGTGCCCACCTACGGTGACATGGCGCGGTATAACAAAAGCAGCGATCATGCAAATGCAGTGGGAGTGGTGCACAGTTAGCGGCCTGGAACAAAAGAGAGCAGCAACGTGTGCCAGCCGGCCTTGCAATCTCCAGGCTGAGCACGTTCAAGCCCACAAGCATGACAACGTCAACAGGCGGTTCAGCCACACCATATGAAGTACGGTGGCGTGCAGCAGCTCACAAGCTGCCACGCGCGTGGCTCGGTCTGGTGAGGATAAAGCCAGCGAGCCCAGGCGGGGCATCAGCTCATCCAGTGGCAGCTGCGCAGCATCGGCAGTGTACAGAGAGGGAGAGTTGATCAGATTCATTGCAACCCCTGCACGTGGAATGTTGTCCGGGCCTGGTACTATACAAAGCACATTGCTGGCGTGCAACCCCCAGCCTGGGCCACAGACGTCGAACATCTCAAGGCATACACGTACCGTGACAAGGCCTTTCTCCAACATGCCCGCGTTGTGCAGCATCTGCTGCAGGATGCTGGCATCTGATGTGTCCAGGGCCATGAGTGGAGGGGGCACCAGGGGTAGCTTGATCTTGCGCTCCATGGACCACAACGTGTACTCCGCCCAGCTGGAGCCGCCACCCGTGGCAGCACCTGTTCACATTCACCCAACAACAAAGCAAACACTTCTTCAAGCCCAAGCTCATCAGCCACACATTGACTAATGATGGTGGAGCCCAGCAACATGCACTTCTGCTACCACCACAAGCAAATGTGCAGGCATGCTTGCGGATGAATGAAGCTGCACAGCACAGCTCCTGAACAAAGGTGTCCACAGTTCTACCTGTGCTCGCAGATGAAGGTCCAGCCAACAGGTTAGCTGCCACAGGCCCCAGGCGCCCCACCAGCTTCAGGAAACGAGGCTGCAGTGCCTCCAGGCTCTGTGCCGCCTCCGCCTTGCGGCGGGCAGCGGCCTCGCGGCGTGCACGCTGCTGCTCGTTGTATGTCTCGCTCTTTTCCTCCTTGCTATGGTAGTCAGCCTGCTCAGGTTATTGGCGCACACCAAATGACTGTTTTGTGCGTGCAATTCGATGAACCAGGACGCAAGATGAAGGCCTCAGCTGGCAGCCAAGGCATTCGCCTTCTGCCAGAGTTGCAACAGGGCTATTACGGGCCCCCCACACAGTCAGACCCCAGCACTCACTGCTGTGTCTCCCTTGTCGCGGTTCGGCACGTCAGCTTTGGGCCCCGAATCCTCCCCATCCTCATCCATTGGATCCTCCCCTGAAGCATGGCTTGATTGTGGCGGTGTTGAGGTGCCTGCCATCGGCTGCCCCTGATGTGGTTACAAATGCAACGTTGAAGACTTTGCATACCAACTGACACGCCTGGTGCGGTCACAAAAGAAGGATTTTGTGGTTTCCTGGCCATGCAAGTCTTCATGAGCCAGACCGGGCGCTGAACATGACATGGGCGCTTCAGAGTGCGCAAGCAACATGACAAGCAAGCCACAGTGGTTCTATCCTGGTATGTTGTGCAGCTCACCTCCTGCAGGTGCTGCGCGACATCCCCCAACCCTGATTCAGCAGCGGAGGTGCTAGCAGCTGGGGCCACACGCTTCACATCCTTCAGGTACTGCTCCAGCGACCACACGAGGAAAGGCAGCGCACGCTGCAGGCAGCAGAGATGTGATCGGCGTGAATGCACACTCAACAATTATTAGGGAATGCACTTTGCAGGGTGCGATACATCCAGGGGCAAGCCATGAGACGAAGCCCAACCCAAGCCTGGATGCACTTGTCACAAACAGGTGAACCGCGCGCATCCAGTACATATCAACCCCAAGTGCACATGCTGGCCCTCACCCGTAACAATGCCAGGTCCTGCGCCTCCCACCGCTCCAAAGCATCGATGGCCAGCGCAGCCACACGGGGGAAACTCAGGCCCAGCTTCAGAGCAAGCACCAGCGGCTGTGTGGCAGCGGCCAGAGCTGACGAGCTGCCGCAGGGCAGCAGCTCACTGCCTGGTCGCACACGCAGCAGCAGTTCCAGGCATGCAACCAGCCGCTCGCCTTTGTACCGCCTGCACGCTACCAAAACGCTTTGGATGTATGGTTTAAGGGCGGCAACGCACTCGGTGTGTGAGGGCGACTCCAGGGTCGTCATGTCGCTGATGACTGCCTCACGCATCGTGATGTCTTGCCCAGACCCTGCTGCCGGCTGTGCCTGTGCCTGGGGCTGGGTGTGGATCTGGGTCTTGCCCTCTAGCACACCAGCTGTATCTGCCAACTCCACTGCTGTTGCCATGATGCGATACAGGCCTGGGATCAGTGGCCTGCAGTATCAGCCAAGAACTTCAGAATAAGTAGGAAGTACTTGAGTCACGTGAAGAACATGACCGGGTACATCTTCAAGACCAAGCACATATCAAGCTAAAATGGCCATGATCCAACGTGCCGCAAACAAATGTTACTCACCTGTCAAATGACATGGCAATGAGCTCACAGATGAGTGTGGATGCCCACGGCCTAAACATTGCAGGGCCCACACTTGGTAGCAGGGCTACAAGGAACTCTGACAAATATATGAAGGTCTGGGAACGCGGACAGCGAGCAGCAAGAGCAGGTTATGAAAAGATATACATCGCACTTCAGCACAGCAATGGAAACGGCTTGGAAAGGGAGGGCAGCGGAATGGGTGCAGGGTTGACATCATTGTGCAGGAATTCAGGCATGTTGGGTGCACCCATGCCGGCCATGTGTCAGGCTCACGATGCTCATCAACAGAGCAGCAGGAGTCACAGCATCCACCTGCATGTCGGATGGGTTGCGCGGCTGTGGGCCTCTGTTTGCTGCCTCCCCTGCGCCTGCATCTCCAGCACCATCCCCGGTCACACCCGCCCCCACAATGGCAGCCTCAGCCAGCAGCATGGTGGCTGTTGCCTCCTCTGGTTCCTGTCCTGTGAGAGTGGATGTGACCAGGGTGCCAGGTGTCTGACTGCCAGCATTGCCTGTACTGCCTTGTCCCCCCTCCCCAGCTCCTGCTGCACCAGGAATGAACTCGGACAGATCCAGTGCCCTGTGCACATACAGTTCATTCCAGGTTGCATGCATTTACGTAATATACCGTGTGTGAAACAGTCTAAGTTGCACAAACAAGGAGGTGTAAGACGGTCGAATCTGCAAAGCATTTGTCGAGAGCCAAGCAGCTCGTCTGCACACATCGTTGCTTACTGCACCCCACCTGCACGCCTCCATGGATGCACGCAACAGCTCCCCATACAGCACACGCCGAACAGTGGCTACCGTGCGCCGGTCAGCATGTAGCAGCACGCGCTGCAATCACCAGGTTGAGAAGCAAAGAGCCCAATACTGTTCAATTGCGTATCCCGCCGATCGTGAAAAGGAAGCCACCCTTCATGATGATTGACCTTGGGTACATCACAGGCCCACCACTTACCTCTGGCATGTGGCTGCCCATGAAAAGTGCCTGCCAGCATCTGATCAGGATCGTGTATGGCGGATCAAGAGGGATATCTTCTTGCCCCACCCGTACATGCGCTGCTGGGCCAATAATTGGAGCGCCCTGTACAGCACGCGCAGCACGCCAAAGGCAGCATGTGGAGGGTTATTGATCTCTTGGCTGAAAACACCGTCAAATACTTCAGCATGGCACCCACAGCTTCCAAGTCGCAGGCCCCAGGAACAGACTCTGCCCTGCGCCGCTCAAGCCATTCCTGCAGCTGATGCCCTGTTACCTGAGGCGGGCGCAGGGTGAAGTCCAGCAGCGAGACAGCCAGCGACTGCGCAAAGCTGGCCAGTACAGGTGACACATCGGCAGCCAGCTGCTGTTTGGCTCGAGGGGACGAGGAGGTGGACTGCGCAGGCGCTGAGGTGCCGCTGTGGGCGGCAAGATTGAGGAGGGCAGACATAAGGGCGCCATGTACCTGCATCTGCTGCCGCATGAACTGCTCCGTGTACTTGTCTGCAGCCGAGGGTGTGGAAGGCACTATGTCAGCACATAAGGGACATAGAAAAGCCCTTGCTGACGCGCTACCTCAGGGCAGCCACGCTGACCAAAAGATGTTGCAGCAAGCGAGTTGCGCCATGCGAACAAACACCTTGGCAAAAGGCACCAGCATAGCAAAGTGGTGACAAAACACTAGCAGCCATGTGTCACATCACGCACCCAGCAGCTGCTCCACTAGGCCCATCAGGAGCGAAAGATCAGACAGCTGCACCATGTCCTGCTGTGCGATGCCAGCGGACAGCGCGTGCAGCAGTTCACATGTGCGCTCCACCGGGCCTGCAGCCGCACCGAGTTGCGTGGGTGGCAGCTCAATCTCGTCACGGGCGTGCTGACACACGCTGCAGGAACAAAAGCCAGTCGTGGCTCGCACACTCGACCATTCATTCACCACATCATGTGGTCATCTGTACATACAGCCCTGTGTCGCACTCACTGCTGTTGAGCTCCTCCACACTACTGTACAGCTTGGCCCCACGTGGACTCGCCAGGCTGCTGAGCTCACGCAGCACAGCTTGCAGCTCCTGCACAGCACAGCCGCACCAATCATTGAGGCTGAGTCAACCTGGTCAGCCCACAAACAGGTGCCAATGAAGACCCTCAGGCACCAGGGCACGTCGGCTTTCCATACGAGTTTAAAAGTGCGCCTACCTCTTGCCCCTTGGCTACTCGGATGGCAGGCATGAGCCAGCCCAATGCCTTGATGCACACACTCAGCACACGGCCCTGCACATCTTCACCTCGCAAGGCCTTGAGCACCTGTGTAAGCCAAGTGAAAAAAACTCTTGAGGGCAGTGGCACGGTCCAATTCCATATAATGGTGTATTCACTGGAGGAGGCGTGCAAGCCAAACGAAACAATCTGAGGCGTGAGGGTAGTATGGCACGTTCCAATTTGATGGTTGATGGTCTGGCGTTGGTGCTGCAGGCGTAGACGCTCTGGATGCCCAGCATGTACCATAATATGTGATCAGGGCTTGCTCTTGGGCCAACTCAACCAGCCGGTTCAGTCGTGCATAGGAGAGCATGCCAGGTGCGCAGCAAATGCAGGCGCTTATAAAAACTCAGAAGGGTGCTGCACCTTGCTGCGTGTGTCCTTGAACACATGGTTGAACGCAGCCAGTACCTCAGGATCCTGGGGGCTGTGCACGACAGCATCTGAGATAATGCTGAACAGCTCTGCGGAAACAAGTGAAGCACACATTATGTTGCACCGCCTGTGTATGTCTTGGGCACTCGCTAGCAGCCCACAGCAGGCCAGGAGGGCAGTAGGCCAACAAGATGTTTCAAAGCACCAGGCTGGGCTGGGCTTGCGTCCCACCATCCAGAGCTCCATCCGCGGCGTTGCGAATATCCCGGTTGTCATGCAGCCGCAGGGCCCCTACCAGGCCGTACAGCTCCCTCACATCACGCAGCACACTTGTTTCTAGACGCCACCGCCGGGCACGCCGCAGCAGCTGCATCCCCTCCACAGCACTGCGATACCTGCAACAGCAGCAACCATGGCGGCAGACACAAGCGCCTGGGTGCTGACATGCTGGAAACCCCGCACCACACCAGACTGCATGCTTCAGAGCAGAACACTCGCAAACGACCTGTGTGCCCAAACGCCAGCACCATCATCACGCATCCCCGAGGACACACCGCTTTATCTCCTTGTGGTGCACTTTCTTCAGGTCGACCTTGATCTGCTCATACGCTGCTTGTGTGACCTGCACAACCTGCGCTTCCTTCATCTGAGGTAGGAGGGCCACTAAGCCACGTATGGTGGCGGCCGCCATGTCGGCTGTCTTGTACCCTGCCTCCCCCTTGGTGTGCCTCTCCAGAACATCCAGCCCAATGGCAACCAGCTGCTGGATGCTGAGGTAGCGGGTGACAGTGCGCAGTGCTGGAATGATCTTCCCCTGCCCTGGCCCGTTGGCTGCCTTGTCTGACAGCTCCTTGGGGAAGCTTGCATAGAATTGGCACAGGAGCTGCAGTACGGCGCCACGCGCACCGGCAGCTGCCTTCAGGCTCTGCAAGCGCAAAGGACCGACCAACAATTGCACACCACCATGTGCACCACGTGCTAGGAGATGCGTGCAAGGAGATGCTTCCAACATGGCACCACCATGCGCGTGATTACAGCACCTGTTGCACAACCACCATGCAGCCCTTCCGCATGCATCACTGTCTTCCTGCTGCACACCTTGTCGTTCGCGAACATGGCGTACAGCTTTTCCACTCGCTCCTCTGCCTTGGCCTCTGTGGCATCCAGTAGCCGTGATGGTTTTGGCTGCTCAGCAACCTCATTAACCTGATCCAGCTGCGGGGCGGCGTCACTTGCATTTGCTGATGCCGCAGCACTGCCAGCAGCTCCAGCAGCAGCTGGGGTGTCGCTGGCTGGTGGGCAGCAGGCATCCAGCAGGATCTGTACCAGCTCAAGGGGCCACGCGATTGTAGAGCCTTGCTCCCGCTCCACGCATACCCACAGGGCATCCAGCAGTTGTGCTGCATGGACCGCCAGAACCTGGAACAACAGCAAGGCATGCACCAGCGCATGCAGTGACATCTGACACCCTCACTGCATGAATCACATGCAATGTGTATGGACGCCATGTGCTGCCCGATCATGGCTACACAGCCCGCATTCAACGCTTGCCTCTTGCAGATCCAGTGCAGATGACAGCAGCCCCTCAACCACGCCATAGATCTCTTTGCGGCACGATACTGCTGTGCTGTCCTTGCCTGTTGGGCAGTGCACCAGCAACCATAGAGCAACCGTGGGGAAATGAAGCGCGATGCCATGGAAGCATGTAAACTGAGGAGGCACGCATGCAGCCCTGGGTATCCAGCTGGAACTAATGGACTTGTACCCTCGTGCGCAGCATGGCACAGCATGGGCAGCAACCTGTCGTCACGCACCATGCCGAACACACGATGCCTGCAGTGACGCGATCAAATTGCCACGGCGGATACAGGCGTACTCGAACACCAAATCAGGGTTTAAGTCGGAAGCTTCATCTGCTACTTTCAATGCGCCCTTGACTGACTGCGCCCAGGCGTCTGCGAAATTCTGAACATCTTTGTGGCACGCTGCGTGATACAGCCCCTTAAGAGCTGCATCGATCGCGTCCAAACTCATGGTTCAACCTCTTGATGCTTACATTTCTTCAACGATGGCGTTCACAGTATCATGGCTTCAGTACGCGTACAACAGCAGCATCGGCCTCACAAATAACAAACTCAACCGACAAACAGCTCCTGAGCGTGGTCCAAGAGCTTGTCGCGCAGCAGCTCAAAGTCGCTGACCTTGCCGTCGCCCCCCTCCCGTCCGCTCTTGGCCACCTGGTTGTTGTGGTTGTTGTTCTCACCAAGTACGTCCAGCACTGCCTTGCGCACTGCGGCAGGCAGCATCTGCTTCTCCTTCTGCGTGAGCAGCTTATGCTTGAGCTGTTCGCCGCCCAGGCCCATCCAGCTGCTTGACGGAGGCAGGGCGTCGTCTAGGTTGTGCAGGTCCGCACGCTGGAGCCGGTGGCAGCGCGCACCGCATCCTGCCAGGAGTCCAGCAGCTGGCGGTCCAGGGTGGCTTCAGGGCCAGCCCCGGGCAAGCAGGCGGCGCACCAGCAGGCCTTTAAAGATGAGGGCACCCACTCTGCGGCTGGCGCGCCAGATGTGGAAAGCCTGCTCCACTGCCTGCTGGACATTGCAAGCAGCGGGAAGGCCATCTGGCGGTATGCAATACGGTACGCAGAAAAGGCCGTATGGACTCCAATTTCACTGCCATGTTCAGCGGCGCCGTGTGGTGCCGCACACTTAGCAAGTGCAGCCTGTGATCCAGAAGCTGCATGATGTGATTTTGCAAGGCAGCGAGCCTGGCAGCGGTACCTTGCATACCCTGCCTGTCATGGACCAGCATGCAGCCGTCCACACGTACTTGCCCCAGCAGCCCTGCGCTGGGGATTGTGCAGGGTGTGGTGCGTGCATGTGGTGCATGCTTGTGGAGTTGGGTGCGGTGGAAGGGTGTTATGTGTGTTGAAGCATGAAGCCCCTTGTGCTCAGCTTCTGTGGCTGCGTGTGGCCATCTTCTGAGTAGGGCATGATAAGTCATGTGGTGCGACAGGTGTTCAAGTTATTTGGGGGTATAGAAACAGGTCACCCCACGACCTCTGCGCCGCAGGAGGTCGCAGTCAAGCGGGAAAACCAGTACCTTCATTGCACCAGCCATTACCAGCTAACAGGAACTTTGGACGGGCTTATTATAAGTGCAACCAGGAACTACAGTTCACACTCAGGTGCGCACAAGTGTTGTGCTGCCTTGAGACAGCACGGATTGTTGGGCTGCAGCGAGCTGGAGGCGGTTCATGCGGACAGCATGCTGCATGATGGCCTGCATCGCTTGCTGTTACAAGCTCAAAAGCACTGTGGTGGCTCTAAAGTTGCAGGAGCAATCACAGCATTATGGTCTGCATCAAAGCAGTGTCCATGTCTCATTATTGCAGCTGTCGCATGCTCCTTGTCAAACTGTCAAATGCTGCCTGTGCAGCTGTAGTCCATCCTCGCGACTAGCCTTGTATCACCTGCATACATGCTGACTGCTCATCTTCTGCCAGCTGCTGGGCTACGTGCCCATGCTGCCTTAGCCTTAGCAGCTGCTTGCCTCGCAGACGTAGGTGCTGTCAGCGCCCCAGCTGCTCGGCTCGCCTGCAGCTTGTCGCCTGAAGCTGACGCCCTGAGTGAAGCTGCAGGGGGTGCAGGGCGGGAGGCACCCAAGCCCCTGGCCGCCTTCTTCTTCGCCCTCTCATCCCGAATCATAGCTTCCGCCTGCCGCCTGAACTGCTCTGCATGTGTCACCAGGCCTGATTCCTCACACGCCAGTGACAGCATCTTGTATGATGCAGCATCAAACACAGCGCCAACTCGAACCCCCTGCTGCAGCAGCTTCTGAATGCCTGCCACGTCCCCTGCATGAGCGTGCATGGAGGCCACTATGGCAAATGTCTGGTTGGTAGCCTGTCGGTTGGCGACCATGCGTGCAAGCACCTCATCGGCCCGCTCCACTAAGAGTGAGATTGCGCGTTGGTCATTGTACGTCATCTCAGGAGCCCGGCGGTACGCGTTAACCAGGGCAGTACCCAGCTGCGTGTTCAGGGCGATGCCCCACCGCTGCATCTCCAGCACGACATCTTCCACAGCATGCATGCTGGTGCTGGTGCGCGCCATGGCTGTGAGCAGAGCCACGTAGGTGTAGGTATCTGGGGTCAGACCACACTCCAGCATCTGGCGGTACAGCAGCAGCATCTGGTCCAAATCCGAGACCGACGCCAGCACAGACAGCAGCGCATTGTACGCATGTGTGTTGAGCTCGCAGCCGCTGCGCAGGCACGCGTTGAAGTACGCAATGGCGAGTTTTGTGCGCCCTGCATGGCCTGCCAGTGTGATCAGCTGGCACCACACTTCTGCGTCTGGGGTCACGCCATCCTGCATCATCTGCTGGTAGATCTTAGGCAGCAGTGGCCACTTCTTCGCAGCCGTGATGGCACGCAGCAGTGCGCTGTAGGTGTACCCATCGGGGGAGCTGTCCTTGTTTGATTTGGCCTCCTCTCGCATGGTTGCAAGCAGGTCCAGGGCATCATGCACGCGGCCCAGGATGGCGCACAAGTGCATGAGGCAGTTGTACGTGTACCTGTGCATGAGGTCCATGGGCAACACAACCAGGGTTTGAGAGCGCATCCTCTGTGCACCCACTGAAGCACCCTGCCACGTCTGCACGCATCATTGATCGACATGGAAATATGGTCCACGTGCGCACCCCTTGTTCACAACCAGCGTGCCCAACATACAGGCCCGGCAGCATGTTATGGCTCTCAATGGCAGCCAGCCTTAATCGTTTTAATGTCAAATGCCCCACACGACACCACCCCCGGGCTCCAGGTGCGCACCTGTTGAATGTGGTGCGGATGGATGCCATGCGGTAGTATATCTCCAGTGCAAGGTCCAGATCGCGCCGGTGGGCACACAGCTTGATGATGGTGCTGGCGCCCACTGGCCCAACGTCCACACCCTGCACACGTCAGGCATGCAACATCAGTCAAAGCCTATGAGCCAAGCAGCCCGTCGGCATGGGCAGAACACACGACATGCCGGGTGGCGAACCTCCCCTTCCCACATCCCCAGCCAACTGCAGGTGGTCTTGCCCCAGCTATGTCCCCACCAGAGAGTAACAAGCACGCTGTGCGTGAACTGCACGCTCACCTGCTGGCATGCGCGGTCAAACAGGGTGAAGGCTGCATCCGGGCGCCCTGCATCTGACAGAGCCTGGAACGTTGAGCCCCATGTGTAGGTGCTGATGTTCCCCGCGCGGCGTGCAGTCTCAAACACCTCCTGCACCTGCTCCAAACGGGATGCCTTGCCCAGCACAATGATGGCAGCATTTACCACCACAGTCTCGGCCTGTGGCAAGGGCGAGGCAGGGCGAAGAGGCAAGTGCAGCACTCAGCACCCTCTCCAAAGCCAGGACGCAGGAGTGAGTTGCATGGCTAGTGCTCACACATGGGAGGACATGCTGCTGTTTGCATGCTCTTCTGCCTGCACACGTGCACAGTGACGGTCATAGTGTACTTGCACACCGGCAAAGCGTATGCCGTTGCTCTGGTGTGTGCACAACACCCGACCTGGCATTTGCGCCACATTGCCCACAAGTTATTGCCCTACCTGCTTGACTGCATCTGCGAGGGTGATGCTCCCAAGAATCCTGTGCTTCGCCTTGCCAGCAGCAAGCAGCACCAAATCCCGCACACTGATCATCTCATGGCTCACATCCTTGGGCCGTCTCGCCACATCCCTGCTCACTTTGCTTACTGCCTTGGGCTTCAAGGTGAAGTCACTGAGCTTTTGCAAGCGCACACGCTTGCGCCCCTGCTCCTGCCCTGGTGGCAGCAGTGCAGCCGCAGAAGGCTGCTGCAAACTGGCTGGTGGGACAGAGGGGTTGGCTGTCTGTGTGGAGTCTGTGAGTGCAGAGGCAGTCGCTGCTGAGGATGGAGACACCAGCTTCTCCAGTTGCTGGCGCACCTGATCCAACTCTGCATGCAGCTGGGTGTCGGTCAGTTGTGGCTCTGGCGGCAACTGGTGTGAATCTGACGTGTGTGTGGTACCTGGCTCAAGGACTGGTTGAGCAGTGCCCCAGGAGCCCTTGCGTGCGCGGACTGCGCGCTTGGCTGTGCCATGCACACCAGCATGCTGTCTTGCATGTGGTGCATGCCGACCCTGCTTCCTGCCCAGGTTCAACGAACGGGTATAAATGGCCTCCAGGTTGCGCAGCTCGGCCTCGTAAGAACTGCTGACGTCCCGAAGCCTGCTGGGCTGGCTGCTGGTAGAGCTGGCACCAGAAGGGGGGGTATACACGCTGCCATTGCGAGAGCTGATGGTCTCTAAATCCCACTTGTTGCTCCTGCTGGCGTCCGCAGCTGGGGCTTGCGCAGCAACCACCCACTTTCGGGGGGTGACCGCCTGTACCCGTGGAATAACTGACGGATTAATTGAGCGCGGCGTAACTATGCGGCCGGCGCGCCCACGCAAAGTTCCTGCACGCCAATGTTGAGTGGGAAGAGAATTGACCACTAATGCAGCTGAGACAGAGTATATGCACAGCTCCGTTGCTAAGATTATCACCTTCAAACGACGGCAGCATCCCTGGACCAGCCCACCCAGAACCACTGGCCCGCAAGAAAATGCGCACTGCGCCCAGAAGCCGTGACAACAAGGGAGCAAGCTGCGCAGTGCACTGATGTTTGGCGACGGCAGAGCCCTCACCAAGTTTATGTGGCAGCCACATGAAGTGTGTGCGGCGTGAGCTTTGATTTACAACTGCTCCAACAACAGCAGGCGCCAGGCACCGTAAAAGACACAGATCAGAGTGTAAAAGGCAATGAGCAGAGTAGAAACGCAAGCCAACGCCCACTGCCCTGCGCTGAAGAATCCTGGCAACCGTTCAAATCCACAGGCACGAGCCAGGCGGTGCTTTGACACCACCTCTGCCTCACGCACTTGGCATTACCCACGCCGCTGTCGCCGCTGCCCTCTCTCCATTCGTGCCCGCACCCAATGGGCAGCAGCAGCCTTGACCTTGCGCAGCCGTGCGCCCGCCTTGGGTAGCTGCGTTGTGTGTGCAGCAGTGGTGGGAAGGGTGCCACTGGCACCGCTATGCTTGGCACCATCATCTGGTGGCATGTCCGGAGGAGGAGGCTGCTGGCTGTTGCCCACACCGACAGCAGCGCCCGCCTTGTCCACTGCGAAGTCACACGCGTCTTCGGGCCCTGCAGTGTGTTTAGCAGGGTGTGTATGCAGGCCCACCGCGTTGCCTGTTGCGACCTGCTGCCTCTATGTGATGCTGTGCTGCAGCAACTGCACGTGCTGTACCTGCCTGTAAACGCACTTTGGTTGACATGGTGGGAGAGGCAAAGCGTCATGCAACAGCAGCGGCATGATCATCGCTTTGTGCGAGCACACCTGAACTGGCGTGTGTGTCAGTTGTCACCTCTGCGCAGGAGGGCGTAGGAAGAACATCAGCTGTGTGTTGAGGCTTGGAGGCTGTGGCTGCACTACTGGGGGACACCTTGCATGAATGTACCTTTGGCCGCTCACCAGAAGTTGGATGTGTGACGTCCTTAGCTGCACTGTTCGCACGATCGTCAAGTTCTCCAGGCGTCAATGTGCGTGGGCCAGCTCCAGCAATGGTGCCACTAGCAGATCTCACGACCGCTTTGCTGTTGGTGGGGCCGGTGTGCGGCTCTTGGCCAGTAGCAGTAGCAGCGCTGGCAGCTGAGTCACGAGTGCTGGCGCTGGGCAGCGATTGCTCATGGTCCTGAGGGGAGGCCACCTGCTCCTTGAGCTGTGCCTCTGAGTAGTGCTGTGTGTTTGGGGGCAGATGCACATGGTTTGCCATCTCCACCTGGAAGAAGTGTGGCAGACGCGCAAACAGGTGGAAACAAGGCAGACACGCGGCATGCGACAAGACCCTGTGGATTGCTTCAGAGAGAAGCAGGACCTCACTGGCACCCCAACACAACCAGCTGGTGAATGACCCCCCAAAGCTACACTCTCACCTGAAGTGCTGCCAGCTGCTGCGACAGCACGCGTACGTCTGCACGCAGAGCTTCAAGGGGATCAGTGGATGTGTTGAATGTGTTGGGCTGAAGCGGGGCGTGCGGTCGCGGCAGGCCTGTCTGCTTCAAGACAAGGGTGGAGGTCTGTGCTGCAGGCGCAACAAGCCGGTAGTGTGCAACCGTCGTCACTGTGATCATCCTGCATGGCACACATGTAAAACAAAACCACATGCGACTGGCGGTCAGCACCATGCGACAGCGCAGATGTCATCCTTGCACATGCATGATTCTCATCATCTTATGTATGTGGACAGCCCTTGACATTCATGGACTGGTGAAGGCTGTAGATGAGGCGGTTGCACAGGAAGGTGTGACATGGAGCAGAGCACTGTGGGGGAGACAGAGCTGGTGCAGCACAGCCCGTGAGCCAGCCACAACACACCCACCAGACGAACATCGACGCAAACATGAGCAGCGCACACAGTACCGAGATGAGCGGCGACCCGAAGCGCAGCCGGAGGTACGAGGTACCACCTGTGCCACAGAACAAGCTGCTACAATACATGGATGCTTCCGTGCATGCAGGCACCACTCAAGTTAGGTTTTGCAAGCAAACCAGCAAATCATTGCACAGCGTGCAGTTTTGCATGCCAACGCATGCCAAATGGGCACATGTTCAAGTACACTCGATCACATGTCGGACGCCAGCCCTGTTTGTGAAACCACTCATACTCACCGTCCCACACTTGGCCCAGGGATCGCCAAACGTAGCTTACAGGCTCCAACGCAGCTGTCATGGGTGTGGTTTTGGAGGCCCAGGAGTAGAATGCTGTGCGGTCTGCTTCATGCCATTTCTCCAGCACATGTGCTGTCAGGAGGCAGCTGATGGCTGCTGCCAGCAGCCAGCATGCGTGTTGATCCAGCCACTGGTGAGCATCGCGATTCGGGAAGGTTTGGTCCCAGAGCACGATAGCACACAGTGCACTTCCCACAGCCATGCAGAGCAGACTCAGCATGCCTGCCAACATCACCCGCCCTTCCGGCATGTCTGGCTGCACTGGGCGCCTGGTGGCTTCCTGCTGCTGATCAGCACTGGCTGAGTCGGTGGGTGCATCCTTTAGGCTCAGGAACACAGTCACAGGACCAACCAGGAGCAGCATTATGATCTCCAAGACGACAAAGCTGCTGTCCGGGTGAGGCATGGACTCGGGGTGCTCCTCAGCTGTTGCCTGTTCCACTGATGGAGCCAGGAGGAAACGGCCACCAAACAGCCACGGCCACACCGGCTCAAACACCACGCCCATGAGGTTTAATTGAACCCACAGGATGACACATTCCATGGCCACCAGCAAGACAAATGTGGTGAGGCAGGCTGGGCCAGCCGGGCGGAAGGCATTTGCCACAGTACCTGCGCATGTGCAGCCGCATTTGCACCTGTCAAACTGGTTGATGGTGAGCAGCACGTCTTGGAAGCAGCGCGTGCGCGCAAAGGCGTCGTTGTGGTATACACAAGGCGTGTGGCAGCCCGTGTGTTATTATTATTATTATTATTATTATGGCAGCCCAGGTTCGCATGCCCTGTTGCGCGCTCCACATGCGCTGCAGCTCTAATGCACGCATGGGACACACAGCGCGTGCTGTGACTACTCACGCTTCCAGCTGCGGGGGAGTGGAAGGCTTTTGCACCAGTATGAGGCAGCACGTTGTGCCAGGCCTGACTCGTAGATGTACGTGATGCCTTGCTTCAGCATCTTGTACTGATGTGGCAGGTGCCACGATGCGGTGGCGAACTGCCAGTACCTTTTGCAGCCGCCTTGGTACTTGTACACAGACAGGCCACACACAGGTGCTGACAGGAGCAGGGGCAACACTGCATTGATAACCATTTGTACAACTATCCCGCCCAGCACCACATGCCAGGAGGCGGCGGCCCTTGGGGCACCCGCGGGAGGCTGGTTGCAAGGGGTGGCGGTACTGCTGGCATGGACAATGTCCTCGCAGGGTGCTGCGGCAGCGGTGGGCCTCGGTTGCACTTGAACATCGGGTGCTTCTGCAGGGGCAGGGGGTGGGGTGGTGCTGGATGTAGCCACTGGAGGAGCTGCTGGGGGTGCGGCTGGTGTGGTTGCAGGAGCTGTGGTGTCCGCCAGGTTGCTGAGAGAGCCCCAGGGCTGGTGTGTGACTGCCTGGAGCACTGCAATACATGCGAACCACGGCAGCACATGCATCAACAACGGGCGAATGAAGGCTATGAAAGGAGATGACACTCAAGATCAACACGCAACGGCCTGATGCACATTCTGACGTTCACCTGCACCCGGGTCTCAGACCTGCTCTGAGCAGCTGCGCACTCAGCCAAGCACGAGCCTCACAGGGCGCACAACACACTCAGGGTGCAGCATGCCCCACACATCATGCAACTCCACCACCCGCCTCAACAGGCCTGCGCATGCAATACAAGCATCTACCGCCCATGCAAGATGATCCACTCACCACAAGATACAGCAGGCACCTCCTGCTGCTGCGTGGCAGCCATAGCCTGGGGAGGGGCAGGGTGTCACATGGCGAGCGGCTGGCTGGGCTGGTAGGGCCAGCAGGCACCATCTCAAACTCATCCCCTGATGATGACGCCTCACCAGCAGTCTGTGCTGGATTCATGTTGCTGGGTGGTGCGCTGTCACCTGGTGAAACAGGAACCATATTTGGTGGACAGGATGTCAGCAACGGGAAAGAGGCCAGTCATGGCCAGCAGTTGCTCACATTCCTTCTTCCTTGGTGAATGCAAAGGCGCACGATAGCATATCCCCTGTTCCGAGAAATAAAAAGCTGTGATGAACGGACGTGGCCTGAATGTCGTGATAATGCTTGCAGCGAAACCGCGCATGCAGACACGCACCGAATATGGTCCTCTTGCAGACTGTTTCAACTTGTGGACGGTTTGCAAACCCTACCTCCAGCACACATCAAGGATGTGTTGAGCGTGCCAAGTGCACTCTTCTCCACCTGTTTTGTGTCCAGTTCTACGTTGATTGGCTGTAGCGTACTGCTGTATTGCCATGCACCATGCATGCCCCAGCGTGTGTTGTTCGAATGTTACAGCAGCATGCGTGAGAGAGCAGGCAAATGCACAAGCGATGCACGAAGAAGAGGATATTAATGAATGCGCAAGCAATGCACAGCAAACAGCAAACACAAGCAACAGGAAGAGAGGTGCAGTAGCTGCAGTACTGCTCTAGAAAACAAGCTATCACCTGCCGTTGTTTTGTATGCATGCCTGTCACCCTGCAGCACAAGCTAACCACCTCATATACATGAAGCCAGCTAGGCGGCGTCTCATCAAGTACACGTGTGTCGCATGGCACCCTGTGCGCGCCATGTGCGCATGTGCCCATGTTCCATTGGTGCCTGCAACCATTGCTGGGTGCACAGCAGCTGCAGCCTTGACCTTGTGCAGCCACGCCCCCCTTGGCTGACTCCATCCATGGTGACAGCAGCAACAGCAGCAGAGGGGCCACTGGCACGCTGTACTTGATGCCATCATCAATGCCTCGGTGAGGAGCCCCATGGCCGCTGCTGCCGTTGACAACAGCTGTACCTGAGCGCGTGAGCGGATCTCTTCACAGCTGCTGTGTGCCTCCACAGGTCAGCCTGAACTGCCTGCCCTGACACGCAAAGCACACCTGGCCCAAGCTGAGCACCAGGTAAGACCTGGACAAGCCTAACAGAAGCCACAGCATCTTGCCTGCAATGGCTGGTGCACCCTGTGCTGCCCGACCCACTGCTGCAGCACTGCGCTGCACCTCACTGGTTGAACCACCAGGTTGCATGCACCACAATCATGCTCGCACTGCAGAGCAGGTCACATGCTGTACTGTGGCAGCCATCCGTCCAAATGCTCTGCTCCTCAACATCTGAGGTAGCATGTGTGGCCAGTGCCCCTTTCAACTTGGGTAAGAGGTGGGTATTCTGATCAGCGGTTCGACTGACTGCGTTGCTGGCGTTCGTCACCTGCGCCGCCCAAATCTTGCGCACGCTCACGAGGGGCTACAGATGCAGCTGCTGTTGATCCGCATTCTCCATTCTCCTCTGGCGAGGGGATGATGGGCAAAGACAGATGCCGCACAGCTGCAACAGCTGCAAGTGGCCTGCTGTTGGGACGGACGTCTGCTGGTTTGCTGTGTGCCGTGTTCGCTGCAGGATGCACCAGCAGTGTGCTGTCTGAAGCTAAGGATTGAGCTGATTCTGAACCAGGTTCTTGTTGATTGGCATGGATGTGTTCCAACTCATACATGAGGGAAGCAACGTCAGGTGGCAGCCGCTGCTGCTGCACTTCAGCAAGGCTGTTGCTGGCAGCTGCAAGCAGTTGTTCCTGCACTGAGTCCACCTGGCCTTGTACTACGGACATCTGACCTTGAAGAGCTATGACCTGGCCCTGGAGGCTGGCCACAGTGCTCGGGAGGCCCTGATAGGCCCGCATATGGGCAGCAACAGCCACCTGCAAACGAATGTTGCACAGTAATGAGAGTATGTGTGCGTGTCAGTAAGGTGAAACGCGTCTGAGGCAGAAGGATGAGTGGGGCTGCAGCTGATGTAACCGAGCGATGGGCCAGGATCTCAGGAAGAACCTCCAGTGGCAGCCAACAGAAACATCCGATGAGCAGTAGCAGCCTTGGAATCTCAACATGCAGCCCATTCTGCCATCAGCTACTGATTTGGACAAAACATGGAGCAAGCTGTACAAACTCAGCCTCACCTGGAGAGCAGCCAGCTGCTGCGACAGGACACGCACATCCGCGTACTGTGCAACAGCATCAGTAGGTGGGCTGGTGCTGCTGGACGCATAGGTCTGTGGATGGGGGGATGCAGGCGCAGGCAAGGGCTGTGCACCACCCAGTACGCCCGGGCCGGCTGACACACCAGGACTGGCTGTCACATTCCCAGCTTGACCTTGCATTGCCTGGCCATTGGGAGCACGTCCTTGGAATTTGAGGTGGACCATGGGAGCCAGAAGTGTCGACACGGAAGCCACACTGTGAGCACGTGCACGAGCAAACCATACACACATGTGCCAGTGCCTGACCATGCAACGGGCCTTGTGTGTGTGTGATGCAGGAGCAGGGCTTGGCACCGTGACTTGGCAGTGGGGACTAAATAAACATTCAAGTTGCAACAGGACCACCCTCGCTCCACCCACTACATGACCAAGGAGCCCAGCAGCAGCAGGTTGCACACCACAGAACACAGTTGTTTTCCCCTCTTTGGGCTTCTGCCCCTCTTGGAGATCCCGCCTGCATCACCAGCCAACAGGTCCATCACAGTGAATGAGGGGCCACTCAAGCACGTCTTTCCGACAGGCATGCATCCAAACAGGTAGTAGCACTGATGCATCATGCCCTTGGGCTGCTGCCAGGCCCACATAAGGCCAGCAACGTTCTGGCTGTTGACACCACTCACATCTAATCAAATAGAGTACATCAACGCAGACGCCGTAGGGCTTGAGGTTGACCTTTTCAACAAGCATGAATTGGGAGGCCCAGGTATAGAAAGCTGCACAGGCCTCCCCATGCTGCAGCTCCAACACGAGCACTGCCAGAAGCAAGGTGATGGCTGCAGCTAAGAAGGACAGTCCGTGCCCACTTGCCCACCAGCTGACATTGGCCTTAACGGACAGCAAGATTTTGATAAGTGCACAGCGCAGCACAGTACAGCACACACACAGCACGCCAGGCAGTAGCACGTTTGCGGGTGGCATGGCTGTCGCTGCCTGCTGTGGGCTGCCTGTAGTCTTGTGGCGCTGCTGTGCTGTTGCCGCTGACTGGTGTGGCGAGGCAGTTGGGGCATCGCTCACAAGCAACGACAGAACCATCCAAACTGCAAACGGCAGGACAAGCAGTACGCTGAGGATGGTGCGCAGCATGCTGTGCAGCCACATGTAGGTCATTGGCTCCTGCAGCACCATAGCTCTAAAGTTTCCAATGACGTGGACAGTCAAATCGACAGCTAAGCTGTACATCCCAATGCGGATCAGGTCCATCAGAATGTACTTGGGCCTTGTAAGGGACGCCTTAGCGCCTGCACTCAAGTGCAAAGTGCACAAACTGGTCAGTGCAGAATGCGTGAGAGCTTCACAAACGTGATGATGCCCGTGATGATCTCAACCGCGTTGGCGGGGAAACTGTGGGTGCAGGTGCAGGACCAACTGTGCTGTTTGTGAGGGTGCATCACCTGCACCTAATCTTACATTTCCACACGCGCGGCAGGGCCAACGAGAGGTGCGTGGCAGCATCCACAGCCCAGACGTAGGGCAGGGAGTTTAAGACGTAATCCCATGTGTAGAAGAAGAGCACCAGCATCAGCAACATCCAGCCCGCGGCGGCACAAAGTCCAAGTACATGGCGTGGGTGCCCGTCCTCGTCTACAGACATGCCAATAATGATTGTGTATGGTATGACAACTACCGTGAGGTAGGCCACGATCCAAAGGACCCTCACCCAGACCTCTGGGCCTGGATCACATAGCGGCTCCCCACCACCAGGTGCAAGGCGCGGGTCGCGCTGCCCAGTGTTTTGCACGTTTCCAGCAGAATTGGGGTGGCTTTGGGCCTTGTGGCGGCCCTGTGCGGTGCATGGCGTGTTGCGGGATGCGGGAGCTGCCACAGACTGGCTATGTCCATCAGCCAGCGTGGCTTTGGAACCATGGTTCTGTGTGTCCTTGCCACCATTCACAGCCTGCAACTTGTTGCTGTCATGGGTGGCGCTGTGGTTGGCCACGGTTGGTGTGCGCGACACGGCTGCTGCACCAGGCTCAGTTGGAGAGTCGGGGAAGGAGACGGGGAGCTGAGCAGGCAGAGGGCCAGCTGGGACTGCGCCTGCTGCTGTGGCTGCTGGTTCTGAGGAGGGCTGCAAGGCCGTGGTCGATCCCAGCAGCCTGTCCTTGGCTGCATAGTGACATGCAAGCACAGCCTGAGATCAGCAACAGCATGTGCATGTGCAGGAACAGGTACCTGAAATGCCTGTGACCACCTATCTACCTCTTCTGCGGCGGGGTGAGCTGGAGGCAACTGGGAAGAGGTTGGGCATTCACCCTCACCCCGCATCCTCACCACTGGTGGGCTCTGGTGACACATCAGGTGCTGCCGAAGGTGGGCTGGTGGGATCAGCAGATACCAACTCAAACTCATCCCCCAGGACATCATCCTTTCCTGCATCAGCCTGTGCTGGGACCACACTACTGCTGTACTGTACACCTTCAGCTTGCAACAGCGGCGGGTTCATGCTGCCTGGTGATGTCAGCAACCGTGAAACCCTGCGCACAGCGCAATAAGGCGTCCAATGCGCGCAATGTGGTTGAATACACCGTGTTTGGTGTGCCTTTGATGGTCCAACTTCAAGCTGATGCATCAAGTGCAGCCGTGGGGGGCCGCACCTGCGCAACGAGCCTGCACCTGCACACACCTTCTAGAATCCAGCCTGCTGGTAAGTTGCCTCAAAGACTGTGCGATTGCACCCAACCTTGCTCGGCACGTGTTATCGGTCCTATATCTGCACTTCTGTGTATGACACGTGCAGATACAATTAAAGACAGGGAGGGCATGCTTCCTAGCTCAAAAATTGTTCATGACGATCGTCACACTACTGTGCGATTTTCACTACTCGCACCACTCGCAGTCGCAGCATTCTCGCAGTCGCAGCATTTTCATGTACCTCGATCTCCTTTAGATGTCAGGTTGATGGCAGCAGCTACAGTGCAAAACACTGACAACTACAGCAGGCCAGCCTGATGCGTGTCTTGGGGACAAGCAACGGGGCCATTGCACTTTGTTAGTAATGAAACATGCTGCCAGCGGCAGGTCCTTGAGCCCTTCAGATCCTGTCAGTCCATCCATCCCTTCCAATCCTGACATTGGTCCAAGCAGCTGAAGCAGCGGAGCGAGTGCTGTGCGGCTGCAGGCCTTGCAGGAGCACAGGGCGGTTGCATCGCTTGATGACTTGAAGCGGCACGCCATCACCGCAGCAGCCGAGCACACGTGTCAGCTGTGTGTCACAGCGTCCCCAGCATGACAAGCCGTGGAGCTACATTGGTACTGTGCGCTGCTTGCTCTTTCGCCTAAGTAGCTTGTTTTCACGGACTGAACGGCACCACGTGCATTCTGAACAATGGAATGTGTTACAACAGCTGCAAAATCAGGCACTTCAGTCGACAGGCAGAGCATACAACTCCTGACTGTATATGCAGTAGTATACATATCATCAGCATGACGTGCTGGCCAGCTTGCTGTCGTACCTGAACCTGATGCCCTGACTGTGACTGCTTAGCACTGGCGGGGGTACACATGCTCTTGACTGGCAGCCTGGCGCAACAAGAGTACCTGAACGACACGCTGCAGCTCACGCACTCCATCTCACATCGCATCTTGCCAGTGATGCTCTCGGCGTCGGCCCCACACACGTGCTTGCACCCAGCCCGCAGCAGATGCACCAGCCGCACGCAACCGTGACACTGCAGCACCTGCCCCCTTTTTCACAGCTTCAATTGCGGGTGACCCGGCACCTGACCCGCCATTGCAGGACACGCCACCACCAGCACTGCACTGTCCTGTGCTGTGCTGCTTGCTCTGTCTGTCCTGGGCAGCAGCACCACCTGCACCACCACCTGTGCCAGAAGCTGTGCCGGGCTGTCCTGATGCTGATGGTGCTGGGGGTACGGCAGAGGTGGGGAACGCCACAGGGGGCAGAGCTGGGAGCTCACGCAGCCTGCCCATGATGTACCAGTGCACACGTGCCTGCTGCCTTCGCGCCTCGACCATGGCCCTGCGCACCTGGTGGATCGCATGTTTAGTGGCTCCTTGCACCTGACAGCCAGCGGCAGCCAGAGCCTGCTGTGCGCGGACCGCAGCGGCATGCAGCGCAGAAGCCGCAGCAGCTGTACCGCGCTGTGCTGCAGCAGCGGCGCCACGAGCTGTGGCGGCTGTAGCATGGGCCATGGCTGACGTGGCGGCGGCGGTGGATGAGGCAGCATGCTGCACGGCAGCAGCTGCACGGTTAGAGCCCTGGGTCACAGCGCCAGAGGCAGCATGTGTTGCAGCTGCCAACTTGGACAACAGACGCGCGCGGCTGGAGGCAGCTGCCCTTACAGCCGGTGCTGACATGTTGTCTTTACATGCTCGGCCAGACTCCTTCACACAGGGCGTCTTGTCTGGGGCTCCAGGTGTGGCTGCTGCAGCATTGCGGGACACATCGAGCTGTGACAGTGCTGCACCATTCAAGGCGACCTGACGGTGTGTTGCCCCAGGCTGGGCACCGACAGGGCCTGAGGCAACAGAGCTGGTGTGCGGGCTGGTTTGTGGTGCAGCCCCTGCAGCACTCATCCTCGGTGGTGGTGCCTTCTTGTCAGTGGTGACTGCTGCTGCGCTCCCTGCCCCGGTCGGGCCATGCAGCACAGACTTGATGCCCTGCCAAGCACTGTTGGCAAGGGGCTTGGCGCTGCTGCCCACCCTGTCAACTGCACCAACCCCTGCACTGCGCCTGGGCTCAGCAGCAGGGGCTTCATTCTCACACGTTGAGCTGGACGTGTGTGCAGGCTGAGCCTTGGACTCGTGCTTCTGGACCCGATTGACGCGGAGTACAAGAGACGAGCCGCTGGAAGCAGCAGCACAATGCAGCTGACGCTGCACCTCACCGCAGCAACTGGTGGCAGCAGACACCTGATCCTGCATGGAGGCCACCTGGCCCTGTACTGCTGACTGTACTGCCGAGACCTGGCCCTGGAGGCTTGCCATGGAGCGCTGGGTGCTCTGAGATGTCTGCTCGCAGTTGGCAACTGCAACCTGTGCGGACATGTTCGCACACAAGCATAACGGACAAATGGGGGTCAACAAGGCATGCCGCCATTTGGGTGTGTGAGAGGGCGTGCAGAGCGCAAGATGGGCACAAAGCACCCGTGTGCTGCTTGACCAAGCCCGGCGTTGCATGAAGGCCGACAACAAGCAGCATCTATACCAGCACAGCATTAATCAGGTGTGCCGTGCCCTTCAGTGCCAGTGGTGCGCATCATCAACAACTAGACACAGCGTGAAGTGATTGGTCTACCCACCAACGGCCCAACCCATCAGGAAACTGTGCGACCAGACGCACCTGCAGTGCAGCCAGCTGTTGCGACAGGAACCGCATGTCTGCCCGGAGCACATCCAGTGGATCAGAGGATGTGCCGGCAGCACGCGCAGAGGGTGGCATGTGTGGGGGCCAGGCTGATCCTTGCCGGATGGCATGACTTTGGGTGGCTGCGGCTAGCGGTTGTTTCATGTCCAGAGTAAGCGCCGCAGAGAACTTCGGTGCGATGAGAGCCACACTGCATAGGTGCAGAAGGCACCCGGCAATAAGATGAATCGCAGAGGGGCGCCAGCACCACGTACATAGTAACTTTGATAGCGATGTGCAGTACAAGGATGCGCAGTGTCTGCATTGCATACCCTTGTGGCATCCCTAGCAATGCACTCGATCCTGCACCCATGCAGGATGCAGCTACTCACCTAACAGCAGCACCCCCCACGATGAGGACAGCAGAAACCACATAGACCAGGGCCGTTCCCAGCAGAGGCAATGGCTGCATGAAGCACGCCTTCACACCTGCGTTGCAGAGGGTGCACATGGGCAGTCTGTTTCATAGCTCAAGCCCAAGAGCACCACAACCGGCTCACCCCCGGGCTTGCACAGCTCGCGATGATTGCATGCAATGCCAGCACGCATTGCATGCCTCCGTTAGGGGCAACCGCATGGCATGGCGTGACATGCACACACCCGACGTGGCTCCATGCTTTAAACACAGGCACTCACGTGCATATCCACGCTCAAGGGACGTGAACACGTTGCACACCATGGTGATTGGCATGTTGAAGAGGTGCGAGAACCAGGTAACAAACTCGTCGATGGCTGCTGAACAGAGCGAGCTCAAGAGGCCGAGCCCACTTAACATGACAAAGGTTGCGACCATCAGCATGGATGTATCCTCCTGCCCCAGCCGGCTGTTGCCCGATGACAACAACAGATAAACATCCCAGAATACCAGGCTGACCATGGCTAAGACCACAGCACAGCCGCCTTGGAACAGCAAGCCTGCCATCAGGGCATGTGCCGATGGCGGCTTGTGCTGGCTGTTGCGTCCAGAGCTTGCCACGATGCTGGATGGCGCAGGGCCATGAATGGCGCTGGCACCGCCACTGCCACTGCCCCCTCCACCTCTTGCACTGGCAACAGCACTGGCAGCTGCCGCAACCGCGCTATGTCCTGCTGGTGATGGGTTGGTTGCAGCGGTGCTGACGCGTGCTGTGGTTGCGGGGCACGTGAGAGATGGTGGCAATGGTTGTAAAGCTGGGTGGGACGCTTGTTGCATGTTCACACCGCGCACCAGGATGCGTTGCACAGCCCCTGCATGGTAGGCAGTAGCATGGCAGCAACGCCAAGCGTATGTGCGCGTCACCATTGCTTGGGGCTGTGCATTCATGCATGAACATCGCGCACAGGCACCTGAGATGCCAGACCACACTAGCCCCGCCATCGATGTGGCACGCATCCGGTGCGTCTGCACGTTCAGTACGCAAGACTGCTGCCGTGCTGGACAAGGACAAATACAATACAAACACTCACGTGTTTCAATGGCCTTGAAGGTGCGCTCCACTATACTGCACACTGCAGCGATTGGCTTGTACTGGCCGCACCAGGAGACAACGAGCAGGAAGCCATCCCACTGCATAGCCACCAGCAGCGGCCCAATGAAGAGGGATGCGAGGGCACAGTACAGACAGCAGAGGGCCCACCTCCCCTTGCCGCACACAAAACAGCCTGTGTATATAAGAGCCCCAGCAGCGACCTCCAAAAACAGTATCCACGCTGCCACGCACACCACAGCTGCCAGCGCTTTCTGGCATGTGCTTCCGCACGGCATCTGTGCAGGAAGATCACTGCATGCAGGGTGGGTCGGGGCACCGATAGGCACATGCCCAGCACTAGCGGTGGTGCTCACACTTGCTGCACCACCAGTTGCAGTGGGGGTACCCGGTGGGGCTGCAGCTGCAGCAGCATCTGCATGTGGTGCAGCTGGAGACGTGGGGTGGATGCCAGGGGTGGGCAGCGAGGGCAACGCAGTCTGTGGCTTCTCAGCCTGGCATGCCACCACTACATGCCCCTCTCCCTCTGCAGCTGCTCCAGCAGCATCAGTCGCAGCACTCCGCTGCATGGGGGACGCAGGAGGGGAGGAGTTTGTTGTGGCTGGGGCAGCACCGGAGCTACCCAACCCCTGCTGGCGCTGGCTGCTGCTGTGCCCGCCCCCAGCCCCCGCTCCCACAAGACCGCGCAGTGGGGTGGCAGCTAGTGCTGAGCGCAGTGCCCCACCCCAGCAGCGGCTGTCGCTGCCACTGCTCTTGGCGCTGGAGCAGGGGCTGGCTGGTTTGAGTGGAGAGGCGGGGGCTGAGGTGGCACGGCTGGGGACGGCGGCGGTTTCACGCAGCTCTGCCTGCTGGGCAGCAGAAGCCAACAAAGCCAGGCAGGGCAGCAGTGGCTCTGGGGGCCCCTGTGGCACTGCAGGGACCAGGGGCGGGGCAGAAGGGCTGGGGCCTGGGGGGGTATCAGACCTGCTCTGCCCTGATACCTTAGGTGCTGGAGCTAGGGTTCGGTCCCAGTTCACGCCGGCGTTTGAAGCAGCACTGGCTGCTGTGCTCGTAGCAGATGGTGTGCCTTCAGTAGCTGTGGAATGCCTCTTGGCCTCTGTCTTCTTGCATGCCTGGCCTGGTGCGTGCCCGGCATCATGTGCAGCTGTCAGCTTTGGTGGTGGCAGCCCTGATGTCGGCAGGTGCACCACAGGCACTGGCGCACCCGTAGAAGCTGACGCGTCACGGGGCATAGGTGCTGCTGGTGCTGAGGTGGCGGCTTGGGTGGTTGCAGCATCATGGGGTGGGCCCTCTGCAGGCATGGCCAGCGGGACAGGGGCCGTACCTGTTGAGGCTGCAGAAGAGGATGGTGTGCCAAACGTCCTGAGGTAGGCGCAGGGCCTGTGGATTGCCGCCTCCAGCAGCCAGTTCACTGCAGGCCAGCAAGCCAAGTGCCAGAAACATCAGTGTCATACAAGGGGCAGGGGAGCATCATGAAAGCTGTGCCATCACCGTCTGTCGTAGTGTGCTGTGGATGTAGTGGCCGCATGCTTGCGGGGCCAGTGCAGCAGAGGGCGCCACAAGTTTTCTCTGAGAGCTGATCTGCTGCAGCTAGGGTTTCGCACGCATGCCCGATGCAGGGCCCCTGCCACTCAGCCCCACCACTGGCTGTAATTTGCTGTGTAGGAAAACCAGCCATGTGTGCCCCATCCTATCCTTGTTCCATACATTCCCATCAGTGCCACCCTGGCAGGCCTGTCCGCATGTGATGCACAGCACTAGCACAGCAGGCCGAGGTCCAGCCACCCACCTTGCGACGCAGCAGGCACCTCGTGATGATGGGGGACTTCAGGGGATGAGGGCGGTGAAGGGGCAGTTGGGGGGTCAGCACCAGCAGCATTGTTGATCGGGCCGGGGGGGCTGTCAGATGCTGAAGAGGGTGAGCGGCTGAGGCAGGTGGGCTGAGGGGGCAGCACCTCAAACCCATCACCCAGGCCCTCATCCTCTGAGGCTGCAGCGGGGGCCATGGCACGTGCTGCATGCGCTGTCAGGGGGTCCATGCTACTGCCAGGTGAGGATGACATCAGCAACTAGGAAGGGCCCATCAAGCAAACACAGGACATGAGAAAGTCTGTGAACAGGGTTCAGAACTGCAAAGGGTCATGCTCTCACATTGTCACACTTCATGGATCTGTGCCGCACTCTTCATGCATGATCACATTACACAGTTGTGAGCAGGCAGAGCTCATACAACTAAGCAACAGGCAAGGAAACTGGCATGTGCCTGGTTTGTGTCCATCTCTGGAAAATTCATTTCCACAGCTCGCTGCCATGCACGGTCCGATGGCTACATATGCAACAATTCAGGCATGTGCCAGATCACAAAGCATGGACAGGCGGTTCAGCAGACACATGCAGTACAGTCGGTGTTCACACAATCAGCAGTGTGCCCATGCAACACACTGCAGCAGATGCAGCAGACACACCACAGGACTCATATTCAGACTCTTATCCCAAACGCCATGCAACGGCCAACACACACATGTTAGTGACATCACGAGGGGCGCCCCCAAAGCTGCTGAGCATAGCAAGCAAGCGATCATGCGCAAGAGCTGTCATCAAACGGGTGTGTTCATGCTCAGCGCGAGTCGCTGCTGAGGTATGGCCACATGATCTCATTGGTGAACCACTCCAGCGTGAACTGCAAGATGAAAGCAATCATCATCAATACAGATGCATTCAGTCGACGCAGTGGGTGGGTGAACTAACAGAGGCAGGTGTGCAAATTGTGCATCACGCACACTGGTGCAGCCGCAACCTCCATAGCACAGGTGGTCGTAGCAGGGGCAGCACACCCCCAGATACCCTGAGCGGACAGCCCACCGAATACGCACACCACCACATGAACATGCCCTGATTCTGAACCAGCACTGCCCCACCCACCCACCTGCATGTGTGCGCCGGGTGCCTCTGCAAACACCAAGCGGCCACGCTCATCCAGAGAACGCAGGCCCAGCCAGTCCTCCTGCAGCACAGCAGCCAGCGGTGCCTGTGACTTGGGTCCCAGGGTGGGACATGCCGGTGGAGTGTGACATGGGACCCCATAGTCATGGTATGGGGACGGAAGGCAAGGGCACAGGACAGATGACGAGCAGCCGGAAGGGCACAAGCAGCCATCCGCAAGCACCAACTCAGGCTCTGTCTAATGAGAGGCCGACTGTGTAAGTTTCAACTCCCAACCCCTGCCACCAGCATCTCGACACATGCACTGTTGAGTGCGAGCAGAGCAGCAGGCAGCCCGCCCCACCTTGTACATGCGGCTGTCCTCCAGGGGCACCACCTCATGCCCGTCATAGGACGCGAACCAGGATGAGTCGCGTGGAACAACTGCAGGTGATGCATGGGGAGAGCAGTCTGTATGCATGGGGCACCGTTGTGGGCCAGTAAAGGTGCCAACAAGATGGTAGGAAGGGCTGGAAGTACGCCTGAATAAGTCTGCCAGCCACATGCATGCTTGCAATAACAGGATATCAATAATCAGCAATGTGACATACCTGTGGCGTCGTCTGCAAAGCGGTACAGCACTAGCTTGTCCAGGGAGGCCAGGTTGCGCGCGTACTGCAGCAACACCAAGTCACAGCAGTGCTAAATAGTTCGTTTGAGTTCTATTTACCAGGGGTGTTCAGAATTCCTCGGAACAGGCTGCCTCAGGTGGTCGCCTGCATTATTGTTGTTAGTTCGGCCAGCAGGCAGACAGTGCACCAACCAGCAGGCAGGCAGGCACGCAGGCAGGCAGCTGGATGGGAGCAGTCTAGGACGCAGTTGCTTCAGCGCCAATACGCACTTGCTGGTTCTTCTCATCCTTCTCGTTATTGATGTCTGGAAGGAAAATGTTGTACCTGCAGAAGGATCACATGGCACCACACAAGTGGCTTCACTCATACTGGCGATACTGCCGCTACTGGTGCTGCTGTGTGGGCACCAAAAAAAAGGCTGCAGGCGCAGAGCAGGCCGGCTGTGTGACCCACTTGATGTAGTCATCCAGGCGCGAGGGGTCCTACACGGCAGGGCGGTTGAGCACAGCACCAGCTTCAATGACCCCATGCAGCACATTCGCCAATGAACGGCTGTGGCAGGGCTTCGGGGGGCGAAGTGGCTCATCACAGCATCAGGTGCATGGCAGATGCTCAGGTTGTTGTCACCTTGGCACCGCCCAAATGTGCGCACCTTGAAGTACTGAGCTTGCACCAGGTGATCACGGACCCACGGCAGGTAGGCACCCTTACCCAGGATCGACTGGAGAGGTCAGGTCCACACAAGGACGCAAACAGAGGAGTGAACACATACGGCATAAAGTTAATGCAAAGGTATACAACCCTGGGATTGCATTCAACCACGGCGGATGCAACGTCATGTGCTTGGGATGCAGCAGCAAAATACTGACAGCACGATCGGCAAGAGTGGCCCTGCATGTGCCACTGAGTGGCTCTATGCGCCCATGCATTCCCGTAAAGCACCTGCATGGTCTCACAAGCGCTCTTGCCGTTCTGCTCGGCGTCGGGAGCTGTCAGGTTGGAGGGCACAGTGCTGCAGGCACAGTGCAAGCCATGTAGATGGTCAGCTGGAGGTGTGCCTGACTTGAGAACATCAACACAGCTGGCGACCCCATGCAACAGCAGAAACAAAGATGCAGGCGCATCACTCTCATGCGTCACCAGCTCCTGCAAATGCAGAAGACAAGCACCCACTTGCACCCAGGCACGTTGGACACGCCCTGATGTTGTGCGCCCAGTGTGATGAGGGTGTGAGCGCGTGGGCCCAAGTGCTGGCATCGCTGCACCACAGCCTGGAAGCAGGCAGGTTGTGGAGCATGCGACTGTAAGCTTGCAATTGCCAAGACGGCTGCACACGCGCCCACACGTTCGAAGCTGTATCATGATGCTGTGTGCTGTGAAGGATGCAGCATACTACTACACAAGCAGGATGCAGGGGCGTTCTATGCATATTATAAAGCAGGATGTGCCCAGCATAAGCAATGCTGACATCCAGCCACAGGGGGGCCGCAACCTAGCCGCAGACCAACACATACCCGCATGAACTGGCCGCCCTGGCTGAAGCCAACAGCATTGTAGCCGCCTGCGAGCTCGGGGATGTTGCGCAGCTCCAGGCACACCTGCGGTTCAGACAGCAGCAGACCATCGGTGCAACCCATAATGCTCACAGGGGCTGCGGTCGCGGACCATGATCCACAGGGTACTGGCACCCTTCGGCCATTTCTGTCATATGTGAAGTGTCGCCCGTCACTGGCACTGCAAGCAACAGCCTGCCATAGTAACAGAGACGGACCAACTTAGCTCTGTGCTTTGCAGCTGCGACAACTGTGTTTGCGCTGCAAATGCAGTGCCAATTCACGGACCTTGGCCACCTGGTCGTTCACGTTGCCAAAGTAGCTGGACCACACATCTGATACCTGTGAGGGAAGGTCGTGGGTAGGCATGTGCATTGCGATCTCACATGGGTAGTGTGCAGTTGGATGGCACAGCAGTGAAGCCTGCTACGCCGGAAGCTGCTATGCAGCTAATTGGCTCCATGCGAAGAGCGATCGATCTGCTGATCACCAGAGTGCACGCACCGCGCTTTCACCAGTGGCGATAGAGTGCACAAACACACCCAGTTCCTTCTCGATCTGGGCCTTGATGGCACCGATGCTGTAGCTGCAGTGCAGAAGGTATGGTCGATGGTGCAATGAGTGTGTGCTGAGCTGCTGACACACCGGATGCCAGGCAGTACCAATTGTACGAGCACATGAGCAGGCATGTGTTGCGCCTTTGGGGCGTGCTTTGAGCCATCGCTCAGGATGCCATGCACATGCACACCTGGCGCAGCAGCTGTCCCCCATTCCATGCCACAACACCACGGGTAGCTTCTTGTTGTCAGTGTTCACAGCTTTGGCCTTACCCAGCCGCGCGGCCTGCGTTGATGCTATCAGGCACGCGGCCAGCAAAACCACCGCTCCACGCATTGCACAAGGGTTTCACGTTGGGGTTCACGTTATTCTATGAAACCAGCACAGTTGCGTGCCAATAGCTCTAGGAACCGGTGCAGTACGCCGATCTTTCACCTGCTTCGGCCAGAATCTCGACTGGCACTAAGAATATAATGGTGGGTGTGAGGTACATGAGGAGGGTCTGCTCGTACGGTTTTGACATGATGGTATACTTCATTGTGTTTCATTACTAGCTGCATTGATGTTGTCGCGACAGGTTCGACATGCCACGTGTACCTCCTATTCTTGGTCGGCACGCGTTTTAGGCGCGTGTACCAGCGCATGCAGTAACTGGTAGTAGCATCGCTGTGCCAGCTCCCAGCCACCATGCGCTTGCATGCTCATGCATGGCATTGCATGCTGTGCTCGGCCTGCAGGGGTGGTGGCACATTCCAGCCGTGGCGCGTGGGGACCGTCTGCTGACAGGCACTCAGAGTCTAGGGGTGGAGAGGGTCGCAGCAGGAGGACCAGTGACAGCAGGTGGTATGAGGGTGATGATGATGATGAGCGGCCCACCAGCAGCAGGCGCATGTCAGGGTCATCCTCATATGGTGAGCGTGCAGGCAATGTTGCAGGACGTGGCAGAGGTGGCACCAGCAGGGGCGGCAGGGGTGGCATAGGTGCGGGCCGTGGTGAAAATGACCGTGCTGCGCGGTCTGGGCCTAGATCACGTGGGGAGTGGAGCAGCTCTGATGGGGGCAGGGCACCTTCAGGTACACCAAGGCAGTCAGGTGCACCGAAGCCAGCCTCAGCTCCTGGGGCACCTCAAGACACGTTTCAGACTGCCCACCAGCGGCTGCAGGCAGGGCAAAGCAACAACCTGGTGATATGTGAGTGATTGCAGGCGCGCTGTTCGCTGTGCCGCAGTTATGTTGGAATACGACGCACACATACATACGACGCACTCACTGCTCAGTACCCATACAGGTTGCATGTTGTTGCTGGATTAGAAGCAACTGTTGCAGCTTGTGCCGCCCCCACACCAACCCAGTCTTATGCCACTCGTCCGCTTTGCAGCCAAGGAAGCGTGGGAAAAGCTATTTGGGCTGATCCGCACGCCATCAGATGCGCAGGCAGCATTGGAGCTCATGCGAGGCGATGCACGCGTGCGCAATGCTGTGGAGTGGGACTGGTCTGCACAGGGCTACGGGCAGACTGTGCTGCAGCTTGTGGCGGTGAGCGTGGCAGTGCAGCACTGATGCATGTGCTTCCCAGCTTGCATCTTGCAGCATGCTGCAAGAGCTGCAGCCAAGCCTGCATGCAACCCATCAGCGCTAGTCTTGCGCCAAGTGTGTCTGGTGCACGGCAGTTTTGTTACACATGTGAAATGCGCACAAAACCTGCCGCGCGCTGTCGCTCCCCAGGCAGCAGCTGGTGGGGGCGCGTACAGCATTGCACGCGAGGTGATGAGGCACGCTGAAGAGCTGCGACTGAACACGAATGCGAAGGACTTTGTGGCGGGGATGATGCGCAAGATGGGGCGTGCAGGCGCACCCTCCGCTCAGCTGGAGCAGCTGTACGCCATGGAGCGGGAGCTGAGAGGTCGGCATAGCACCAGTGCATCCGAATACTGGATGGTGGCCTGCACTGTCTGTGCTCACCTGTTCTGTTGCTTCCAGTACCTGCTTATGCAGCACACAAACTTGATCTTAGCACTTCAGTGTGCTATGTCCCCGAAAACAAACGTTCACTGGTGCAGGTCAAAACACGCACATGGGAGCACATGAGCTCAGCCGTGTGTATCGCAAGGAGGAGAACACAGATGGCGTGCAAGCCCTTTTGAAGCAGGTGCGCAGCTGCGCATGGCTGTGCTTGCTGCTGGCAACACACCCTGAAAGTAGCACAACGGCAAAAAAACATCTTGTTGGCGCATGTGCGTCCTGCTGAGCGCAGGCTCAGTCTGGCGAGGCTGCTATCAAGCCAGACCTGGTAGAGGACTTGCAGCTGTGGTGCGCCAAACGGGGGTTGTAGACTCGCCAGTGCCATGCTGCTGAACTGAACGGACCAATTAAGTGTAACTACCAACTTGGACCCAGGGACTCTGCTGTGTTTGGGCAAGGGGATTCAGGTTGCATAAGCGGGCATTGTAACACGTTGCCGATAATGAGCCACTGAAGATCACCCAACCCGACTTCACTTTGATCTAGAAGCCACAATGGCGGGACGTGGAAGAGAGTCCACGCTCCCCGCCTGGATGACTGGTATGGACTGAGTAGCGCTGCCGGCAGCCTTGCCCAGGGTTAACCGAGAGAGTATCATACATAGAGGTCTGATCACCTTTGCTGCATAACGCGCCGTTGGTACAGGTGGCGGTGGACCCCCTGGCGCACCTGGAGCACCAGGCCAGCCCCAGGTGCGCCAGCCATTGCCGCACAGCATGTAGTTTCCCAGCAATATATCACCAATCGAAATGTTTTGGGCGTGCCCAACTCTCTGATCAAGTTTGTCGCAACCGTCACGTCCACACTTGCGCCTGTGCAGTTCGGTCAAGGGCCACCCGGGCCAGGAGCGCCTGGCGGCATGCCGGTGAGGCGCACGTGCATTGATAGATGCAGCGCATGGAGTTTGCAATTTGCATGGGGCTTATGCTGCAACAAGCACATGAGCATGGACCCATATGGTTGACCTCGCACATGCACAGGGCCAGCCACTTCCGGGCCCGCCCCAGCTCTTTCCTCCTCCAGGTGGCATGCCTCACTCCGACCAGCACCAGCATCATCCACCTGGAGCACCTGGTGTGATGGGGGGGCCACCCCCAGGTCACATGGGGCCACCGCCAGGACATGGGCAAGGACAGCCAGGGCAGGGTCCACCAGGGCAGCTGTCAGGGCCCCCAGGCCAACCCGGTCAAGCACCCCCAGGGCACCCTGGCCCTCAGGGGCCCCCACCTCACATGGGCGGGCCCCCACCACAGCAGCAGCATGGTGGCATGGGGCCACCACCAGGCGGGATGCAGCTCCCGCCCCCACCCGGGATGCAGCAGCCGCCTCCTGGGGTGAGCGCGAGCTGATGCCTGGAACACCACCTGCCTGTGTCTGTCTCATGGCGTCATGCTTGTAGTTGGCCATGGGCAGAGTTTGAGGCACCACATGATGGCGCAAGACATGAGGGTCCCTGGTTTCTTTTCACTGCCATGCAGATGCCCCCACCAGGATTTCCTGGCGGGCCGCCACCCCACATGCCGTTCCATGGTGGTGGCCCCCCCTTTGGCATGGCCCCACCTCCCTTTAACATGCCACCGCAGGGTGCGTTCCGTGGGCTTCGAGCGGGCACAGTGAACTTGCCTGTGCCGCACCTTGTGAGATGATGCTGTTGTAGCCCCAGCGCAGCAATGCAGAGCCTTCACAGCTTTGATCACGTGCCGCTCCTTCCGCTCACGTGCAGGCCCGCCCCCAGGACCCTTCCCCTCCTTCCCTGGCCTGCCGCCTCCAGGCATGATGCCTCCACCAGGTGGCATGCCCCCTCAGTTCCCACCCGGGCCAATGCCCGGTGCTCCTGCACCAGCACTGGGTGGGCCAGGGGGACCTGGAGCACCTGCTCCTGCATCTGCTGCAGCGCCAGGAGGCACTGGGGAGCCCGGCAAACCCAAGCCAGACTGGACCGAGCACACTGCACCTGATGGTCGCAAGTATTACTTCAATGGTGCGGTGGTGGTGTCTGCCTGCACAGTCCTCATGGATCAATTGGTTGTGTGAAGCAGGGCGTGATCTGTTTGGAACGTCCTGCCAATGCACATGCTGGCATCCTGTCCTTTTCTCCTCCTTGCACGTGTTGGCCTGATGTGGTTTGCAGCATAATGGGGCATGCACACAGCTGGTTGTGATACGCGCTTGATGTTGTGCTGGTTGCAGGCAAGACCGGCAAGAGCAGCTGGGAAAAGCCAGAGGAGCTGATGACTGAGAAGGAGAAGCAGGAAAGCAGGTGTGTCTGGTCGTGCTGCACCAACGCTGTGTGAATACGTCTCTCCCGCTTCCTGTGGCTCAGGCCCTACCAAGTGATGCCCACCTGTCCATAGATATTTTGTTGGCTGCCTGCGCTTTATCCCCATTGCCACTGCTCACTCTGGCAGCGCCACGGCCTGGAAGGAGTTCACGTCGCCTGATGGCCGGAAGTACTACTACAACCGCATCACCAAGGAGAGCAAGTGGACGATGCCTGAGGAGATGAAGAAGGCGGGCGACGACGGTGGGTAGGGAGGGGGTGGAGGGGGGGGGGCGCGCATAATCACATTGGGAGCGCCAAACAGGAGCAGCAGCACATCATGATCATGCGCCCAGAGCGGCGCATGCCAGGAGCAGTGCTGGACGCAGCCATGGATGCAGCTTGCATGCCCTGTCCTGGATGAGTTTGTGTAGCATGCTATTGCAGTTTGGACATCGACCCCCTGCGACACTGCTGGTGTGCGCCCTGCTGTCGCCTGATGGGTGCGCGCGCTGTTGTCGGATGGCTGCAGGCAAGAAGCCTAGTGCTGTGCAGGTGGTGGCGCTGACTGCAGCCTCTGAGAAGCCCTCCCCCAGCACTGCCAACGGTGGGGCCGCCAAGGCGCGTGAGGCGTCCACAGAGCCCAGCAGTGGCCCTGTGAAGGAGGTGGAGTATGCAACCAAGGTACGCGGTTGTGTGTGAGCGCACCTCAGCAGGATGCCGACTCACCATGCTGCCCGTGCTTCCGATCTGCCAGGCAGGGGTCCAGGACGTGCTGTGCGTGTGCTTGCATGTGGCTGTGGGATGCTGCGCAGCATCGCCCAAATCCGGATTGGAATGGTCTTCATGCAAGTCGTCATGTTTTCAAGCTTGCCTGTGGTGGCCCTGGTCACAGGCCGAGGCGAAGGATGCGTTCAAGGAGCTGCTGGCGTCGGTCAACACGCAGTCGGATTGGACCTGGGAGCAGGCCATGCGCCTGATCGTGAACGACTATCGGTGGGGCTGCCAGTTGGTTGTTGTATGCTGTCCAGTGGGCACCCCGCTGCGTGGCAGCAGTTGAATTCAGTGGATTCTGGCCTTGTGAGCCACTGCGTGAGGCCGTATGGTTGTGTAGGCTACATGGTTGTGATTCATTCACAAGAAAGAAATGGCGTCAACCCCATTCTGAACCCAGTGTTGATGTGATGGCTTCCGCTTGCGCAGCTATGGCGCACTCAAGTCGCTGGGTGAGAAGAAGCAGTGCTTCAACGAGTACATCCAGACGCGCAAGAAGGAGGAGCAGGAGGAGGAGCGTAAGAAGCTGAAGCAGGTGAGGAAGCAGATGGTGCCACCATTGAGATGCCACAACGCGACCAGCCTACCGCATCCCAAGGCAACCTGCATGAAGTGTGCGCCTGCTTGGAGAGTGCCTGCGGCTGAGCAGCTGGGATGTTCACAACTTCAGCCCTGTTCGCACCACCATTTTGTATGCCTGCATCAGATGCCGCAGCTTACCATGTGCTGCACTCGCTCGCCCTGCTAGGCGCGGGATGACTTCTTCAGCATGGTGCTGGAGTCGGAGCTGGTCAAGACGACGCATGGCTTCCGCAAGGCCAAGGAGCTGCTGGAAGATGACCCACGCTGGAAGGTGGGCGGTTAGCAAGCACGGGATGTGAAGCATGCAGCGGAGGGGCTTGTAAAGGGAGGTGCATGAAGGATGTGCTTGTAGGGAGATGCATAAAGGAGCACGTTCTAACCTTGTCCTGTCTGCTGCGACCCAGCAAGTCACTCGTTTTCGCTGTGACATGGGGTCACACATGCCCCTCATCATCACTGATGGTCACCCGTTATCACGTGTGTCACACACTCGGTGGGCACAGGCGGTGCCCGAGCGTGAGCGTGAGGAGCTGTTCCACGAGGCGCAGAAGGAGAAGGCAGCCCGGGAGAAGGAGGAGCGGCGGCAGGAGCGCAAGCGGCGCGTGGCTGCGTTCCGGGAGCTGCTGGAGCGCACGCCAGGGATCAAGGTGCGCAACATGCGGTGGTCGATTTCATATGGTCCTGTCTTGTGAATGGTCACAGGGCAGTGACTACAGTGATGACAGGGACCGAGTTATACTGAATCGTGAATGCAAGGAGTGTTGTGACACATGCAGTTACAACAAGGATGTTTTGCCGATGATGGGGCTGAGGGTTGAGACCATGGAGGGCGGTGTGGGCGCCTCAGCCTCAGCAGCTGGCCCTTCAGCACCATCCCTGCTTGGGCTAGGCTGTCTTATGCCTGCTGTAACTCATGCCTCCCGCCCATCTCATGCTCAGCACTCTACCCTTCACATTGTGTACTGCGTCTTTCACGTTGTGTACTGCCCCAGGTGACCAGCGAGTGGCGCAAGGTGAGCGCCAAGCTGGAGGGTGAGCCCGAGTTTGAGGCCCTGGACAAGCTGGAGCGGCTCGAGGCGTTCCAGGTGGGTGGTGACATTAGATGCTAGCAGCAGCGCGAGGCTGTTTCATGCCTACCGCTTTGATTCTGGCACCACTGCATCAGCAACATCGTCAGCAGCAGCACCAGCACGTGCGCATGCTTGGGACCTGCTCGGACATACGCCTCCATGTGATACTGCATGTTGCTTGCCATGCCTTGATGCTGCTGCTAACTCTTCTTCCAACTGCGCCTTCTTGCCTGGTTCTCAACTGGCTGATTTCTCCATCGATTGCTTCCTGGTTGGATGCCAGACCACAGAACGCGCGCCTCATCGCACACGAGTCTGCTGCAACCACGCCGCAACGTGCTGAAAAACACCTCCTGTACACCTTGGCTGCGCAGGAATACATCAAGGAGCTGGAGCGGCAGGAGAAGGAGGAGCGTGAGCGTGCCAAGGAGGAGGTGAGGCGGCAGGAGCGCAAGAACCGCGAGGCGTTCAAGGAGCTGCTGGCGCAGCACAGGTGCGCCGCCATGCGCGGCTGGGGCGGTCCGTGTCCCTCATGCTGGTGCTTTCAATGGCTGGTGGCGGGCGCGATGTGTCAGTGCGCCTTTCATCTTCGTTTGCGCCTGACACTGTATTTCGTGGGAGCTTGGTAGGCGTTTGGAGACGACCACACACCAGCTCCACCACTTCAGAGCCCAGCCAGTCTCATATATGTGCATGCTTTTCATACCTGTAACTGACCATGTGGACGGGTGGCACATGCTGACACAGGCAACTGGGCCTCATCACTGTCAAGACGCGGTGGAAGGAGTATGCACCAGTCGTCAAGGGAGAGGAAGCATACCTCGCGGTCAGTGTGGCTTGTTTGAGCTGCTTTCAGTACGGTGTTCCCATAGATTCCGTAGAGAAGGGAGGCTGTACGTGTCCAGTGCTGTTGGTGACGTTGCTGCCGGCAGTCACCATGCCATGTGTTTGGTGCATCTGTGGCAGAGTGCACACAGCCACCGGTTTTCTTGCTTGCCGAGACCAGCCACGCAAGCATAAGCAAGGGGAGAACCATTGATCAGGCTCTTGCCCCATCCTAGTTGACAATCGGGGCTGGCTTGCAAATTGACCCCGCACCAAACCACCGCTTCCATCCAACAGTGCGCCTGTATGCTGACGTTTGTTTGCTGCTGCGCAGGTGGAGCGCAACACCACTGGGTCACGGCCCAAGGAGCTGTTTGAGGATCTGCTGGAAGACATGGAGGTCGAGTATGAGAAGGCGAAGGTGGGGAGGGCAATGTTTGGATTTGACTTGTTACAGCACCCCGTTCAAACAAGGTGCTCTGCGATCTCATCTCCTTCTTCTGCCACTCATGCTTGCCCATGCCACACGGTCCAGGCATGCGGTGTGCTGATTGGATTGTTGTTGCGGGTACAGAGCACAGCATGCTGCATAAGGGGCTGGAACGGGACAAGCACCGTGTTGCTGGGCAGCCACATTTTCATGCCGATGGGGCGGCTGACATCACACGCAGGGGGTGCTCAAGGAGGTGGTGAAGGAGATTGACTTCACCATCACAGCCTTGACTCTGTTTGACGAGTTCAAGGCTGCTGCGGATGAGAAGGCCGCTGACAAGGTGGCCAAGATGGATAAGAGCTTCATGTGAGTAAGCTTCCTTCTAGAGGCGCTGCTTCCCTTGTGTTTGCCTCATCATGCCTGCTCGCTCAGCTTGGTCTGGAAAATGCTGAGGTCATTCGCAGCTGTCAGGTCTGGGTTGTACATGTGATTCCGTGCTGCATGTGACCGGCCCAATTGTGCGCCTGACCACCTCACGAGCTGCTTACGTGCCTGTGCTGCTACAGGCAAGCATGGTTTGACGAGCAAGTGGGGCGCATCAAGCAGAAGGAGGAAGAAGAAGAGAAGGCAAAGCGGCGCGCACGTGACCGCTTCGGCTCACTCCTACGGCATGCGCGCAACCTGACGGCGGACACCACATGGGAGGAGTTTGAGAAGGACTATGGGAGTGACAAGGAGTTCAAGGAGGTGGGCAGCAGGCAGCCACGTTCTCTTTCCCTGCTCAGCATATCTTCCGCATGACAGGGCACATGGGCAGTCACCGCATTTGCGTGGTGGCATGACCTGCACCTGTACATACAGTATGCTTGTGCTGGCACCCATTCCACAAGCTGTTTGCATCCGCGCTGCCTTTTCTCCAGCCTATCTTGGCTGCTCAACTTGCAGCCCGGCTGTGTGCGTCATGTGATCATGCTAGTGTACTGGTGTTTTGTGTGCTACAACAGGTGGGCCCTGAGGTGGCTAAGGCCATGTTTGATGAGTACCTGGTGAAGCTGAAGGAGAAGGCCGCTGCCAAGGCAGCAGCCAAGGCAGACAGCCAGAGCGATGGCGAGGTGCCGCGTGGCAGCAAGCGGGGCAAGGACGACAGCTCAGATGATGAGCGTGAGGCCAAGCACAAAAGGTCAAAGAAGTCCAAGAGCAGCAAGAAGTGAGTGGTGGGAAGGAGGGCCCCTACAGGGAGTTGAGGATGGGATTGTGGGGACCGGATGGCTATGTGTGCAGGTGTGCACTCCAGTGTAAGGAAACGCAATCATGCTTCTGGGTAAGTTCTCCTGCGCTGGGTGGCGCAGACATTTGTAGCACCAAGCTGACCAGCGCTTACGCTGGTGTATGGCGCAGGCATGACCGATCTGATGACGAGGATGATCGGAAGAGCAAGAAGAAGCACAAGTCCAAGAAGGACGATTGATTGCGCCTTCTTCGCTGTCTTGGTGAGGCAGTAGGGAGGGCAGCGCGCTGGCAAGATGCATCTCATGCATCAGCACAGGGAACACCACCACACACCGCTGGCCAGCTCCGTGCGCGGTGACCACTGATCAACTGGCCTGCTTGCATCCTGTCTGCAGGCCTCCATGCTGCTCTGCTGCTGCTGGCTGGCTGGGAGGTGGTGGGCGGATGGGGGACCTGAGTCTGTGGCACAGGTTTGTATCACAGGTTTGTGGCGCAGCCTGTATGCCCGGTGCACAACTGGCATGCATGGCTCGGCGCAACCCCAGCAGGGGGCCAAGGATTACACTTACCCATGCTGCACAGTGACGTGTCCAGCCAGCAGTACCTACTGTAGCAGCCTCAGACCAGAGGTGGGGTCTGCAGTTGGAGTTGTGGTTGTGTTCAGTGCAGTGTCATGGTGTCGATCGGGCGAGGACACAATGGGGCATGTGTCTCCAACTCATCCGGACAAGTTGGTGGCTTGGAACCCTTGAAACAAAACAGTCTTTGTGCCAGCATAGGGGCCCATGCAACAGAACCATACACCCATCTGCAAACCTGCCCAAGAGGTGCCTAACACTCTTAAGCTGACAGCTTAAGTGCTTGTGTTGTTGTTTTTGCCCCATCACTAAACGATGCAGCTATGCCTGGATTGCCTCTCTGCTGCCTGTTGCTGCTGAAATCCATGTTGCAAGTGATCAGCTGATTTTGTCTGTCACAACCCAGTGCCTCGCCCGTACACCCTACTGCCTGTTTGCCACCCAGCACCTGCAGTGTCTGCTGAACCTTGCATGTGGAAACAATTGCATGTCTGTTCATGGTGTTTATGTGCTTGCAACGATGGCCATGACATGCAAAGACCTAAAAACCTTGTCTGCCCCACCATCTTTGCGACCAGCAACAAGTTCCAGACTGCAGGTGTTTGGAGCTTAGCTGCGCCCACTCTACAACTCTGGTCGGTGTTTGCGATGCTAGTACGTGTTCATGCGCACGATGTCGAGCTGCGCGCCGATTTGTCGCTAATACTTGCTTTCACTGACAAGCTTGACCGCATTGTTTAGCGTTTGATCTCCTCAACTAGTCCTGCCTGTCCTGCCTTCATGTACTGGATGTCTCTTTACTCCATGTAAACGGCGTTTTTACAAGCCCCAGTTGCATCACTGATCACAAAGCATGGGTGGCCCCAGAAACTGCTCCAGTCTGGGAGAGAAGACCTCATATATGAGTGTCAGTGGCCGGCCATCATGCCAGAAAAAGTACTGACGCCCCCAGAAGGGCCCCTTGCATTGCAACAGCTCCTCAATGCGCTCATTGTGACCATGATACACATAATGGACCTGCAGCAGCACACATGACAACCCTCCAGTCAAGAGTGGAATGCGTGTAACTCAGCTCTTTGGTGTAAAAACCATGTCCAACAAGCACTCAACACAAACAGTGCACACATACCTCTCTGTACAGCTCCACATGTCCCTGGCTGAGGCTGACCCAGATGGGCTTGGTCTTGTCCTGGAGGTAAGCATCCACCTGCTCTGCCTCCCACCAGCTGCATGCATACACCAGTGGTGGTGGTGGCACCGGCTGCGCCGGCTGCGACTGACTTCCTGGCTGGCTTATATGCGCACGATCTGGCGCTGTACTGCCCGATGATGTACTGTCTGATGAATCTTTTGTCGTCCTGGATGATGCAGCTGCAGTGCTTGATGGCACAACAGCAGGTTGTGATGCTCCGTCATGACTGCCCATGGCTGTGCTGTCCCCTGGTAAAGGATTTGCTGGGCGCAGCAGCACTTCACGCTGCACGCGTGGCCCAGGGATAGCGTCCACACCTGGCGGCAAGCAGTCAGTGCTGCTGCCCACATTTGCCATTTGCAGGCAATCCTGCAGCCGTAAACAACACAGCAACATGCGAGCACAATCGTCAGCTTCAAGCAACGTCCACGCTCCGCAGGCAGCACGCCAGTATACATCGCCACAACATTTGCCAGGCGTTCCACATGCAGACATGCTCCAGCAACAGGAAGCAAAGAAGCTCTGGCAGCGATTACCTACCACCTGGACAGGTGTGTTGGTCATGAGTTGAAGGTGTCGGGTGACTGAGCCATCGCTGAGGAGCAGCACCTGCACACACCACAACCCATGCCATGCTCCTTGCCTGAACTGCTGTGTGAGGCAATTGAATGCAGACGTTATCATAATTATCAACAACGCCGTGTTTCGCCCTCCAAACCCTGACCTTCCAAGTGGGTGACAACCCCTTGAAGCTCGATGTGCTGGACAGCAGCGCTTCCTGCTCTGTACCCTGCAGGTCATGACACAGGGTAGAAAACATAACTAGCAACTAAGATACAGTGCACGGGCACAATGGAGTTGTACACCTCGCATGCTCAGCAAACGCCCGGCCCACCTTCCACAGCGCAGGCTCATCCAGGGATCGCCAGAATGGCTGGCGTAAGCTGCTGGCTTCTGTGCTGACAGCCTGCTGCCTGCCCTGCCTGCATGCCATGATGGCCTTTTGATGCCTACTGCGTCGATGGGGTTGCTGTGATTGTACATGGTAGGGGGCCTCTCTCTGAAGAGCACCTGTTCGTTTCAGGTACATGATGGCTTTAGGCCGTGATGCGTGTGGGCGAACATTTTCACAAACATTCAGTCACTCAAGCATGAGAAGTGCTGCTCACAGCGGCAAGCGGGAACGTTGTTGTTAGTGCAAATTTGATCAGAACTTGAACCTCAATTCGCAACCGCACCGCACCACAAGCAGCATTACGCCAGTGATCTGATCACTATCCTCCTCCCTTCATTTGAACAGGTTCTCTAGAACTCTGATAACCATGGGCAAGCCCATGGGTGAAGGTCTTAAGGGTTATTACAAGTCCAAGATTGAGGAGCTAGAGCTGCGTGTGAAGGACAAGACACACAATTTGAGACGTCTTGAGGCGCAGCGTAATGAGCTTAACACGCAAGGTGCGCCTCTGCGAAACCCTGGGCGCATGACTACATGGGCTTGAGGTCAGGGCGAAATGCAAGAAAATCCTTTTACACGCAGTTCGCCTGCTTCGCGAGGAGTTGCAGCTGCTGCAAGAACCAGGCAGCTATGTGGGCGAAGTGATCAAGGTGTGTACGGGGTTTGCGATGGCTGTTTGCGTGTCTCTATTCCGTTGTAAGCTATGCATGATATCTGCTGGCCAACTTTGGGCGCGTCCATGTGGGTACGCACACGCAGGTAATGGGCAAGAACAAGGTGCTGGTCAAGGTGCACCCGGAGGGCAAGTACGTGGTGGACATCGACAAGAGCATCGATATCTCAAAGCTCACGCCAGGGGCCCGTGTGGCGTTGAAGAACGACAGCTACACCCTGCATCTGTGCCTGCCCACTAAGGTGGATCCGCTGGTCAGCTTGATGAAGGTGGAGAAGGTGCCAGACTCAACATACGACATGATTGGCGGTGCAGATCAGCAGATCAAGGAGATCAAGGAGGTGTGTGGTTGTACAACTGCAGTGCCTGGTTGTGGGTTGCAGACACTTCATGCAGGACGGGCAGCATTGCTTCGCTGTGCCTCCTTAAGCGTACAGTTGCTGTGGCGCTTCGCTGCGCGTTGTGCAGGTGATCGAGCTACCCCTGAAGCATCCAGAGTTGTTTGAGAGCTTGGGCATTGCGCAACCAAAGGGCGTGCTGCTGTATGGGCCACCTGGGACAGGCAAGACGCTGCTGGCACGCGCCGTGGCGCACCACACAGACTGCACATTCATCCGCGTGTCAGGCAGCGAACTGGTGCAGAAATACATCGGCGAGGGGTCGCGCATGGTGCGCGAGCTGTTCGTCATGGCCAGGTGCGCAGGCAGGGATGATGGCACATGCCCAGCCCTGGCAGGGGCAAACACCATGGAGATTGGCACAGCAGCTCTCGCTGTCGTTCTCGCGTTGCCAATTCTAATCACGCGCATGCAGCACACTCCTTGTGCCTATGTCACATCAGACCCTTCGCGTCCATGTTGTGGGTTTTACTGTTGCTGTCTGGACACAGAGAGCATGCCCCGTCTATCATCTTCATGGATGAAGTGGACTCCATTGGCTCAGCACGGACAGACAATTCAGGGGGTGGCGGTGACAGTGAGGTGCAGCGCACCATGCTTGAGCTGCTGAACCAGCTGGATGGCTTTGAAGCAACTAATAAAATCAAGGTATGGTCGAGGCTGGATGTTTGGGTTCGTGGGCACAGTCACTGGAACACTTAGCACTGGCATGGCCGGTGCAAACACGCAACAGTGAATGCCTGACATTCCTTGGTGATGCGCAATGTGTGCAGGTGCTCATGGCAACGAATCGTATCGACATCCTAGATGCTGCCTTATTGCGGCCAGGGCGTATTGATCGCAAGGTGCGCAGCAGCGGCCAGACACCAAAAAATGCTTGCACAGGCTGGCATCAGCAACAGGTGTGTCCCGGAAGCAAATGATCAAAAACTGGCTGCTTGTGTGCTCTGCACACACAGATCGAGTTCCCCAACCCCAATGAAGCTGCCCGTCTGGACATCCTCAAGATCCACTCGCGCAAGATGAACCTCACACGCGGCATTGACCTGAAGAAAATCGCAGACAAGATGTCGGGGGCCTCAGGCGCTGAGATGAAGGCATGCTGCACTGAGGCGGGCATGTTTGCGCTGCGCGAGCGGCGCATGCACGTGACTCAGGAGGACTTTGAGATGGCAGTGGCTAAGGTTATGAAGAAGGTGCGTTGCAGCATCAAAGCTCGTAGACCAGCACTGCTGTGCTGTGAACCGAAGCTGATAGGCACATGCATACATGCAGTACGTGCACTGACAGCTCATATGTGTAGAAACAAATGGATACTAAAGGATACATGTGCTATGTATGTGCAGGACTCGGCCACAAACATGTCAATCAAGAAGCTTTTCAAGTGAAGAGCAGAGCAGCATCCACACTGTGGTCTTTGCAAGCGAACGGGCCTATTTCGCTGCAGTGGGATGTTGTCTTTTTGCAACAGTGTAAGATTTCTGAGCAATAAACTTTGTTCATGATCATATGGCATTTTTGCCCGCGTTGCTTGATGCAGACAAGCAGCAGCTCCGCTTGGTGGATAATGATTTGATTGTGGTGACGACAGTGTGGTCCGACACACTCGGGCATCAAGGGCATATCGTTCCTCACTGGACTGGCTGCAATACACGTTTTGTCGCACACACAACATGCGCACCAAGCAATCAGCAAGAGGAGTTTTGGAACAGCAACGGAAGTATGGACTGTGCGGACCCACCATCCAGCTGGTTTGCCTTCCAGGCTCCGTCTAAGCTGAATTGAGTTTACATAAGAAATTTCAGGCATGGGCTGTTCGACATCTGCTCCAGCTGGGCGCGCTGCTGATGTCAAGAGCACCAATAGCTCGTTGGTGCCACAGCTCAGTAAGGCAACGGTCTTGCAGCGGGATGCAGCTATTGCGGTGGCGAAAGAGCTGTTTGACGCAACCAAGAACGAGAAATTTCATGCCAATTACGTCCGACCCACGCTCTCTTCTTACGGCGCCAATTGCAAGGTGTTCAGAAGGCGCAGTCGGCTGCGTTTGTCACAGTCTTCCTGCACCTCGGGGTTTGCATAATCTTACCTTTGGTTGCTGTGGGCGCACCAGCACCGCCTGCTGCACCGCGAACGCTTGCGCATTGGGCACGTGTTTATGGTACACCTGCCATGCTACATGGGCACCCATGGATGTCATCACCACCACATGGTACAGAGATATGGCCATGTGTTGTGAAGTTTGCTGCGTGCACGCCATGCTTCCTGTGCTCAGTTGCTTACATGCTACAGCAAGAAAACTGGCCAGAAGGTGGCCGCAAAGACTATTCCCAAGGTATTTTCAGGGACCAGGGCGGCACTCCTGCGGCATGTGCACGGCGCATGCATCATGTGCAACTGCGCACAGATGTTTGATTGCGAGGTGCACTGCAGCACGCGCTGATGGAAGCCAGGCTGTGTGCACATCGTTGGCACATGCACGCACCATGTGCACAGGATCCGCACCGGCCAGACCAGCAGCACCAGCTGGTACTGAACGAGGTCGGCATTATGAAGGCCATGGAGGACCATCCTAATGCAGTGAAGGTGCTGGAAGTGTACAATGAGCCCAAGTCGTACTACCTTGTCATGGAGGTACATGCCCAGCTGTAGCACAGAAACAACACTGCATGTGGTCCTAAACAACTCATGCTGTGCTGGGCCTGGCTGTCCTGCATCGGCGCATTGCTGCAGTGCGGGTGTCGGCCTGCGCTATGTTGCACATACGCCTTACCTTCCCTGTTGGTTTCACGCCTCCTGCACAGTGCTGCGAGGGTGGCGAGCTGTTTGAGCACATCACCAAGTCTAAGGCAGGATTCACAGAGCGCCAGGCCGCCAAGATTTTGCGCAGCCTCATGCAGTTCCTGGCGCACATGCACAGCCGCGGCATGGCTCACATGGACATTAAGGTGTGACTGTGAGGCACACCCAGCATGGCGCAGCACGGACAGGCATGCATTGACAGCTTGTGTGATTTCTATGGCGACGGGGTTGTTGAGTTGCTACTTGCTAGGGTTGCCGCCTTGCGAAGGTACAAGGGAGCATGCTGCTGACGTGTGGCATCCGGTGCATGCACGCAGCCTGAGAACATTATGTTCGACTCCGAGGGGGCAGGTGGCATCTTGAAGGTGCTGGACTTTGGATCTTCTGTGCACGTACAGTCAGATGAGCAGGTGACGCACCATGTGCAGCTGGCTTGGGTCAAGTAACATCTCACAGCCTTCAGCTGCTTGCCAGAGCGTGACAGGAGAGCCATCTACCGCCTGCTTAATTGGTCACATGCGATTGGGCATCGCCTCCTGCATCTCCACATCACTGGCTCTGTCACCTTGCTCCAGCTTGTCATGCCATGCACAGTGGCCTGAACATCACCAGGCATGCACGCACTCAATCAGCTCAACTCGGTCACCTGGCCATGCACAGGTGCGAGATGCATTTGGCACTGTGCGCTACTCCTCGCCAGAGATGGCCAATGATCTTGGCATCGGCCAGAAAACAGATGTTTGGAGCGCAGGCGTGGTCATGTACTATATGCTGTCGGGTGCTGCGCCGTTCCTCAAGTCATCTGACAGTGAGTGCGCAACACACACTTTCTGCAGAGTGCATAGAGGCATTGGACCTTGCAGGACTGTGGCGTACAGTTTTTGGCAGTACTTCGCCATCACACTGTTCCACTTGTCTTAATCAGCAGAACGTTTCTTTGTTTTTTCGCCGTGCCCACCTCAGCCTGCTTGTCCGCTCCTCCTGCATCACTTGCGCTGCAGTTGACACGTTGAACTACATCAAGAAGAACCCCAAGGTCAAGTTCACAGGCGCGCGTTGGGGTGGCATCAGCCAGGCGGCCAAGGACTGCATCCGTGCCATGCTGGAGCCAAACCCAAATCTGCGGCCATCAGCGACGCAGGTGTGGGTCCAGGAAGCTGGCTCATGCCACAGTGGTCATCGCACAGCAACATGTGACGCATAGCACCCCACACCGCAGCTGGGTTTGGGCACATGCAGTACAAGAAGTGCCCTGGCTCATTCCATTCGCTGCATTTTGCTTGATGCTGCAATCAGCCAAGATGACACAGCGTGCTGCCATCGCAACGCCTGCTCAGTGCTCACGCCTCCTGTGTTTGTCCCGGCTTGTCTGGCTTGTGTGGCTCAGGTGCTCCAAATGCCTTGGGTGCGTGGCGGCTATGGTCCAGACGTTACGATCCAGGCAGACACATTGGAGAACCTGCGTGTGTTCGCCAGTCAGAGCCGCATGCGCCGCCTGCTGCTGGGCCTGGTGGCGTCAAACCTCACGGGCACAGAGGTGAGAGGGCGCGTCCAGGAGAGCTGGGCATGGAAGGGGAAGGAGCGTAGTTTGCTAGCCCGGCATCCCTGCTGCTCAGCTCAACCATGAGCACAGCGTCTGGCCCCGCTGGGCCTGTGCCTCATGGCCTGTCTACACTCCACAAAGCGCATCGATACGCTGGCCGCGTGCACGTTTGTACCCGGTTTCACCACAATCGAAACAAGCGCTTTCTTGTGTTGACACGGTGTGTGTCTGTTGTTGTGTTGGCGACCATCTGTAGGCCAACCGTCTGCTGTCCGAGTTCTACATGGTGGATCTGGACAGCTCAGGCACCATTGAGGTTGGGGAGCTGGTGGCTGCTGCACGCAAGGTGGGTGCATGATGGGAAGTGGTGTGAGTCACTTGCCAGCGGATGAGTGATGAAGGACTGGGCACACTCACCTTAACCGCTGCCTCTTACATCAATTGTGCGACATCGCATGTTCACAGGCACTGCCAGACGTGGATGAGGAGGAAGTCAAGCGTGTGTTTGAGGCACTTGATGTGGATGGCACTGGCACGGTACGAACGGCCACAGAGCCACGACACTCTCAAGCAGCATGCAACTGTCTGTCACCAGTTTGCTTGCGCCGGCCACAGTTCACTTATCATCATCAACATCTCTCCGTGGTGCACTTGATGCCGCCCTGCATGCATGCACCTGTTTACGTAGCCCATGGTTATGCGCAAGTGTGCAGTCCAAGGAAAATGCATGCTATCCACCTCACCTGAATCTGTGTGTGTGTTTGTTTGGGGGGGGATGAATGCAGGTGGATGTCAAGGAGTTCTTTGCGGGCCTCATCCACACCATCAACACAGATATCAAGGCAATGCTGGCGAAGAAGTCCTTTACCGCGCTCGACACGTGGGTTATGGCTGTTTTGATTGCGCTGAACACACACAATGGCTGCAGAACAGAGTCTGCTTGCTCATTTTGCTAACATGGGGTGTGGCACAGAAGCTGTCATTTTTACTATGTTATCATGACATGCAATCCCCACCTTCATTTCTCTCAGGAGTTCTCAACCTGGTGAACCTGCCATGATGCCATGATCCGTGTGCAGGTCGCACGTGGGATACGTCACAAGGGACGTGTTCATTGAGGCACTTGTGAACCAGGCCAAGGCCTCTGGCCTGTGCACCACACGTGAGGAGGAAAAACAGCTGTTCAAGGATCTGGAGGCTGAGTTCAGGTGGGTGGGTTGGTTGGCTTGTTACCGGTATAAGGCAGCAGAGTTTCAGCAAGCGGGGGCATCACAAGGAGCCCATGTCCTAGTTCAAACAAAAATGAAACTGTGCACCAGCTGGTGCTGTGCAGCCCAGCCACACAGACTGGCCACGATCTGCACCCACCTTATGAGCTGAGCCTGTGCCCTTGCGCCCTGACCACTGGGCAAACCTGTTGGTCACCGCGTGCTTGTGCTGTATCACCACATCATGAGAGGTGTGTGACCGGGCACCTTGCTCCATGGCTGCATGCTGCAGGTCACTCGACGTCAACAACGACGGTGTGCTGAGCCTGGACGAGTTTAAGGCTGCCTTAGGTCTGGATATGGCGGAGCCAGGGCATGAGCAAGCAGGCAGCCAGCTGACGGATGCTGGGGGAGCCAGCGCCATCCGGCCAAGCAGCAATGCTGCAGCAGCAGCCGCGGCGGCTGCGGCGGCTGCCAAAGTGGACCCAGCAAAGGTTGTGCAAGCGCTCGTGTCACGTGCATCGTCCATCACGGCCGCGTCACGGGTAAGGGGATGGTTCTGCTTGCCACGACATTGATGTGCTGTAGGATGTATGTGGGTCAAGCAACATGGGGATCTGCTGGGTATGAGAGGTACAAGCTACAGCTGCCTGTGTTCCTTTGCTCGTCGCGCTGACCCTTGGCATGGGTGATGAGCATGCGCGGTACATGCACTGTGTGTCCATGCCATGGAGCACAAGCTATTCTTGGAGGGCCTGCATGTGCCTGATGGGATGCTCTACATGTGCTACTTCAACACCCTCTGTTGTGTGGGTCCTGCCACGTGCAGCCCGCCTCCGCCGGCGCCATCCCGCGCACCGCATCCAACCGCATCCTGTCGGCTCAAGCTCCACAGCCTGAAGAACCCGCACAGCTGCCTGGCCAGGTCCCAGACTCGGCCCTCTCACACCAGAACCTCATCCGCCTGGCGCTCGAGGTCTCGGAGCGCGCGCGCTCAAATAAGCGGAGTGGGTCGCTGGGCCATGGAGCAGGCGCTGCGGTGGGCTCTCACAGGCGTTCAGGCAGCATGGTGCGTGCATGGGTCGGGTTGGCAGGCCCCCATGGTTGCCCCTTGAATGTGGTGGTGTTCATGCTCATGTGGCGCAGTGGGCTGTCTGCTGTATTGCACGGGCCGCCATAGCTTGTGTCCGATAATGCATACCAGTTCAAAGCACACATCGGTGCTGCAGCCACCACCTTGAGCCATACCCACAGCGGCATGTATCCTTGTGGCACTGCCCGGCGCTGACAAGCACGCGTGTTGCATCGTGCTGCCTGCAGGGCTTTGCACGCATCCTTGAGAGTTTCCACCTGGCACCGCAGCACTCACAGAGCACGATCAGCACGGGGGGGCAGCAGCAGCAAGCCTCCCCAACAGGCCACACCTCAGGCCCGCATGCCGCACCACTGCACAGCCCCCATGGTGCACGCACGCTCAGTGGCAAGGTACCCACATCCGCGGATGAGCTTGCTCACAGATCCAGCTCCAGGGGCATGTCCTCCACATTCGGTGATCCACCTTCCTCCAAGTTGCCGCACCCACAGGGCGAGCCTTCAGGTACCCTGCTTCCAAGCAGTAGTGCAGGCGCAGCCCACCACCCGCGCCCCAGCTTGGCCAGTGGGTTCGGGCCCCTTGCAGCAGTGGCCCACTTGCTGGAAAAGTCAGGCAGGGACAGCCCCACCCTTGTCAGTCATGCAACCGACAAGCAGCCCCCAGGCCAGGCGGGGCAGCAGGACGTGAACCGCAGCCGGTCTGCACGTGCACATGAGCCCACCCCGTTTGAAGTCGCTGCCATGGTGCGTGACAGCCACACGCAGCAATGTGGGACTCGCATGCCAACCTATTGCTGTGTTACGCCAGCAAGGCATCTGTTCATCATGTGCCCCCCTGCATAGTCCGTGACCCTTTGTTGTTAGCGCCGTGTACATGCGGCGATGCCCTGCACCTGTTTGCCTACCCAGGCAGCTATGCCCCCTGTCTGACCCACGGACTGCCTGACTGGCATTGTTGGCCGGCTGCAGGCTGAGCACAAGGCACTGTCCACCTCATATCATGGGCCAGGTGGCTACGTGCACCACCACGACGCGTGGCCGGGGGGCTTCATGCCCGTTGGCGTTGGCCCCGCAGGCTTTATGCCCACCCTGGCCACTGTTGTATCTGTGGGTGCTCCAGGGCACTTCACAGATGAGGGGGCGCCTGACGCGAGCAGCAGCACCATCCACCTGCACTCAGCTGTGGGCAGCAACAAGAGTGGTGGGGGTGGGGGCGGGGGGAGCAACGCCCCTGTGCCCTTGCCCCTGGCGCCTGCCACAGGCAGTGTTAGACGTGTTCCCAGCAACCGGCCATCAAACTTGGCACCACAGGCGCCCCAGCGGTCGACATCCCACAACCAAGTGCAAGTGGACGTGCTGCCTGTGGCCACACCAGTGCGTGCTCACCATAGCCTCACCCAGCACATGACAGCAGGGGGTGTGCTGGTACCTGTGCAGGATTTGGCGTTGTGGCTTTTCTCTTTTTCCCTAAACGTTTGGTGCCTGCCTTGTCTCGGCAGGCTTGCTTGCCTTGATGAAAATTTGAAATTGGTGACATAAGTGGCAGCCGATGTGCATGCCAGTGCGCTGTGGGTGCACCCCTTTTCGGGGCGCTTGCCCGACCCATGATCCTGCACAACCTAACACCCGTGTGCCCTGCGCATGCCCTTTGGTTGCACACAGGATAGACATGCCAGTGAGGCAGGTGCAAGCGGTCGTGTGTCCCCCCCACCCCCTGAGGCCATGTTGTCCAGCAGGGGCAGTGAGAGCGCAACCCCATCCTCTCGCTTGCACGCACCACACGAGGCGGCACTGCACGGTGTGCCTGCCACACACACGCGCACTGCCGGCGGAGGCAACGCGAGCAGCCGAGGGTTACAGGCCACTGATGCCACCCCCAGGCTCAAGCCCCACGGCGTGGAGGAGCACCTCACAGGCTCCCAGCCGCAAAGCACGGACGTGGTGCATGGCCTACCCCGGTGTTCATCTGGGGGCAGGAGCGGGTCGGGTTTCCCGCGCTCCGGGTCCCTGGGCCGCTCCGCAGCAGGTGTGGGGCCTGACGGCAAGCCCCCCCCGCTGGTCAAGTCTTCATCCCTGAAGGACAAGAGCTCGCCGGGCACTGGTGGTGCACCACCCAGCCTGTCACGCCACGGCTCCCTGTCGCGCCACAACAGCAGCAAGCGCGGTGACACCACCACTGCGTCCGCATCACCAGGGGGCAGCAACTCGTCACCTCCCCGCCCAGATGGCTCGGCCCCGGCAGGGATGGCAGAGCGCACGCCCAGCGCGGCAAGTGATGACCTCAGTGGCCAGCCGGACAACTCCAAGCCCAACTCACATGCACCCTCCCGAGTGAACTCGGGGCGCCACGCATTTGTGGCATAGCTGTGTTTGGCTGCCCGTGCCAGTTTGCTGCAGCAGCTGGCAGTGCGTTTATGAGCAGCAGTGGCGGCAAACCCAAGGACCTGGAGGCCGCAATGGAACAGCATGCATGCGGAATGTATATGGAAGACGTGATGTGAGCTGCTGTGCGCCAGTGTGCGTGTTTACCGCACATGCGGTTATGAAAGGGTGCATGCTATGTTCGTAGGACTGCTGCGTTGCCATTGTGTGGAATGTCAACTCCGAGGGTTACGTTCCCTGGTCTGGTATGAGGTATGACATGGGGCGGCTTGACACAAGCAACATTGAGCTGCTGTGATGCATTTGTTGGATGCTTTCGTGCTGGTATATATGCTCGAGTCGGTCCAGCACAAAGCAGACTGTGCAGCATGCGAGCATTCACAAGCTATCCTGCAAGGATCAGTGCAAGGTTGGATCTGTGAGTGCTCTTGGTTACAAAATCCCTTGGGTCTGGTTTGATACCAACCATAGCTATTCCATGAGTAGCTAAACTTGCATGTGAAATGATTGAATGTACTTGAGTTCAGTAATGAGTGTGCTCATCGCAGAGCACCCTTTGTGTTATCCCAGACCATACACGCACCCATCTCCATCTTGTCCTGTTCCCAAGCTCAGTACCGGGGTCAATATCACCACACCCGTGCACGTCACAGGCATGACCCGCTGTACTTGTGCTACCTGACCCCCCACACACTCGTAGGGCACAAATACTTATGCGCCACCACACATGTGCTTCATTCCTGCATTGCCTCCGCCTTTGGGGCCTTTGGCTTTGGGGTCTTTTTGATCTTCAATGACCCTTTGGTCGCTGGTTTGCGCTTCTTCATCTGCGCTGCAATCTGTGCAGGCGCTCCCTCTACCTCCATCAGCTTGCTGGCAGAATCCTACAGGGATGAGCAAAGTGAATATGATCTTGGCCCAGAGGCAATGACAGCCAGCGTGCCAACCACCGTCATAGCACGATATACGAAATTCTGCACCAGGTGAACAGGCGATGGAGCTGCTGAGGTCACAACAGGCACAGAAAGCAAGCCCTGTTCACCTGCGCGAGCAGCTTGCGGGCTTTCTTCTTGCTTTCTGCGTCTTTGATGACAATGCCCTGCGAAGGTAAGGTAGCATGTCATACACATTCTGATTGTGCACCGGTTCATCGGGTCCAGGCCGCAGCCATGCAAGTCACATGTGCATGGACAGTGCAACAGGAAGCCATGCAAGTCGCATGTGAATACATACGCTGCATACAGAGTGTAATCTCATGCCGCACCACCAGCTGCTGTGCCTAAGCGCACCTTAACGTGCACATGCTTGCGGATGCGGATTTTCTTGTTCTTTTTACTTTGTTTCTCAATCCCTTGGCTTTGAAGCTTCATCTGCTTCTTCTCCTGCTCCTTGGCGCGCTTTTCTGCAGCATCTTTTTCCCCTGCAATACGGCCGTCAAACAAGGGCTTTGACGCTACTTGACGGCTTTGGCCAGAAAGCAGGACAACATAGTGATACCACAATACTGCCGCAATCAGAGATTCACACACTGACTCTGAATGCTGAATGCGTGCAAGTTCCGCCGCGTAGACTTCTTGTTTTTCTTGGACATGTTGCAACGTGTTCTTGTCCGGCAAGCTGCAACAGAGCTACATCTTGACTTCTCATCCTGTGACCCTGTACTGGTTTTGCCTTGACTTGATTCGGCCTTCTATTTGATCTACTAATTTGGGCTAGTTTTCCAACTCAAATGCCCCCTAAAGCGAAGGAGCTGGTGCAGCCGATAGTAAACGAAGATGGTGAACGTGTGATCCCCGGCACTCGTAGGCCAGACGGCACGCTCAGGAAAGAGCGCAGAGTTCGTGAAGGCTACACGCCTCAGGAAGAACAGCCAGTGTATCAATCTCGAGCAGTTCTGGTGAGTTGCAGCATGGATGCATGTTGTCATGCGGTGGGTGCTGCATGTCACTGAGGTTGCACAGGTGCCCCAACTGCTACCATTTGCAACCGTTCAAGCCCAGTTGCTGACCTTCACTTGCATTCTTCTTGCCGCAGGCACAGCAAAACGTGCCAGTCTGCCCAGGAATGGACGAGTCAATGTTAGGTGAGTTTTGGTGCTTGCTGGGACACTGCTGATTAACAAACCCACTCCCAAACGTAGACGTTTCTACTCTGTGTGGGGTCCTGCCTTCCTGCTACAGAAGCAGCCAAGGCACAAAGCAAAGCCGCGAAGAAGAACGAGAAGCGCAAGGAAAAGAAGGATGAGGAGCAGACAAAGGGGACAAAGCCAGCAGGGCAATCACAACCTGCATCCAAACCCAGCACCAGCACAGCAGCCCCAGCCGCGAGGTGGGGTCCATCTGGATCGCTGCTGCTTCATGTTCCTGCTGCGGATTGCACTTGCAGATCTTGGCATCTTGCAATGCACAGCCTTGGTGATGGTGGTGAACTGATGATGAGTTTGATGTGGCTGTGGTTTTCACCGCGCCTGCAGTCCACCAGCACCACCTCCAGAGGCAGCCAAGACAGAGCCAGAGGACCCAGCACAGGTGCCAGGACACTGTCTAACCGTGCAGAAATGGTGTAGCTGTTTCTGGCTGTCCTGTGGGCAAAGGCCAGCTGCATGTTGACTGTGTCGGCTGGTGCACGTCACAAGTCATGCAGCACACAGACAACATGCAATGCATGCTACACTGTGGCGCAGGCGCTTGAGAAAGCTGTGCGTGCATTGCGCAAGAAGATGCGGCAGGCGGAGGCACTTGTGGAGAAGCAGGGCTCAGGTGCAAAGCTGACAGCTGAGGAGGCAGAGAAAGCAGGGAAGCTACCTGGATGGTAAGCAGCTGGTCCTTCTGCCACAATATGCACTCATGCACTGGGCAACAGGGATGAGCCCTGCTCTGCCACATCTGCAGAGCTGCGGCAGTACTGGTGTTGCGAGTGGGACTTATCACCTATGCCTGCGTGTACAAGGGCTCTGCCATGTGATGTCACCGGTCCTGTCCGACATGCTTCACAACCACAGGACACAGGAGGTGGAGCAGCTGGAGGCACAGCTGGCAAAGCTGAAGGCGGCGTGAGCCGGGTGTGGGAAAACTTGTGTCGTGGGACTGGTTGCACAATCCACGCTCCAGGTTCACCCAAGAACAATGCAAACCAACCGGGGTCAAGGCTGCAGGGCACTGGTGGTCTGTAGGTGGGGCATTGCAATCCTTGGCGCTGGATTGGATCTGACACGGGCCTGTTAGAAAGTGTTGGCTTGCCAAGTCAGGTTCTCACTTACCTCCAATTCAACAGGTTTTTGAGGTGGGATGGAAATCAACCACATACATGGTACTACGTACTAGTGATGCCAGCACAAGAACTTGTGCCGCAGCTGCGGTGCCCTGGAGCACACCGCCTAGATGCAACCTTGCGCACACTGTCACCATCCAGGACAACAAGGCACCGCTATTTGCTACCGCATGCACCTGGGCACATGCGCTGGCCATAGAATGAACATCAATGCCTACAAATGCAACTGCATGTGCCCTCTGAGGCACTGACTGCACAATCCGCGGGCTGATGCAAACCCATGAGTGCCTCTTTGGAGCAGAACATAAGATGCCAGTCAGTCAGGTCGGCACTTTACATTCAGGCTTGATTACCGGTACGCACAACCAGCACACTGCACCACTGACCAACTACACCACACACGGCACACAGCACAGCCGACAGCACCACAGCAATGACTGTGATGGTGCTGAGGTGTGATAACATGTGAGTCACTGGACACCAGACAACATTGATGTCAGTCATTTGTGCATGCAGCTGCTGTGCTGATCGGGGCTATTCTGCAAGGCAGCGTCACCACATTCACCACCTCAGTCCTGGGACACAGTGTGTAAAGACAGCAAAACAGGCTACTGGGTCCCTGCATCAAGACAGTAAGGTTGAGGGACATGAAGGCCATGAGTTGCCTTATCAAGCGACAGCTGCCATGGTCGCAGAAGGCCGTTGCAAAGTTTGTTCATGAAGGTTAGAAGCGGCCTCACCTGATACAGTTGCTGATCTAGGAGTGCCTCCAATTAAGCACTACTTGCATGTCGAGAGAGGCAGGTTCAATGGAACACCATGGCATG
>QAXD01000071.1:88951-127984 GCA_004335575.1 Haematococcus sp. NG2
CCGTGACTGGCTGAAGGCTTGTGTAACATGAACATGAACAATAAGCACTAGACTGTTATCTGCTGTCGATTTGCCACCTAGTAGACCTTGACTGGCTTACGGTGTAACAACAACATGGTCACATTATACGTTTCATGTTCACACAGTCAGCAGCAGCTGCACTGATCACACGAGGCAGTGTTGGTTGGGAAGCAGGTGATGCCTCATGCATCACCTGGCCTAGTGCATATTATGGGCTCTGCAAGGCTGCTGATTAAGCTGCCATGCCGCCCCCCCCCCCCCCCCCGGGGTGTACAAGCATCAAGAGGCTCAGTGTTACACACAAGTGCGTTGTACATGCTACATGGGGCTCATTTTTCATGGCCATCCGCTCCCCGTCCCGATGGACTCGCGCATGCGCTCAATGGCCGACGCCGTGTCTCAACATGCACCAAACTGCATGCCATGGCATGGTCACACACCAATTGGCTGGGCCTCCATGGCTTGCACACTCAACTGCATAGCTGCATATGCACGATGCCACAGTGTCAAGCAGCCCCAGTATGTTACCGTAATACATCGGAACAGTGGAGGTGCATCCTCAACCCAGTCACAACGAGCATGAATACCCGTGCACCCACACAAGGGTGCTCCGCCAGGCTTTCTGTCTTCAGGAAGCACATGTCCAGCATACAAACTGTCATGTGCGTGAAGGCAACGCGCCAACACGTGCCTGTTGGTCTGTCGCCATATGAAACACATGGCAGGATGACCACCATATGTGATCATTCAGCAGCATACACTATTGCACCCGGGGCCTACCTGCTTGTGCCACAGAAAACCCCCGGCCATCCTTCTTGCACACAGCGCCAGCGCAGCACACACTTGTACACATAATGCGCGCACGCACACGCACATGCGCGGACAGTACACACACACGTTCATTGGCACCCCAAGCTTGCTGCCATGAGAAAGAGTCGTGGAAAGATGGTGTCCTCGTCATTTCTGTCTTGGGCGTCATCACTGCTTGCTAGCTGTTGGAAAGCACGGTCAGCTTTGCAGGCTTCCATGGTACATGGTCTTCAACGGTTATCTGATCATAACAGTGCGCACGGGCTGTGCTGGGTCCCATGCCCACCCCTGCCCAAACCTGGCGCGCTGCAGAACGCGCAAGGGCCGCAGCCTTACGCAGGCCACTCCGCTGGCCTCTCCCACTGCGTGACGTTCGTCCTGTGGTTGTGGAAGTAAGCCTCGCCCGTCTCCTTCGTCTTGTACATCACCCAACCATTGGGGCCTGCAGCACATGGACGGGAGCATCCTGACAAATGTATCCAGAACAACAATTGCGCGCAGGGCCCACTGTGCACAGCATAAGGCTCATTTTCACATGCACATGTGCTTTGCATGGGGATGCGCATGTTAAGCACATAGATCATAAAGACGTGAGCGCAGCATTGGCAGCACTCGCGTCGTGATGCGCACAGGCGCAAAATAAGCGTAGAGTCCGTGAGGGAAAAATACGGTGAAGTGGCACATGAACTGCAACCCCGTTGTGCCCCTCCGCAGAAGCTGCACACCTGTCGTTGGATATCCGCTTGCTGCCCACGCGCCAGCGTCGGTTTGCACCGGTCCAGCACCACCACGACCACCATCGTAGCCCCCCTGCTGGCCTTCCATGCCATATCCGTAGCCCCCCTGTGGACTGCCATACCCGTAGCCCCCCTGCATCGCGAATGCAAGCATGGAGATTAGTCAGTTTCACCTTGTGCTGCATTATGCACAGGTCCCACCCATTCACGCTGGATCATGTTAAGGGAAGTGCATATAATAAAGCAGCCTGCATCGGACACGTTCGATCGTGAGAAGTGATCATACCCACCCGACCACGGCCCTGGTAGCCCCGCCCTCCGTAGCCCATGTTGTAGCCCCCGCGCCCGCGTCCGCCGTATGGCATGCGGCCAGGGCTGCCCGTCCCATCTTGGCTCCGCGGCGGTCCACCAGGCAGCACTCTGCAAGGTCACCATGCACATGCAAGAGGGTTTTCAAACATGGTGCACGATGGTCCCTTATTGCGCATTACAATGCATCGTGCAGACGGCATGCCTCACCTTAGCTCCGCTTCCCCGTGTGCGAAATTGCACCTGTTGGCACATGACGCGCACGAAAAGAAGTCGAGGTGAGGGCAGGAGCCCGGCCCAGGCACTGCCATTTTACCAGAGCGTAAGGCAATCCTGATCCCATGCGTGCAAGGCGCCATGAGCTTCATCAATCAGACCTGTCACCGAACCGGCAGTCGCCCTGCATCCATCTGTTGCACAGCTTGGTCTTGGCGTTCTCCGCAGTGCCCCTGAAGCCGCTGCGGCCCCCACGGCCCATTGGGCCCCCGCGCCCAGGGCCCCCATAGTCCCCACTATTGAAGCCCTCCCCTCGCTGAGAAGGGAATGCACCATCCATCGCTCCACACACACTGCTTCTACAAGCGGCACTGTGCTGGTTGACAAGTGTGCAAGGATGACTTCCCACTCTCAAGGAAACGGTGAAGTGGTTGCATCTATCCATACTGCCAGCACAGCGGTACAACAGCTGCAGTCTCATCCTGTAAACATAAATCTCAGGGACGGACGCAACGGTCTGCCCCCGAAGTTGTGCTCCTGTGCAGTTGAGCAGCAGCAAACGTTGAAATTGACTCGGAGATTGTACTAACATATTCCCGAGCCCTAACAAGAGCTGTTTGGAACTGAATGGCCCACACGCCATGCATGAAATCTAAACCGCCCTGCATGAATGAATCAGCTGCCACTGGGGAAACTACATTGCGCAATGGGGCTGTATGCATGGGTGCGGCTTACAGGAGAATGCCTTGATGTCAGGAGGCAAGGCATGTTGCATAACCTCCTGAAGTCGTATTCAAGTGTGCGACATACACACTGCATCTTTGCCTTGTGTGATGATGCAACCACAGATCATGTTGGTATACGCACACATGCCAGCAACAACACATGCCAGCAACAACACTAACAGCGTCATGCCAATTCATGATCATGGCCACACACCACACCCGATGCCACCTGTTTCAGTGATTAAGTGGCGCCAGGCCCACAGATCATGAACGGAGAGCTGCGCTTCTGTAAATGCATGAGTGGTTGCTTCACGTGGTGGGGTCTGTGTTCGTGGCAGCCTGAGGTGGGCTGTGCACCAGCGGCACCAGCTCTTCGCCGGGCCTGCCATCATCACTGCCTTTTTTCATCTGCATCTGCAGGCCACCAAAACGATACAGCAGTGAGTGTTGTGATGCAGGCAGCAAGCTCGCATGCTGGGCCATCAATAGAATAGCCTCACATGCCTCGACCTCCCTAACCGTCCCCGCCATGGCTCTTAGGTGGCTGCTAGGTCCTCACCTGCAGTCTGTACTTCTGAAGGTGGCTGGCCACATTCTCACGTGTGAGGCCCTCCACGTTCATCTCCTGCAGTTACCAACCAACACGTTGCAAGCAGTGAATGCCTGTGTGTGTGTGCCTGTGTGCCTCAGCGTACCTGGTTTGCCAGCACTGCCAGGGCAGCTGGCACATAACAGCCCAAATACAGCTGCAGCAGTCAATTAGCAAAGAAGCATGTGGGTCCGTGATGTTGGTTTGGGTCTGGGTTCTTGCAGCGCACCTGCATGATGTTCTTGGGCACCGACTTCTCCAGCCCCAGCTTGTTGATGGCCTCTTCAAACCGCTTGTGCAGCTGCGGCGTCCACACCAGCCGGGGACGCTTGACCGCGCGTGCCCCGCCCGCACCATCCTCCTCCTCCTCTGTCGTGATGCTTGTTGTGCCCCCCATACCTGCATGAGACATCGGCGCCATGGCCATCGGCCCACCCCGGTAGCCCTGACCTGCGTAGTCTACCATGTAAGCACCTGCACAGCATGGAGGGCAGTGGGGTAGACCATCACACCAACAAACAGTCTCTCATGGGGCCAACAGAAGCAGTCATCCACAACTTGCATGCACGGCATGCACAGCCCAGGCATGCGCACCAGGCTCATGCTATGCAGGCATTTTAATTAACTGCACATGCAGAACCGAACGCCATGCAGGCAGAAACGGTGCACTCACCCATCATGGGGTAACTGGGGTAGGGCGCATAAGACATGCCTGGGCCCTGGCTGCCATATGACATAGCTCCACTGGAGCCTATCTGCTGCATGTGGTGGTACGCTTGTGCCTGCGCTGCCGCCATGAGCTGCTGCGGGTTGTATGGATACTGCATGCCTGGATATGGAACATATTGCATGCCAGGGTTGCTCATAGCACGCACAGGTGCATCTTGGCCATTGCCCATCGTTTGGTATGATGTCTCTGCTGCTGGTGCTGTGGTTGCTGTCTGTGCAGGCTGCGCACGCTCCGGCCCAGATCCTCCAGTATCTCCAGGCACATGCTGTGCCTGAGGGGAAGGATTCATGCCAGATAGTTCCAACGCCCCCAGGCCCGTAGTTTGCGTCGTTGAAGGCGCAGCCTGCTGAATCCCTCGAGCGTGGTGGTGCGCCACGGCTGCATTCCCTGCCTGCGCATGTTGCTGGCCTGAGGTCGTGGGCTGTCCCAGGCTACGTGAGCTCCTCTGCTGCTGCGAGCGCGGCCGGGATTCGGTGCGAGCCGGAGCTGGAGCAGCGGGGAGCACAGCATTCTCAGCGAAACCAGGGAGCCCAAATGCTTTCGCAAGCGCAATGGGGACGAGCAATGTATTTAGAGGTACTAATTCGCTGCCATTGTGCTCCATAGCAGCCGTGATTTTCCGCTGATAGCGCCCTTGACCTTTCGGTTCAGAATGGCAACTTTAACATGGCTTTCGCGCATTCACGCTTACTTCTCTTGCAGGTGGTGCATTGCAATAGCGAACACTCAATTGAATGTGACTGCCACCCTGGCGCACCCTGACACATCAACATCAAACTGCATGTGCAAGTTCTTGACAACTTTCCCTAGTTGCCTGCTTCAATGCGCCATACTACCGCCCGCCCTTCCCACGTTTGGCCTGCCGGGCCGTTTTGCCAGGGCGCTTCATTGGTGCCTTCTTGACACCACCTGGGCCACCCTTTCCTTTGCCCTTGCCACCCTTGCCCTTACCGCCGCCACGGTTGCCCTTAAAACCATCCATGTTAGCTGCAGAGTACGCGTCGTTCTGCTTCTTTATGCGCTTGGGCCCACCATAGCCTGCAGTGCCATGCATCGCAGCATCTGGCGTGAGGGTCTTGGCGTAAACAATGGCAGGCAGCCATGTGTGTTTTTAAGCACACACGCAGTCCATGCAACCTGCTGTCGCGGCCGGCCTACTACAGGGGGCATGATACAGGCGCCACAGCACCTCTCCACTCACCAAATTTTGCATTCTTCACCTGCCTCTTCTTGCTGGGGTTGCCCTTGGCCACTGCAGCACCACGGTCCCGGAACTTGCCGGCGCTGGCTTGCCCCGCGCGCCCGCCCTTCTCAATCGCGTTGATCTCAGCGTCAAAATCCACATCGCCCTTGAAGCCCTATCACACGAGGACGAAACAAACGTGGTTAGAGCACACAGGTCACAGAAAGCTTATGCTGCAGCTGGCATGGCTGCATATCTTGAATGATTACATAGGCACAAACGTGGTCTGGCACGCACAGCGCTGTGCTGTGCTGGTGGCGGCGGTGACCCGCCTGCCTGCCATGACAGTGACCAGCACCTACCGCCTTCTCACGCTGCTTGCGCAGCTTGGAGATTTCTTCTATCTGGCGTTTCTTCGTCGCGTTGCGCTCCTTCTCCTTCTCCGCCTGCACCTGCTTCGCGTACTGCTTCTGCTCGCGCTGCTTCCGCCGCTCCTCCGCCTGCTCGATGGTGCGCTGCTCATGCATCAGCTGCTCCTTCACCTTTGCCATGTGCTCATCCGACTTCACCTGGAGCAGGAACCAAGGTACACGGCACATACAAGCACGTGAACCCACATTTCAAAGCCGCACAGGCGCCAACACCGCTGTCGACATTCTTGTTACCGTAGTCATCATGCCTCTTTGCACACAAAAATCATGATGTAGAGCGGATGTAGAGCCGTGTGACGATGCAACAGCACCCTCACCATTTCTGCATAGTAGTCTGAGGGACGTAGCCAGGGCGTGCCTGCTGCGTTGAATTTCTGGATGGCTTGCTGCGCAGCTGACAGTGCCTGCATAAGATCAGAGCAACGCAAGAAGCAACGCAAGTTCAAAAACAGCGCAGCGAAGAACATGCCATCGCAGCACGTTGCTGCATGCGCCACAGGCACCAGGTATGCTTCATGCTGTGGTCGTCCACCAGGTAACGCTGGTTGGTTAAAATGGGAGCTGTTCAGCAATCACCTGGTTGTAGAATGCCAGCTCACGGGCTATGTCATCATCCACATCCTGCACTTGTGTGGGATCATCATGTGTGATGGCTTGTGTCTCCTCCCAGTCCACTAGGTCAGTCCAGCTGATATCCTCCAGCTTCTCTGCAGGCCCACAGCCAGTCAAACAAGGCCAGTCAGGCAACAAGAGCCTGTTTCCATGCAGTATGCAACATGATGCCGTGCCAGTGTTCCACAGTGGAGCAGGTCGGTACAGTGTTACTGAGCAGAAACTTCAGTATGCTCCCATAACGTAATGCAGCAGCGTTCATTTGAGTGTGCTGCTTGCAAGCACCGGGTGGCATGCTCAAGACTACGCACACAAAAGTGGGCTTTGCCCATGCATGCGCCTCTCATGTGCGAAGGCTTGAGTTGCGGGGCAGCTGTGCGGAACGCATAGTTCAGGGCAGCGTGCGTTAAGCTTTACAGCATGCAGTGCTCATAAGGAGCCTCACCATGCATGGCATCCACATCATAGATGGGCTCCCGGTCAGGCTTTTGACTGCCTTTTTTCTTTTTCCCTGTGGCTTGCGAACTTGGCCCGGCACCCGCCGCCTCATCCTCTGCATCCTCCTCACCCACGTCAACGTCGTCTTCCATATCCTCACTTAAAAGTACATCCTCCTGTTTGCATGTGGCAGGTTCACAAGTGTGCCCATGCAAGCTGCACTGTGGCATGCTGGCTGCCCTGCCCATGCAGCACACAGCCATCACTGCTAACCATTCAGGCGGTCCACTTACATCATCGAAATCCTCCTCCTCCTCCTCCTCGCTGTCACTTGGCTTCCGGCCAAAGGCCTTGGCCTTCTTGCCCATCGTGTGCTTCTCACGAGCCTTTGGAACGCTGAGGTCTTCAGTGGCAGCGTCCTGTAAGCCTGGACTGCGACGGTGCCGTCGGGGTGCCGTCGGCGGTGAGGGACTGGGTGGTATAACAGGGTCAGCAAGCTCTGGTTTTGACTATCAAACAAAAACAGGGGGGGAAGAAGAGCCAACCAAAGCCCTAGGTACTCTTTCTCACAGCTTGCAGGTGGTGCTTGAATACGCCGGATTACTGTTTATCCTCGACCATTGCACTCAACATTTGCATCCAGTTACAGTTTTAACGATCATGGGCGACTTGCGATCTTGGCGCGTGGATTTCGACAGTCTAGCCCCAGAGAAGACCCGGAACTTAGATCCACCAGGATATGACGCTGGGATAGCTAAGGAGCCGGTGAGATGCCCGTTGAATGATGCATCCTGGGCATGTTGCACCATGTGCGGTGCATGGCCGCTGCACACGAACTCTCTGCGATAATAACCATGCATGCAGCTGGCATCCAGCTCACTGTCACAAAAGAAGAAGGATGGAGGGATCCTACAGCGGAAGCAACAGGTGCGGCTGGGCACATGGCATGCAACTGGGGTTCTGGCTGAGTCGCGTCTCCATCCTCAAAACTGGTCTCAACATCAGGCCTGTCATCTGCAGAGATGTGCACGCCCTGTATTAGTTGCTGCATGATGTGTACATGTTGTGGCCACCGGCTGCAGGCACTGTACGCGCGCGCAACTGCCCCAATCAAGAACATTGCATTCATGTGCTTCATGGCGTGGATGTCGGGCAACAGCATCCAGATCTTCTCCATCATCATGACATTCTCGCTCCTGGCCACACCTATTTCAGCCATCCTGTCATCAGGCCAAAGTGGGTGATGCAGCACGGGATGCTGCACTACAGACTTGCCTGCAGCTTGTGGCTCAAGACGTGATAAGTATGTTATAACAGTGATCCACCAGACTATATGAACGTGGTTTGCATGCTGCATGTGCCCGCTTGGTATTTGGTGGGATGCTGCAGCATGCTGGCCATCTGTTGTACATATTTTTTACTCAATGTCATGCCCTGCATTGCAGTGTTTGCCAAGGAGCCGGACTGGCCCCAGCTGGACGTACTGCTGCCCCGCATCCTGTACTGCCTCATCCAGTGCGGCCAGATCATCTTTGGGTTGTACAAGCTCAATGGCATGGGGCTGCTGCCTGTGTATGCGTCAGATTGGATTTCATCCATCAAAGTGCCAGATACCCTAGAGCACGCGTACGCTGCAAGCTAGGGGTACGTGTCCTGGAACAAATGTTGCAGTGATGCTGTTGGGTGAATAACATATGGGATAGCGCCTGTAGGTTCTGGAATGTGCAGGTGATTTGGGGCAGGGTTATGTTGTAACATGCACCACCACCTTGCCAGTGCATGCCTCACCATCAGCATATGTTGGCATTTGTTGTACAACACGATTTGTCGTTGGCCATGCTTGTCAGTCTCTCACGATGAATATGCTTGCCTCCGGGCTTGTGCAAGCCTGAGTGCTTCCCTGACTTTGTAGTCTGCTGTGGAACCCCAGCGAGGCAGGGGATGGGCCTCAGTGTTGAACACATACTGGTCCAAGGGAATGACACCCGGGTCTGAGAACAGCAGGAACAGGTACTTGAGGGTCTCAGCCAGCCAGAAGCTCTCCATCTTGTCTGCAGGCACCTGCAGGGAAGGGGCAGACAAAGGGGGATCAGCGCTTGGTGCACATGTTTGTGGTGTTACAAAGGACGTATGCAGACCACATATCATCCGCACCGTCTCTCGTCACCACGACAAGATGTGCGTATGCCAATCAGGTGTGCAATGCTCTCACCGGTGGTACTTGGCCCACATCAGACATGGAGGTGTAGCCCCCTCCTGGCAGCTTGGCAAACATCTCAATTGCACGGAAGATGTTCCAGCCCCACTCCTGGTAGATAGGGTCACCTGCAATGAGGGTGAGGGCTCATTGTTTGTTCTTCGCAACCCAACCAGCATCAAGCTGCAGTCGCGGTCTTGAGTGAATTGGAGTGTACTGCATCATAACATCTGGACCACCTGAACCCGCAACACCTCAACATTGAACTCAGGTCAAATATACATGGCCTCGGCTGCAACATGCTTGCAGCCATTGTGTACACCAATATACACACCTGTTGCACGGTACAAGTAGAACAGTGACTCAATCACTTCAGGCCTTAGCAGATTCTGTTTGCTGCCCGGACGGAAGTTGTACAGCAGGCTGTCATAGTCCAGTGGGGAAGACGCTGGCTGGGACGTGGCTTCTGTGTGTGGTTCCAACACTGCCTGTGGTGGCTGTTGCTGCTGCCCCACCTGCAGTGTCGCACCTTTCTGCAAGTTTGCTGCAGGTGTGATCTGCTGAGAAATCCCCTCGGCAGATGTTGCATGGACAGGAGACTTCATGGATGTTGAGCTCTCAGGCGTGCTGTTCGCTGCTTGCACCTGGGCTTGCATTCCCTCATTTGGTGCTGGCTTGTGTTGTGTCTGCACCTGTTGTTCATCTGCCACTGCATGCAGCTTCTGAAGGACCACAGGCTGAGGTTGCAATGGTGTGTTGTCAGGTGTGATTGGGCTGTGTTCCTGCGCCTGGCCTTGAGACCAGTTGGCTGCTGATGTGGAAGTGTCACCTGTGGCCTGCCCCGCAGCTGTTGCAGTGCTGATACTGCTGCCTTGTGCACCTGTCCCGCTCTCTTCAGCACCTCTTACATGCAGCCGTTGCAGGATCAGTGCGCCTGGCAGCAGCTGCTCGGCGCGTGGCCCCTGCACACCAGTGATAGGCCCACTGTGTGCAATGCGGCCAGTTTGGATGGGAGTGCTGCGTCCCGTGGGATCTGCTCGCACCTCCCCAGTTGCCATGCGCTCATCATGCTGTTGTCCCCAGTTATGGTGGGCAGAGCGATCCCCAGAAGACCTGCGCTGCCTGCCCCCGGCTACCTTCCGACCCCCTGCTGCCACCAGCGCATTGTCTGATGGACTGCCACCTGAGCCACCTGCCACAGCTGGGCTGATGTCTGGGTCGCTGCCCAGCAAACTGCGAGTTGTGTGCGGCACTTGCTGTGAAAAGTGTGCCCCAGCTCCACCTGCATTCAGCTTGCCTGCACTGCCGAGCGGCTCCCCTGATGGACTGTGGGGTAGGGCTTCAGCAGGGCCGTGCTGCCGCAGCGCCTGCACGTGTGCATGGTGGGCTGCTACACCATGTGCATACAGTGTGCGCCACAATGTTTGGATGGCTTGATGTGCGGCAGCAACCGCCCGGCGCACCACTGGCTGCTGCTTGACTGCATCTAACACTTTGTGAACCAATTGCAGGCCATTCGTATATGTAGTCTGATGCCAACTCCTACCGCTGACGTGTCTGTGGCCACGTGACGCAGCACGTGGCCCAGCCGGTATGCTGGCACACGCGCGCGCACGCTGTCGGGCCTGCATCACAGCTCTTAGCAGCGCAACACTCGGCCCAGCTGCACTTTCATTTTCAGAGCTTGGTTCAGGCTGATGGCTCGCTGCCATGCTCCTGCCCCTCTGCATGTCGGTGTGCAGGACAAGCTGAGGAATGTGCCGTGCCTGCTGCTGGCTGCTCTGCAGCTTCCTTGCCTGGGCCTGAGCTTCTGTCATCGCAGCTGGTGGGGGGCTGGGTGAGGGTGGAGGAAATGCAGGGTCATAAGACACTGAATCGTATGCAATACCGCTGGCCGCGCGGCTGTACATCTCGTAGCAAGCGCGCACCAGCCTCACGGCCAGCAGCAGGTCGTCTGGCTCGTCTGCTGGCGGGTCTGCGCCTGAGGCTGCCGCACTGGTGCGCACACCGTACATGTGGCCTGTAGTGGGCAGGAAACATAGGGAAAGGCCACGCTTTGGGGGGTGGGATGCGCACACCGCATCAAAGTTGATGGAAGGCAACACAAGAAAATCAGTCTGCAGCAGCAGCAGTGTGCTTGAGCTGCCCAGTGGAGGCCGGGCGTGCGCAGGCTCACTGTGCCACACATCCTCAAGGAGCGACCGCACAACAACGAAAAGAGCTACATCATCAAGCACCGCCTCACCCAGGGCCAGCATGCCTGGCACGAAGCATGCGAGATGCTCCATGCGGAGCGTGCGCTGCATCAGCACCACCTCGCCCTGCCGGGGGCCTGCAGAGATCTCAACCCCTTCTGCATCACCCACGATCCACTGGGGCCCCGGGGCATCTGATGTATGTACACGTGTGACCATGTGCTTGCGCACGCCCCGCATCGCGCTGCGGTAGAAGGACAAACAGATCTGCGCACGAAGCCAAGCACACACAAGGAGGCATGCATGATGCAGGAGAGCTGAGCGCAGCTGGGAAAGGATCATATGAACATCATCATCTGCTGGTGCAGCAGACTGCACAAAGTAGCGCGCACCTCATCCTTGCCTGCCGTGAGCAGCCACTGCTTCAGCATGTACTCATACATTGAATCTGCTGCGCCTCCCAGCGTCATATGGTAGCCCTGGCATCTGAGCACAGAGCAAAGCACAGCAGCGCGCAAGCGCAGTAGAGTGCGTCAATGTGAGTATGTTACTTGTGCAGTTGAAACGCAGCAACACACCAGAATGTATGGAGGCACGGATGGTGGCGGATACTGGCGAAATGTGCTGACAAGCAGCTAAGAACGATTGTCCGCTTCAGGTGGACCTTACGTCAGTGTGTCGCCATTGAACGTTGTGCAGTACAGGCCGTCCACATCCTTCATCTCCAGCAGTACATACCACCACAGCATGCTGGCCTCGCGGTACGAGCCATTGCCTGAACAAGCAGTACAAGCAGGTGTTACTGCACCCCATACCACGGCCGTGTGCGTGCTCGCTAGCGTGCACACGCTTAGTCTGTGCCGTGCTGTAGTGTCCATCACGCCAAAAAGCAGGGTGCGTACCAAAGAGGCATGTGTAAATTAGGTCAATAGCACAGCACTGCGTACCAATCGTGCGGCTGAGGGATGAGAATTCCAGGCTCAGGGTGCCTGCCTCTGCCAGGTTGGTCTGGCCAGCTGGCCGTGCAGCACCTGCCACTCCTTGCATCTTCTCTAGCTGCTCACGCTGCCACACTGTCAACACCTGGCACCACGATACAACACAAGCAAGTCCAACCGTCAGGTATTGATGTCAGCATGCCCAACAATAAACACACAGATCAGACAACAAGCAGCTGGAGCGCTTGCACATCTTGCCCAAGCACCACATGCTGCACCGCGTTTTGCAATGCTCTGTGCTATGCGTGTGTGCTGTGGCTGGGGGCAATCTGTGATATGCCACTGTTATGTCATGTGTTGTTGTTGAGTGTACCTGAGGTGGTGGCGGGGAGGGTGGGGGTGGGGGCGCGGCTGCATTGTCGGCAGAGAGTGTCCACTGGGCGGTGGCAATGCCTGAGGATGTGTTGAACGCAGGCATCACCCTGCATGCGCACGTGTAGCGATGGAACACAGCCAGGTGTTTGCACTTTTGGCAGTTGCCTGGCCTGTGCCAACCGCAGACATGAGCAATAGAAAGGCATGCACAGGGCCACCAAGATGTGCAGCTGCAGCGGCTTGTAAGCTTCCACGCTCCATGCCAACACCGACATGCGCAGGCCAGAGCTAAGCATGCACACAGAGCAGGGCTGCACATGCAGGGGCTGCACACCTGTCAGCAAAGTCAAGGGCCTTGCGCAGGAACAGCTCATCACCCCCACTGTGGTAGAAGGCCGACAGCAGGCCACCCAGCACACGGATAGTGGACTCAAACACCTGCATCACCGCCAGGGCTTCACTTGTCAGGGACAGCACAGTATCACGTAATTACATCCACTGCATGACCACCACGAAGCACATGCATGCCCAACCCTGCAGCGATCCGTGCAGGTCATGCCGCCCACCCAGCCACAGAATAAAGCCGGAAGGAGCACACTGGTGACAGAGGAAGCAGCCCACACCCACCGACACAGTGCGCTGAGACAGGGTGAGGTGGTTGGCAATCCACTGCCGTGCCTCCCAGTACTCATCATACAGCCCCAGGATGAGCAGCGTGTCGATGCCATCCACGATGGTCAGCCCCAGCCCGAACCACTGCCGCGGACGGCCTCCCACTGGGTCCACTTCATCTGCCCCCCAGCCCAGCTTCCTACAGGCAGGCAGGGCACACGTGCTTGGCATGCAGCTGGCATGCGGCTGCAACCCAGCTGACAAGCGCGACGCAGCAGTATCAAGCAAAGCTGGTTGGCTGCTGCTAAAGCAGGTGCTCAACTACAGCTGGCATCTGCGTGAGGATCAGCAACACGTAGGGGTGCAACGGAACATACTTGTAGCCGAGCCATGTCCATCGTGCTGCCTCTCGGATGTGCTGCCGTCGCTGTGCGTGGTCTGTGATACACCCCAGGCCGTCTGAGCCACACGAGTGGTCCCCGTCACAGATGCCAGTCTGACGGCAGCGCGGAGAGACGTCTTCCTCTACCTGGGAGTAGAGCCTGGATTGTGCGTGGCAAAACCAGCAGTGCCTCGTGATTGTCATGAAACACGCCAAGGGCAGACGGGGTTGCAGAAGCAGATGGTGTCCTGTGCAACTCCAGTACTTGCTGCGTTGATTGTGTGTGTGCGTCACCTGTACTTGGTGTCATTCTGGAATGGAAAGTGGCGCAGTGGGCTGTCGGACTCCGGTTGTAGATCATGTTGGCTGAGCTGTGATGTCGGCGGTTGCATGTATGGCACTGGCCCAATGAGAGCCAGTTTGCGTGCCACATATTCCTCCTGGAGGGGTAGCACACTGCTGCGACCAGCCTGTAAGCTGAGCCACAACAGGCTCAGGCACCAGATCCCACAGCAGGCCAGCACGACCAGCCCGCCATGACGACCAGACAGGTGCCTCACAGCACGCAGCTGCATTCTTCAAACTCCCAGGTGGCCTGTGGTGGTGTTGAAATCATCTGGATCTCTTGCAGTTTGTTCTGTTCTTGCCGTGAGCTAGACCATGTTCCGCATCTGATTGGTATGACAGGTGACGAAGGACAGGGAAGCGAGCTATCGGCGTGGTTTAAATAATGAAGCCCGTGCGTACACTTTCAAAGGTCTAGAGATCTGGCATGCAAACGAACGTGACCTTAAAGACACAAATTGAAGCCTGCTGTCAAGTAGTAAATGCAAACATTCTATGCAAAACGCTGCAGGATTCTAAAAAAAATACATTCTCAATCCCACGTGACCATGGAATTCTCCTCGTTCATGCGTGACATTTGCAATTGGGACCACATTCTAACAGATTTGTTAGAAGTTTGCCGGGGGTATGTCACTAGGCTAGACCGGCCATGGGCGTAAGCATTTCTGCACGAGCCGCACCGTCCCTGTATTGGTTGTGCTAGAAGGGGCGCAGCGCTCAGATGTGCACAGCGCTCTGAGCTCGGCCTAGACGTGGTCCCCTCCTTGTTCCGAAGAGCAGCAGGCCGGAACCAGAGGAGTGTCATACGATTAGGGATCACGAAGAAGCCGTGGAACCAGCTACCACCTAGCTCAGGCCATGGACAATTTTCCAGACGTGCCCATCGACTTTCTGGTCGCTGATGACTGGCTGGGGCCAGTGGTGAATGCCACCGATTTGACAGGTGCGGTCTGGCAAGCGCTTGGACAACCCTGCCCGGGCACGGGTCTCATCCTGAACATTTGCACAGGCCACGCGCACAGTGGGGGCCTCGCATGCCGTGCAGTGCATCTGCTCGTGCAGTGAGGCCCCTAAACGCGGCATCTGGGCGTCCTTGTCCATGTGTGCTGAACATGACCGCCTTGGGCGCTTTTGTGGGTGGTGACGCAGATTTCCCGGACCCTGACCTATTCGCGCTTGGTTCGCTTGGCGGGAAGGATGATGACGACCTGGATCTGCAGGTATGCGTCAATGGCCTGCTTCTAGCAGACAATCCCATAATCCTGAAGTCCGTTGACATGCCCGAAATGTTGGGCGTTGGTGCAGGGCTTGTTGCCGGAGCGCAACGCTGCCCGCAGCCCAGCGATGCGGGGCTCGTTCAGCATGAACGACCTCACGGTAGGTTCTGGGAAAGTACAAGCATCTTGCATGCAGTTGGCGCACATTGCTTGTGCATGCAGGCGGTGCACTACGGCGTGTTGTTCACTGCAATGTACGCACTTCACTTACTGATGGTGATGCCTGCCTTGTACACGCCTTCCCCATGCGCAGCTGCTGCAGCAGCCCAATGCAGCACCACCCTCATGGAACCACAAGGTCGTATCAGTCAAGCCCAAACTGGAGTCTGTGCCGGAGGGCTTGCCCTCTAATGGGGGGCCTCTCAATCTCATGCCCATCACCAGCAATGGCATGGGGCCGCGTACAAGCGCATCACACATGCCACTGCACCTGCCGCCCCTTTCCAGCTCCGCGCAGCCGCATGGGCAGTTTGGCATGCATCAGGCTAATGGAGACTTTGTGGACCTGGACTCCCAAAGCTCAGGATCCCTGCACGGCACGCTGCCATCCGCGGGTACGCTGGCGAACCAGCTGCAGATGACGCATGTGCGGTCAGAGACGCAACTCGCAGGCATGGAGCGGGCACCTGTTGCAGGCAGCACAGCAGCAGCTGTCGAAGCATTCCGCAATTCCAGCAGCATGGCGGTGCCTGGCCTCACCCCGGGGCCCTTCCATGGTGGCAGCATCCAGCCACCCCTGGCAGACGGCGCACAGCAGCACCAGCAGCACCAGCAGGCTGGTATGCAGCAGGGGCAGCAGGGCCAACGGCGGCAACCAAGTGGGCTGCCGCTGCGCAAGAGCCAGAGCGCTGTGGAGCTGGGCTCTTGGCGCAGCTTCAGTGCGGGGGAGGAGCTGTGGGAGTTCAACCTGCCTGCTGATGCCAAGGTGTGCCCAAGCAGCTGAACGCAGGGGTTGTGCAGGCGCTGCTGGTGCAGGGGTTGGTGGATCAGGATGCTGCTTTGTGGTGAGGAAGCAAATGGCATCTGCCGGAAAGAGGGATGTGCACAGAATGGCTTGGGACTGACTGACAAGTTACACATGTATGCTGTGAATTACCAGGGCCAGGCGGGCGGCAAGCTGACAGTGGAAGAGCGCCTGGCCAAGATCCAGCGGTACCGTGACAAGCGGCAGCAGCGCAATTTCAACCGCTCCGTCAAGTATCAGTGCCGCAAGTCGCTGGCCGACACACGGCCTCGTGTGCGTGGACGATTTGCCAGGAATGATGAGCCTGCTGGGGCAGGGGGGCTGAGCAAGGGCCAGCACGTCAGCGGCGGCAGTGACTCACAAGAGGGGCAGGGCACGAGCGGGGGCACGTCATCGGGCGGGATACCCGCGGGGCAGGATGGGCAAGGCATGCAAGGGCAGTGCGCAACGTCGCCGCCCGCAGGTGTGCATCCCCACACGCAGCCGCACCCAGGGTACCAGCGCATGCAGGGCATGCAAATGATGCCGCCCCAACCACCACCACGTGCACCACAGCCCATGGCACTGCCCCCAGGACCAGTGCCGAACGGCGTGAGCATCATTGGGGCCTCCAGTGTGCCGACTGCGCCCCAACCTGGGTTTGGCATGCTGCAGCAGTCGCGTGGCCTCATGCCCAGCATGCAGTCCTGGGGAACCAACATGCTGCCTACCAGCTATCCACCCTCCGGGGTGGGCCCAAGCGTAGGTGGCATCTTCACTGGGGCTGGTCGCTCTCTTGGGGCCTCCCCAGACATGACCTCCAATGGTCCGTCCATGATGTCCTACAACCACCTCGCCCATGTGCCTCCACCCGCCATGCAATCCATCTTCAGCGGCCAGACGATCTTCTCAGGGGCTTCGCTGGGGCTGTCGTCAGTGAATGGGCATCACGGAGGTTCCGTTTCTGCATCTGCACAGCCCTCGCTGTCGCCCCCACCCCTTGCTGCATCGCCCACGCCCACCACCACCAGCGAGGCGCACAGTGGGAGCCACAGCATAGGGGTGGCAAGCCCAGGCCTGAGCCTGTGACACTACCCCTTCGACGGCGCGAGCTACTCTGCAAGTGCAGTATCATACTCTGTACTGTGCGTGGTGTGACATGGCATATCGCACGTGGCTTTGTATGTGCAGCTTTGGCTGCAAGGTTGCACTGAGAGCGGGTGTGGGACAGTACGACGACTGTTGACGGGAAGCTCAGGGATGAGGCATGAGGGGATGGGCGCGGATGGGCCACTGGGGGTTGTACTGGGGTCGAGATGCATGCTGCATGCAAGCCCCAACGCGGGTTGCTGCACTGCGGAGAGTTTGTGCAGTTTGGTGTCGTCGCGGTGGTGGTGGTGGGTGGTGATGGTGGTGCATTTTGAGTCCATCCGATGTGGTGATGATGCTAGGGCGTGGTGACGGCTCACGCCTGCAAAACTGTACATCTCTGAACACATGTTAATAGAGGCCATGCGTTAACGGCTGGCTAGGGGTGGCTGAGAGAGTGGCGCGGCAATTTTACGACTAGCCGACGCTGCATGACTGCATTGAGACCTGGTCTGGTGATACTAATCCGTGTGGTGTTGATTTGGAGAGCACCCGATTACAGATGGTGAGGAAGTCATGTGGTGCGTGCACGCCTGCTCTGGCAAGCAGGCCCTGTTGATGACTGAAGCCAAAAGGCACGCAGAGTCATGTACGGCTTGCCCTCAACGTTGAGTGCGCCTCAGCAACAAAAGGTAGGGTGTTGGTCCTGTGTTCCTAACCGTTGTTTTCAGAGCCTGCATTCAATTGGTTGAGGGATTGTTGCCAAAATCAAATTTCATAGTTGAACACATGCTGCAATTGAAGTGGCTGCCTACGGACTCCGAGATCATCAGGGAGTCAGGGGGGGGAGCAAGGTCATCGCCTGGCAGCCTGCGTTTTGCAGGTGGCTGTATGTTGTGATTGTGATGCACGGATGAGAGCATCGGGCCCATGAGAGCTGTGATCAGGTAGGGACACCCCCTATGTGGGGTGGTTCTGGTGCATGGCTACAGGCATTTCCTGAAGTTGACCGTTGTAAAACATGCTCCCACACGCCTCACGTGCACAACAGTCACATCATTGCTTTGCTTGCTGGGTTGTGCTCTGCTCCCATAGCCAGCTCTAGCCAGCTCTGGCTATGGGAGCGGAGCACCTTCCTGGCAGACCAAAAAGCACGCGACAGGTGTACTTGAGTGATCTGAAATGAGCGAAATGAGCATGATGGTCATCTCATCCTCATCGGTGTTCAGATCAGCTTTTGGAAAACTCGGGTGCTCTGCCTCATCTTTCTGCTCCTCTGTTCACCACCTGGCGCGTTTTCAACTCCGCACCGCGTCGAAATGTTACTTCGCAAGCACACACTTCAACCTAGAGCCTATCAGCCTCGTGCAGCAGCTGCGAGGTAGGAAAAGGAGGGTTCTTTCAGCACCGAATGGGTTTGTGCTGATAATATACTGCGCTCACCTGCTGCTGGATGTCAGGCCTATCACAAGGCGTACGCTGGTGGTCCGCAACACCGCAGCACCAGCCACGCAGGATTCTTCTAGGTCTCCACCCAGCAGCTCCCTGACAGGTGCCAAGAAGTGAGTCTGGGCTCAGCAGCTTGCGATGCAGTTGCATTCTAGCAGCCATACCTCAGTATGTGTTGACCTGAGTCAACCGTTACGCTTCATGTGCTGATGCCCATGCATTTACAGGGCCCCTCTCTTTGTGCTTCCTGATCAGGAGTGCAATCCAGAGGAGGATGACTGCAGCGTGTTCATTGATAGGTGGGAAGGCCAATCTTGTGCACCCGAGCATGCGTCGACTTTGCATGGGCTGATGACCTGTGCTGCTTCTTGGCAGGTCCCATGCAGCCCTTGACTGCGCTGATCTCTACGCAGCTGCCCTTGCTGTCATGGACCCACCAATCCTGACTTCCTGGTGGAACGTACATGTGAAACAGAGATGCCATGCACATCGATACCTTCATGCCTGCATGCGGCATGCCAGCACAACAGCATATCACCTTGCAAGTGATCTCAGTGCTGCGCATAATTATGCTGGCATGCAGGGACGGGAACATGGTGGAGGTCATGTGCTGCGACTATGGCTACCGCACCGGTGTGGGGCGCATGTACAGCCCCAAAGATGGCCAGATCCCTACAGCTTCTGGTGTCCAGCTGGCCTGGGACAACTTCCGCGAAGAGCTGCAGGGCATTCGCAGGTGAGATCACAGGATGGGTGGAGGTTTGGCTGAACGTTGCAACTGCAAAATAAACCAGGCCTGACATGTTGACGTACGAGCCCCCATCATGCGAGCTGAATGGGATTGAAGGGGATTAAATGGGATTGAATGGGATATTCAGCTGAGATTCTTAGGACGTGGCAAGTGAAGCTGTTGTTCATTTCAAAGGAGGCACTTTGTGCGCGGGCTCCCCGGCCCCCACATCCACCCCATGCTCTTGCATCGCACCCCACCCTGAATGCACCCAGTGCCCCTTGCTTGTACCTGCAGGATGTTCCGCTACGACGAGTTCGCCCAGATCTCGCGCGTGAACCCTGCGCGCGGCCCCATCGGTGCAGCGGCGTATGCAGTGGGAGGTGCCATCGTCAAGGGGTTTGCTGCATTGGATGAGGCTATGGAGAGGGTGGGGATGCTGCCCCAGCTCACCCCTGCTGACCCCGCTGACTCCATGATCGACCCTATCACGAACAGGTCCATTGACCAGGTGAGGCAGTACAGCCAGCAGTAAGGTTGGCGGTATACGCAGCAGTACTGAGCAGCTGTACTCAGGCCGTGTGTTAGGCAGCACATGCACAGCATGATGAGAGACGTGTGATGAGCTGGCTGGGATCAATGTGCACTTTTGGGGGTGCTCCCTTTGATATGGATCATGTTCCCGGCCAGTGTTGGGCTGATGGCATGTTGCCAATTTGGACTGTGGTCCTGCCTGCAGGCCTCTATGGATGAGGTGCTCACTGACTGTGAGCAGATCCGTGCCAGTCTGCAGCAGCTGAAGCTGTCCAACCAGAAGGTGTGGGCGCGTGAGCACGCGCGCGAGGCGGCGGGGCAGGGTGTGGCCACCCCATGGTGCGTGAAGGGGCATGCCAGGGCTTGGGGCTGTGCTCAGGCCTGGTGCATTTGTTGTTCATTGAGTCATCAGTGTGCAGTGGTGCATGTGCAGCTTGTTGAGTGTCCAAATGGGTGCGCTCCTGAGCGAACCCCTGAATGATTGTACTCGCTGCCTCATCATCTGTGCATCTGCCTGTCTGCACTGCCTTGTGGTTGCGTACTGCCTTGTGCTGCTGCAGGTACGTGAAGGGTGTGTACCTAGCGCTGTGTGTGTTCCTGGACGTCGTGTTTGACAACCGTCCCATCCAGCGCTTCTGGTTCCTGGAGACTGTCGCGCGCATGCCTTACTTCTCATACATCACGTGCCTGCACCTGTATGAGTCTCTCGGTAGGTGCGGTTGCAAGGTGCAGGGCAGGTTGCAGCAGCAGCAGCAGCAGCCGCGGTAGCACAACCAGCTCCATCAGTTGTGCTGCTTGGCAGGTCTGCCTTGGGAGCGCACCTGGCTCACGTTCCGCTCGGCCCTGCTGAGGTTTTGTTGAATCGCTGTGTCATGCCATACTTTTTGTGCCCTGTATACTCATCTTGAATGCTCGTGCTCAGCCAGCAAGCACAGGCAGTGCCATGCCGGGTTGTACTGTACTATGATGTTCCACACTGTACTGCTTGTACAGTGCAGCACTGACTGCATGGATCACGTTGTCGCATGCAGGGTGGTGGCGCGCAGCTGCAGAGCTACGCAAGATTCACTTTGCGGAGGAATGGAATGAGCTGCACCACTGTGAGTGCGTGAACCTGCCTGCTCCTGCACCAAGTGACCTCATCCTCGGTTGCTGTGCCACATTGCTGTGCTGTGCTGTGCTGAGAGTTGGTGCCTGCCTCAAAAGGGTCATGTTTTGTGGCTGCACACCAGATTCGGTCACTCGCACCATGCCACATCCTTGTGCCTAAACCCGTGATCATTACATCTTTCGCACGGCAGTGCAAATCATGGAGTCACTGGGCGGCGACAGGTTGTGGGTGGACCGATTCCTCGCCTACCACAGCGCCATCGTCTACTACTGGTGAGTTTAGGGTGTAGAGTATAGGGTTTAGGGCTGGTCAGTATCAAGTACAGCGTGCTTGTGAAGAGCGTGCCAAGCACCCTGCACAGGCGCAAGCATCGTTGGGTAGTGTTTCATGCTGCCCAGTGCCCACACATTGTGCTTGTGTAAGTTGGTGGCTATTGCACCTCGCATTCAAGCTGTTGTTCTCGCAGCTCTGATTGCCTCCTGTCTGTGTGTCCGCCCTGCAGGATTTTGGTGCTGCTGTTCATCATGTCACCCAGGCTGGCGTACAACTTCAGCGAGCTGATTGAGGCACACGCAGTCGACACATATGGCGAGGTGCGTTTATAGTAGTTTCAAGGCGGACATGTACGCAACAATCTGACATGCTCGTGTACAGCGCAACCATGTTGTATGTGAGCAGTGCTTGAAGAGGCAGCTGTGTGGTTGGCGCAGGGGGACCGCAGCATTTCTTGTGTGCAGCTCTTGCCCTTGCGCAGTGATTAAGCAGTGGTTGATTTCATCGCATGGCGTCTCATGCTGCCCTGCAGTTTGCAGATGCCAACAAGTCCCTGCTCACCAGCCTCCCACCCCCCTTGGTGGCTGCCCAGTATTACCGCTCCTCCGACCTCTACTACTTTGATGAGTTCCAGACATCGAAGCGTGAGAAGCCTCGCACACCCACCACCAACAACCTGTACGACGTGTTCGTGAACATCCGGGACGACGAGGGCGAGCATGTCAAGACGATGCGCGCGGTGCAGGATGCAAGCGTGGCAGAGGAAATTGCAGAGCGGCGCGCCAAGCCGCGCAGGCTGTGAGAGCGTGAGGAGGCTGTGAGTGTGTGGCAAGACTGAAAGGGTGTAACCAGTCTGCGGGTGTGTGATGTATCATGTTGGTATTGTGGGTGGTAGTGGTGTAGTGCAGCTGCAGATGTCGGAACAATCCGGCTGCAACATGCTGGATCTGTGGCTGGTGTAGCTGTGGTGCGGCAGTGATGGCTGATGTGCAGCGATGGTGCTGCTGCCACTGCCAGTGTGAGCCGGCCGTGACGGTCACAGCTACGGCTGCTGCCGAGCTGAAGTGGGCAGGGCCTGTTCAGACAGTGGCCCTTATCTGGCCTGCAGTCGATCAGCTGCGTATGAGGGCTGTGCGGCCAGTGCCGCAGCCACGGCAGAGCTTGGGCTGGCTAATCAATGAGCTGCATGCTTACAGGCTGCAGCATACAACAGCTTGCAGGCACAGCTGATTGGGCAGCCAGGCGTCGCTTCATGTGGGCGACAGCTGTCAGGCAAGACGGCACCTGGTTTCAAGGTTTATGTTGCAGTGTTGATGCAAAGCATGCGATGAGAGCTGGTTGCACGTTCTTGTGGTTGTACAGGGCAAAAGTGGGCGAGGGGGCGTTCTTGACACAACCTTGTCGGGCAGTGGGAGGTGTTCACTGGTGACTGGCCAGATGGTGCAGGTGGGATGATGGTGAGAGGTACTCAGAAGTTTGGGCAGACAGCAGAGAGTATGAGACACGGTGGCACACATAGATTTGGCTATGAGTGTTGTTGGTCATACAGTGTGCGGAATGGCTGATCAAACACAATGGGATGACAGATGTTATTATGGGCTTGTCAGGAAGCAGAGGTGGGTTTCCTGTGTGTGTTTGTTGGGAGCTAGTTGAGTGCACCATGAAGCAGTGGGGAGCAGCAGTGATAACAATGACGATACAACACTAAGAAGGAGCGGGCCGGCAAATGAGCGTAGTTGAACTCACAGAAACACTAGCAAGATGGTTTTGTCAACAACACTGGTGGCTGCCACTTAATTTGTGGACGATATTCTTCCATTTTGTTGACAGTGGCCTGGTATGGCACAAGCAACAATTTTGAAGCGTGCAGAACGAGGCTGTATAATGCGAGCCAGGGGATTCTTTACAAGCAGGTGCTATTGGTGAGCCTGTGGACTCGTATGCATCCAGGCCCGTAGCAGGTCTGCGCTACTTCAAGGGCTGTAACAAAGGTTTGATACCAACCCCGCTCCGTGGGCAGCATCAGGCAACATACTCCTGCTAGTGCTCACACTGCAGCTGATGAACAAGCGTCCCAGTTCTCACGTACATGTGCTACACAGTATACAAACCTGGTAATAATCGTCTATGGCAGCTGCTGTTGCTCAGCTGCTGCATTCCCTCACAGCCCTGCACCCAGCAGATGCATCATGGTTGCCTCACATGCCTCACAGGGCCGCCTGTGCTGCCTGTGGCTCATCCCACAGGTCCTCCAGTGTCTTGTATGGCCCTGAAGGGTGCAGGAGGAACGTGCCCGGCACTAGCCGCACCTGTGGAACACATACACATATCACGCCAGCCCCCGAGGTCATATCTACATCAAGGCAGGTGGGGACCACGTGGCATGGGAACACACTGATGTGCATGCGTCCATGTGAACGGGAGCAGTTTCATGAGATGGGCTCTGCGGCTCCTCCAGAAGCATGCACCGGCACAGCGGCATGAGCTGCGCACAACTTGACCAACCTCACGATCGTCTGCTTGTTCGTACCTGTGGCAGGCTGTTCAGCTGATCCACATCCTCCTGGGTGAGCGCCCAGTCAAACACATCCAGGTTGCCTACAATGCGTTGTGGGTTGACTGACTTGGGCAGTACACTCGTCCCGCGCTGCACTCCCCAACGGATCAGCACCTGCACGCGGTCATGAGGTTTATTGCCCTTGTGTGAACAGTTGTAGAATAACATGAACGGGGCTGCTTAAACAATGGGATGCAGCAGTCAACAGTCCACTGCTCCAACAGATGGTCTGTGCACATGCAACTGCGTTGTGCACGCTCTGCCTGGGGGTCAGCAACATGAATTCGAGGGTGGGTAACAATCTAATTACCCTCATCCTGGCGGGTGCTTAACCATCACCACTTCTGCATGCCGCCCGCCACATGCCCCTGTACCTGGCCCGCGTTCTTGCCGTGCTTGGCCGCGATGGCGTTGACCACGGGGTCCTTCAGCAGGTTGGGTGTGTCCTCAGGCCGCTGCATGATGGCCGCACTGCAGCGATCAACACATGCAGACCATGATGAGCCGCACATGTGCGTGGAACATCAAAGTGTGCTATACATATCAATAGCATACCATGCACGCGCCCTTTGCAGCACACACCATATGCTGTATTGAATTGGCTGGACACATTGGGCGTGCTGGATGGGGCTCATGTCGTGCGGCCTGAGCCAGCCAGCCGAGCCAAAACCCTGAACCCTCACCCCTAAGACTTGAATCCGAGCGCAATCCATTGTGATCATACTCATCTGATTGGCCCATCCTACCCTCCCCCCCACCCCCCCTTCACAGGTTCACCTGTCCGGTGACCCCAGCGGCGAGTACGCCTGCATGTGGATACCATGTGCTGTGCACCACTTGAGCAGTGCATCGTTCCGCCAGTACGGGTGCGCCTCCACCTGCATGAGTAGGCACAGATGCTCATGATACACAGTACTAACACCACCAACACAGCCAGCCTGGGGCACAGTGCACCGGCTGTGGGGAGATTTCCTTGCTGGGGCATGTGGCGCATGGATGCCTCTGTACACAGGCTGCACTTGGCAGGTGCGTCCATGCATGCTTCAACAAATTGGGCCGCACCACCGCATCCCACACCCGCGCATCATGCCGCGGTGCAACGCAGCCGAGCCATGACTCAAAACCCAAGTCAGGCGACTGCTGTGCATTGTGGCCGTGCTGGGCGGCCGCACCTGGACTGCAGCGGGCTTGACCCGCGCCTGTGTGATCAGTGCCTCAAGCTTCTTGATGCTAAAGTTGGACACACCCACCGCCTTGGCCAGGCCCTGGGGAGCATGAGCGTACAGAGAAAGCATGGCCCCAACATACACACGCAGAGCCCAAAGTAGCGATACATGACGTCAACTGTAACTGTGGGCGCCCGCCATCACACCTTGTCAAACACGGCCTCCATCGCGCGCCACGTGTCAATCAGGGGCGGCTTCACCTCTGGACCTGGTACCACACTGTTGGGCCTGCACATTGCACAAGGGCCGTAAGCCAGAGGTACGGATGGCAGCGGTGATGATCCCATGCTGCGTGTGTATATCCTACCAGCAAGCTGTGCCAGCCGAACATGAGGGCATACACACGTGCACGTTCCAGCAACCCCCCAGGTTCACCTACCAGTGGATAAGGTACAGGTCCACTGCATCCAGCTGCAGGTCACGCAGTGTTTTGCGCAGTGCGGGCTCCACACGGTTGGGCGCGTGCTCCGTGTTCCTACGTGCAGTAGGCACAGGCCTGAGTGCGCGCATGCCAGTGCACAAATGCTTGCTGACAGGTGCTGCTTCTGCACCTTCCACCTGCCGCACAAGAGCAGATCAGCAATTCCTTGGGCAGCTTCTGCTGCAGCTCACCACAGCTTGGAGGTGATGAACAGGTCATCACGTGTCACCACGCCCTCAGCAAACAGCTGTGACAGCGCCTCGCCGATCTCGTGCTCGTTGCCGTAGATGGACGCGCAGTCGATGTGCCTGTGCACAGCCATTGATGGTGCCACGCGTTGGGCGTGTGAGCAGCCAGCTTGCACAGGTCGGCCACCAAATTGGGGGGTGGTGGTGGGCAACCTTTGGGCTGGTAGTGGTGCTGGTGGTCCGGCAGGAAGGTCAGCAAGATTGGCATGTATGTCTGTGGTGGGTGATGCGGCGCGCGCCGCCAAGGCACACACATGGAGCGCCGCTTCGCGCTGCTGTGGCTCATGATTGTGATGAACTCCACGTGGCAGCCAAGCACATCGCCATGATCCGCACCTGTAGCCGGCCCTGACGGCATGAATCACTGCTTCTTTCACTTCCCCTGCACCTGACTTCCTGTACAGAAAACCAGACGGCACACACAAGCGTGACGATGTGTTACGTCTTTTGTACTGGCCGTAGCTGCTGCACGCATTAGGCTCCCTACCCTTTTACTGTACGTCTTGCACTGTTGCAGAAAGAAACAGCTGGCCCAGTTGGCCCTCAGGTGGCACGTATGTAGCAGAAGTCAGTTAGATTTTTGCTGCATGGATAACTGGCTGCCATCTGGCTGCTAAATGGAGATCCACCATGGCATGCGTGGTGGGAGTGCAGCTGCTGCCAGCTGCCCATCATCATCACCACATCCCCACCACACACATCCCTGCTGCAGCCCTGCCAGATGGTGGCCGTCAGCACACATGTCACCAGCGGGGTATGGGAAGGATCCACTAGCTTGTCCCACCTCATGCATTGTTCAGCAACATGACATCACCACGTACCATGGCCCTCATGACCTAGCTGCTAAGGAAACGAATGGCCCAGAGCAGCGTTGGCGCACCATGTTCCCAGGCCCACGAGCGGGATGGTGTGGCCGGTGTTTAGGGTCGCGCGCGCCTGGTTCGCAACCACACGGTATGCAGGGTTCTGCGATGCCAGCAGCGTTTGGCGTTCGTCAGCTTCACGATTGATTGCTTCATGATACTCCTGCAGCGTTATGGGCTGCAGCTCCAAGTGTCTCAGATCCACGACGCGAAAACCCACCGTCATTTTGCCTAAACCACAAGATCAACGAGATCAGGCGATAACAGAGCGCGTGTCACTCGTCAGGGTCTTGGACTGTGCAATGATTACAGGCATTCTCAAGCGGCGGTTTGGCGGTTGGCCCATTCGCCTCCGTGTGCCTACCTTGGGGTTCTGATTAGGCACACATGAAAGGTTTCTTCCGTCATCTTGTCATCGGTAAGTTACCAGAGCTACCAGCTGGCATGAAAAAACCACCCTCCAAGACCACCACAGTCGACGATTTCATCGAATCCCACCCTATTCTCCACCCTCCCCCCTTGTCAAGGATGGAAGAACGAGCCTGGTCTGTGTCACAATACTTCAAACTCAGGCGGACGGTTGGGTGCAGGGGCCCGGGGCGGTTTCCCGGCCCTTGCCCCGACCTTTTGCTTCCCGCCTTTACCCCGCACAGGTGGAGCGGTTGCTGCCACCACCTCACGCACTGCAGCAGCTGCATCGCTCTCACTCTCATCATTCCCTTCCCCCGCACCCTGTATGTCCTCAGGTCGGTTGGAGGGGCAGTTGGAAGGCCGAGGCAGGCCCTTCTGCCGGTACATGGTGACCGTGAACCCAATCTGATGCACACACACTGCGTCCAGCAGCAGCTCCAGAGCTTTTGCTGTTGTCTTGCGCTCCAGCCCTGACCCCTCCCCGAGCTTGATGCGCACAAACTCGTGCTTTTGCAGAACGTCCATAGCTGAAGAAAGGAAGGTGGATGTGATGCCTGCCTGCCCCACCTGCGTGTCCATGGCATGTCATATCGCATCATGCTGTGCTACGGGAGCTCAGCAGCAGAAGCAAGGTCCTCAAGCCAGGGAGCATGATCAATTAAAGATATCAGCCACAGGGACACGCAGGCACAAGCATATCAGTGTGCAGACGTGCCCAGCATGCAGCTGTGCAGATGAATGATGTGGGAGCCCACAATGCGCCACAAAGCCATCCTCCAGGTGGATTCTATACTGCAGCAAACAGCAGTACGCAAGCTTGACGCACCTGAGCATACACCAGCGTCTTTTCCTTTGCAGCTGTGTTGGATGTGGTGCGCAGGGCCTTGATGGCCTTCATGTCTAGCTTGCGCTGGTGCCGTGTGTCCGGCAGCGGCAGACCCAGCTCTTCCAGCAGATCATCCACACCAGAAGTGCCGGGCTGCTCCTGCTCTCCATCCTCATCAGCCAGGGCTGCACGTTGTACCTGGCGCGGTGATGCTGAACGCATGTTGCACCATGGCCAAGGGCGTTGCACCACTGGCAGCCGCATGGCAGGGGCAGCATGCCATGCCCCATGCACTTGAGACCACTGGCATTTTCTATTAGCTAAGGCGGACTGCGCACATGCACGCGGCAGCAGCCGACTGAGCAACATTGGTTCTGGTCTGCTTCACAGCAGCCGGGCACGGCAGAAGCAGTGTAACACAATTAAACACGAAAACTATGTCGGTTCTGTTGCATCGCTTATAGTCAGCGCGTGGGGTTTGGGTAGGGTTTTGCCAATGAAGCCAAGCTGCTTGGTTACAGAGCACGACTTGAAGTCTTCATAGGCTTTTGCGCAAACATGAGGATATGCCTCGGGCCTTGTTGGGGCCCTTAGAGAGAAACGGAGGGCAATCGCAATTGACCACTCCAGCATGTAGAAATAATATTATTATCTTCTTCTGAAGTTTTGAGACACTTTGAGGCCGCGCAACAAAGAAACAAAGATGTCAAGCTCAGACCATCCACCAATGCAGCGTGCGGAGCATGCTGGACGCTCCGTGCAGCGCCTGGAGTCGCTGTCAAGGGTGACACCAAATGTCACGACAAACCTCCAGGTGCTTGCCCTGACCATGCGTGTGCATGCTGCAGGGTATGCGTGGGTGCTAGCAACAGGTGTAGGCATGCTTGCTGCACTCAGCAGTGTCCATGCTGTGTGCATGCAGTGTGCATTGCATGCAAGCTGTGCAAGCTGTGCATTGGCTGTCGCCCTCTGCAGGAGTTTTGCGACATGGCTTTGGACACACTGCGCAGCTACAAACCAGAAATCATTCGCCTGGACGACCGAATTGAAAACACCAAGAGCGAACTGTTGAAGCTGGATTTGAACTTCAGATCCGCACAGGTGCTGCATCCATCTGGGTCCTGCAATGATCAGACACACATGCACTTGGCTGCAGCCCGCACACGACACTGGTACAGCCATGTCATTATGCAGAAAGCCTGCAGCACAGGCACGCCGTCCAGGCACATTTGAGCACGGCATGCACGCATTCATGGCATTACCATGGCGAACCAAAGGTGGACGTGGCCGGCCGTGAGGGTCATCATGCACTGATGGAGCTACCAAGTGCAAGAATACTCTGTTCCAACCTGCGCAGATCACACGCGATGAGCAGCACCATGAAACCTCCAAGAGGGTGCTGTCTCTGGAGGAGAGGGTGTCCAAGCTGGAGGTGCTGGTAGCTGTGCTGCCCACGTGGAAATCTGAGGTGGTGCGTCCCTCACCACACGTCTGATGCTGCTTGTACAGCTGTTGCGCTGCTTCTGCTCCTGTTGAGGTCTGCTGTCGGGCCGTCGTCTGGGCGCGCGCCAGCCATGCAACTGTACGGGGCATGCCAGCAAGCTCAGGGTGTGCCATGGCGCACGAGGTGCTTACACAAAGCATACTTATATGGGCTGCACCACTGTGCTACAGATGGCGCGCATCGATACAGTGGGCCGGGAATCGCGGTTGGCGACAGAGCAGCTGAAGCTCAAGACGCAGCTGATGGAGGACAACATGGTGCAGCAGAGCCAGGTATGCGCACCAGCATGGACGCTTTATGCTGCTCCATATATTGGGGAGCTGCTGCATGATGGCACCTGTGCCCAGGGTTGTCCTGCCGTGCGGCTTTAAGGACATGGACGGCTGGCTATGACAGCTGGCGCCCGAAAAGGAGCTTTCGCTGTGATGATTCATTGTTATGTGAAATGTGATTGATGTGTTGAAGGCGTGGTGCCTGTCCTTTTGATGCTGTGAGTGCAGATCGTGCGCGAGCGGCTGGACACGCTGTCTGGTGCCACCAAGACCCTGAGTGAGGCGCGGCAGGCACACTCGGAGCGCATGGACGGCATGGAGCGCCGCATGCAGGTGCATGAGACGTCCACCAACACACGGCTGCATGAGCTGGACGCCATGACCAAGCGTGAGTGGCACACCGACATAATGTGCATCAGTTGCCCCGGGTGGACAGGGCTGCACCCTGTCGGGTGGAGACTGGGCGTCTCCCTGTTCTGTGCAGCTGCCTGCTGTGGCATTGTGTGCGCGGCATCAGTGGTAACAATCTGTCAACTGTCATGCACCTAACACTCTCACCCGAGCAAGCATGATACAGGCAAGCGGGTAGGCAGGATCAGCTGGAACCTGCCAGCACTTTGCTTCGCACGCTTCCATTGCATTGGTCCCTGCAGGCAATGAGCTGGAGGTGTCTACCCAGGCGCTCAAGCTGGTGGAGCAGAGTGCGCACATCACAGCGCAGCGTGCGGAGATCAGCGCTCTGAAGGACCGGACCACAACGCTGGAGGGGGATGTGGGGGCGTGCCGGGGGGACATCATCGCGCTGCAGGACAAGCAGGAGCTGTTCCACCACAGCATTGTGGCCATCCAGAAGCACCTTGGGGCCACTGACATGTGAGTGCTGCTGGGATGAAAATGAACCACAATCCGGCTGAGGACGCCAACCGTGGTAGTACCGGCCTCAACTGTTGTGGTCACATGCTTGCTGCTATCCAACTTCACCAGGACAGCCAGGTTGCACCCAAGTACATGTGCAGTATACCTTGGATCATGGTGTTTGAATTGTAAGTGCAAGTGGCCATTGTTCTGCCTTGCGGCCGCAAATGCGCTGTGGCCGAGCGCACAGTGCCCAGGACGTACGAGACGCTGTTTTGACTGGTGCTTGCGTGCGCAGTGCCAAGGACAAGCTGGCGGAGCGCATCACCAAGCTGGAGGGCGACACCCGGGTGCCTGAGCTGCAGGCGGTGGCGCAGGACTACCACGCGTTCAAGGAGCAGGTGGGCGGCTTCATGGACCACAACCAGGCGCAGTACCGGATGGTGGGGGAGCAGCTGGAGAGCATGGACGCGCGCATCGAGAAAGGCCCTCCCGGGCTGTGGAAAGTCACGGCCCAGGTGGCGGCCCAGGCGGAGGAGATTGCGGCGCACAAGGCGAGCATTGACGCGTCCAACCGCGCCATCGCTGCGTTGGAGCGGGCGCTGGAGGACGCGCGCGCCATGCTGGCCAACCAGAAGGAGCTGGCGGCACAGCTGGACAAGGAGAACAAGCTGATGGAGGAGAAAATGGTGGGAGGGCGGGGAGGGGGTGAAGGGGACAGGAGAAGATGGTGCAGGGGCCTTGGAAGCACACGCGGCAGCAACAGCCGGTCAGCTGGGTAGTACGAGGCGGTTGTTACTGGTCGTGCAAGGACAGGGAGACATGCTGCAGCCATGAACATCAAAGGCAGGTGGCGCGGTTGCGGACGGCTACTGGAGATAAAGAGCAGATGACGGGCCAGGAGCTTGACAGCTGCACATCGGAGTTGCTACTGGCACTGATCTCAGCTGGTTGGGTGTTTAGATGGGTCAAGCTGCAGTGGCCAGACGGCCTGCATCGCGCATGACTTGTCCTGACCTGGCCTTGTTGACTAGTATGCCCGTGTATCGCATTGTCTACCACCAGTCTGCTCTTGCAGCCCCACATCGACCGGTCCGTTTCAGAAGCTCAGATCATCCACTGGTCCCGCCCCCTGTGCAGGCCTCAGAGCTGAAGCGCGCGCTGGCGTACACTGACGCGCGCACCGAGCACCTGGCGGGCAAGTACGAGGTGGAGGCGGTGCGGCGGCTGGTGGAGGGCGTGAAGAAGGAGCTGGAGGAGGGCATCGCGTCCATGGGGCTGCGCGTCAAGTTTGACCTGCTGCACGACGAGATGCCGCAGGTGGGCGGGTGTGCATAGCTGCCACACATCATTGGGACTTGCTCAACTGGCGGGCCCATGTGTTGTTGGGTGATGTCCATGGTGGTGTGGTTCGGTTGGTGTGTGGCTGGGCTGTGGTGGGATTGAAATGCAGGGCCCAGGGGCCAGGTTTGAATGCTTGAATCCCACCATTTATTGCTCGCGCACGAAACACGGAAGTCACGCCATGCCGCTTGTTGGGCGTAGGGCCTGCGGCGCACTCAGCAAGCCACTGGCATGCATTGGTTGGGTTGAACACTGCCTAAATCAGCTTGTTCTGGTTTGCACACAGGTGGCCACGATTAAGGCGTATATGGAGCAGACAGAGCAGGCAATGGCCCGCGCACAGGAGAGGCTAGGTGTGTGTAGGCCTCCTCCTTCCTGCTTCCTCAGTCCTACTGCCTTGCTCTCTTGCTGTGCATGACCCACAGGGCCGTGCATTGCACGTTCCAGCACCTGCGCTTGCACATTTCAGGGTTCAGCTGGGCTTGCAGTCATGGCGATGAGCTGGTATGCAATGTACTGATCATACTGCTTGCCCTGCAGCATATGTGGAAGAGAGCCTGCACCGTGAGACAGAGCGCGGCAAGGTGCTGGAGGGCGGGTGGAAGGCCACCAAGGCCAAGCTGGACCAACTGCTGCTGGACGAGGGGTTGGACATGGTGGGTGACTCAACCCTGAATGTAGTACATTGACAGGAAAGTGCAACTTGGCACAGGACATACAGCAGTGGATGAGGAGGACACCCCTGGGAACTAGGACTATGAATCCCAGAGGTTGTCTCCCCAATCCCTGCCATGCAACTGGGCAGCTGTCCTTTCGCGCGCAACGCAGCCCCTGACCCGGACCCTGGCACTGACACCGACACAACCTGTGCTGCACTCGCACGATGCAGGGTGCGGTGAAGCACGAGATGCAGCGCATGAAGAGCCTGTTTGATGAGCTCGGCCGGTTGGCCGCGCGTGGGGACATCCTGACCAAGCAGTCCGCGGAGCAGCTGTTTGAGCAGCGGCTGGGGGGCGCAGCCATGGCCGCCCTTGTGGAGCGGAAGATCACGGAGAACAAGGCCTTGCGCGCGGAGCTGCTCAACTTTGTCCAACGGCACGAGCTGGAGGGTTTGCGCAAGATCCTGGCAGAGAACCGGCAGGCACTCATCGGGCTCCAGCTCAAGGGTGTGCCCCAACAGGCAGTAGCTGCAGGGCCGGCTGCAGAAGGCAGCTCTGAACCTCCAACACCCACGCGCCCATCCATCCCAGGTGCCAGCCTCCCAGCCATTGCAGCACCCACCTACGGGGCACCAGGTGCTGCTGCTGGGGCCCCTGTGGCCCCTGTGAGCAGGGAGGTGACGGCGGATGACTCACTGCTCATGGCGGTGTACACGCGCATGGCGGCTGTGGAGGAGGCGGTGGCGTTGCAGGGGGAGCATGGCAGCTCCCTGGCCGCCCGGGTGGACGTGGTGGAGCATGGCCTGCGTGCTACGACGTCCAAGGTGTGCGTTTAGGGGGGGTGCGGGTATGAGGGGGTGCAGGCAGGACACATATTTCATGAGTCGATGTGTGCAGCCTCCAGCCTCAGCACGCATCAATGTGGGTACAGTGTCGGTTCAGCGCATGGACCTTGCATGAGGCATTACATTAAGGTTAGGTCAAGCAGCTGGCTTTGTTTCCTGCTGCATGGCTGCAGGTGGATGTTGAGCTGCCCACGGTGCAGCAGCGGTTGGCACAGCTAGGTGCAGAGGCCAGTGGTGCTGTGGCAGGACCGTGGGTGGAGGACGCCACACGCAAGCTGGTGAACAAGACGTTGCTGCCGCGCATGATTGAGCGGCAGGTAAGAGATGAGTCAAATGGCAGGGCTGGAGATGGCAACAAATTGTCCTGCTGTCCTGCTGCTGTCCTCAGGCTCATGCTCGGCAGCTTGTGACCCACTTTTTGTGCATACAGGCAGCTACGTATGAGATAGTCTTGCACAGTGGGTTAGGTGGGCACAAATGTCATCCTTGGTGCCGCTGACCCTTGACCCCTTGGCTCTTTGACCCTGGACCAAACTCCTTGCCTCATCACCCCGCTGCTGCTATGCGCAGGCAGCGGAAACACAGCGGCTGGTGCGGTACATCGATGAGCAGGTGGCACGTGCGGCAAAGGGCTACGAGGTGGAGGCCCTGCGCGTATCCATCGCAAGCCTGCGCGCGCAGCTGTCAGCATCGCGGTCTGGCAGTGGTGATGCGCCACTTACAGGCCGGCTGCAGCCAGACAACAGCAACAACAACAGCAGCACCAGCGGTGGGACGGGTGATGGTCAGGGAGCGGTGACCACTACAGAGGCTGCAGGTGGAGCCTCAGAGCATGAAGCTGGCCAGCCTCCTGCAGTAGCAGCCCCACCACCCCCACCGCTGCAGCATGCTGACGACGGCCCGCAGGAATCAGGTGAACCACCTGCGCAGCGATCAGCCGGCCCTGGAGCGCAAGAGCAGGCAGGTGCAGATGACTCGACCTCAAGCAGGGAGGAGTCAGGGGGCGCGGTGAGCTCAGGGCAGCAGGCAGTGTTACTGCAGGCCCTCTTAGATCGGGTTGATGCCCTGGAAGCGGAGCTCTCCAAGATGTCTGCAGCAATGCAAGCGAGCAGTAGCCAGAGTGTTGCGCCAGGCACGGGCGATCATGACAACACGGCAGTGCAGAAGCAGCTGCTGGCGCTGAGTAGGCAAGTGTCAGACATGCAGGTGCTGGTACACAGCCTGTCCATCCAAATGCCAGCGGCCGCCAAAGCTTACGAGGTAGAGGCACTGAAGCGCTCATTGGCAGACACAAGTGAGGCGCTGAGTCAGGCACTCAGGCAGGGCCCATGCCAGCCGATGAACCTGACCATCACACTCCCCATCATGCAGACACCGGACCCAGCGGCTGCAGTGGCCGCTGTGGAGGATGCAGCACAGACAGATGAAGCAGGAGAGGCCACTCCTGCCACCCCTGCAGATGCTGCCACACTGCCTGTGGAAGGCGCAGCAACCGCATGTGCAGTTGATGCCGCTGCACCGGCAGCTGCGGCCACCAGCGCGGACGCTGCTGCCACAACACGAGATGCACCAGATACTGCTTTGGATGAGCGCGCTGCAGCTACAGCATCGCCTCAGCCTGCGCAGACGCAGCCCTCAGAGAACATCCTCGCCATACTCAACGCGCTGAAGACACACTTTGACGGGCAGAAGCAGCAGGCAGTGCGTGTTGCGGCCCGGCTGGCCGCGCTTGAGCAGACGACAGTTGTGAGTGATGAGCGGGGCCAAGCGTTGGAGCGACAAGTTTTGGAGCTGCAGAGCAGCTGCCAGGCGGCAGTCAGCCACTTGGAACAGACCGTACCCAAGCTGGAGGAGAGTATGGCAGTGGTCGCCAAAAGTGTGGAGTCAGTGCGGGCGGCCTTGGCTGCTGGCGGCGAGGGGGCGACGCTCGTGACTACCAGCACTTTGGACAGTCTTGTGTCAGGCAGTGCAGCCCTGAAGGAGGTGGTGATGCAGTCTCTACTGGGGATGGGCATCCCCGTTGACGATGGTGGGGCCAGCTTCAGCGGTGAACCCTCCAGCCCGCTCCTGTCTCCCTCACGGGTCCAGAGTGCGCGTGGCCCCCGCCGCATCTCAGCCTCAGCCTCAGCCTACTCCATGAAGTCCCACGCTGCAGCGGTGGAGGAGGGTGCAGAACAGGGGCAGGACCAGCTGCCACTGATGATGTCACCTCGGGGTGCACCTGACCGCCCCTCACGCCCCTCACTGGATGCGGGGGAGGCACCAGCCGGGGCACGCCCCATCTCATCCACCTCAGCACCTGCCGTGGAGGCTCACGCCGCCAGGCCGCTCAGCCCTGCACGCGTGATGACTGCGCGAGGTGTACGCTCCACGCGGCTCGCTCTGTCTGCGCGCACGCCGCGCAACATCAGCCTCGCATCGCACTCGGCGTCCGGCAAGCCGGTGGGGACGCCTGGCTTCGGTGAGGGTGAGACGCCGCGGCACCTGGTGGGCGCGGAGTACGCCGACACGGAGCTGGCGGGCATCATGCACGACCTCATGCACCTCACGCACGCGGAGCTCAAGGTGCTGCGGGAGGGGCCGCTCCCGGGCGGCGAGGACGCGCGCGGCGGCGTGCACGTACGCGAGGCAGCGCTGCGGCGGCTGAAGCGCAAGCCGATGGAGGTGCAGAAGCACGTGGAGATGCTGGAGGCGGCCAAGAAGGAGCTGGACCGGCTGGTGCGTGGCCATGAGGGTGTGGGGTGAGGGTGCCCATGGAAATGTGCGCTGAGGCTGCGAGGGTGTTTGAGGCGTTGTCTGACACGTGCATGTATCACGTTGGTAGCGTCTAATCGGGCGCGCCAAAGCAGCGGCACTGAGCCTCCTGCCCCTGCATATGATTGCGTGCCCTGTCAGAGTTACAGATCCTTGCCCAGCTCGTGGCTTGACTCAAGCTCGCCTGCTCCCTTACATTCCCTTGCTTGCGTTTAACAATGTGTTACAGCCTACCTATGCCACACGACACACAACACCCAAGCAGATAGAGGCTCGTGCTCCCCACACGACACTCGTACACACGCAGGTGGCCGGCGCGGCTGTCAGCACCGTGGACTACCTGGCCCTGTACATCGTGATGCTGGACATCCGGCTGAAGCTGACGGAGGACATGCACGAGACGATGCGGGAGCAGGTGTCGACTGCGTACCGCAACCTGGAGAGCGTGTTTGAGTACCTGAAGCGGCTGCAGGAGGCGGTGAACTCCAAGGGCTCTGCAGAGGTGCTGGCCCATGTGGACCGCATGGTGCGAGCGCTGGGGAAGGAGCTGTGTGCGCTGGGTGTGGGGCCTGGCTCGGGGGTGGAGGCGGGGCTGCTGTACAACACAAAGATCGGCAGCATCGACTTCTGGGCGCCGTTCCTGCTCACTGGAGGCGTCGGGGCCGTTGGGTCATTGGAGGTCGGGGGGGCCCGGGCGGCCAGCCCACCACGGCCTGCGGACACACAACGCTCGTCGGCTGGCAGCACAGCCGGCACAAAACGGCCGTCCACGGCTTCTCCAAAGCTGGCACCCCTGCCTGGCGTGTCCCCTGCGCCATCCTCACCAGCCTCCCCTGCCTTCTCTTTGAGTGCGGCGCCGTACCCCCCGGTGAACTTCTACACAGAGAAGCGGGACATCAAGGGGGAGCAGGAGCGTGTGCTCAGTGCCCTATCGTCTGCAGAGGCACAGCTGCAGCAGGGCAAGGTGGCCAACGTGCGGCAGATGCTGGTGACCAGCCCAGGGGGCAGTGCTCCAGTGGTGGTCAAGGTGCGGCCAGCCACCGCACGGCCTGCTCGTGATAAGTGAGCTCCTAGCTGAGTGGAGATGAGCAGGTTAGTATGTGACATGCCGGTCTGGCAGGGCAAGCATCAGCATCAGTGCCAGATGTAACTGCAACAGATGGCCCCAGCTCATCCCAGTGGTCCAACATCACCAGTGTGAATTTCAGTAGCATGACGTTGCACATCATGCAGCACGCTCATGGTGTGCAACACTTCAAGGAGCGTGCATTTGCACCAGGAACGGCGCAGGAGCCAGCCTCCTCCTCTTCAATATTAGTTAGCCCGACAGGTGCTGAATCAGGAAGGAACGACGTGCAGCAGGTGGCGCAGAGGAAACCAAAGGGGCTATTGTTTACATGCAGAGTAAGTTGGCATCTAATGTGACAGGGACATCCCCACTCGAGTCAACTCAGCTTCAGCAGCCAGCGTCACTGCTCAATACTATGGTCATAACTGATGGGAGGAATGCATGCACCATTCCAGGTTCCGGAGGCCGTGTCCCCTGAGGACGTGGGTGCGAGGTGCGCTGGACACGGCAGCTGCCGTGTAGCTAGCTACCTTCACTGCCTGCTCTGCCCCCCATCACCCCTAGGGAAGCACAGGAAGTGCATGTAAACAAGTACAGAAAGCAGGAGCATACACGCAAACCAAAAGGGCCCGTGTCGGATGGCACCCACCCGCACCAGGCTGTTTTGGATCTCAGTCCATGCAGGCCCTGGCATGGCTTGCACATATGTTTTGACAGCAACCTTGCGGCCATACGACGATCCTGCGACCCAGCCATAGCTGGGGTCCAGCAACTCTTGTGTTGGGACACCAAAATCTGCCCAACCCCAGTCAGGTGCGTGCTTGGAGAATGTGTGCACCGGCGCCTCTGCAGTGGAGTGCACCAGTAACAGATGCTCAGTTGTGTGTTTGGCGTCCAGTGAACGTGCGCCTCACAAACCGGCCTAACAGAGAACATGTGCAAGCATTCTGCTTGGCAGCCTCATACTGCCAGCAAGACGCGTACCTCGCGTGATGGAGCGTGCAGGATCCTTGTGGTTCACCAGCGTGACACGCACACGCGCGGTGACAGACGGTGCAGGCTTCCGACTGTATTCACCTTCTTCTTTCACGAAGATGGACAGCCGGTCATCAGCCCTTGAGCCATGGGGGTACACTGTCACATGCCACTCACCACCACCTGCCTCGAATGTTTCCCCTCTGCGCTTACGGTACTGCTCTCCAGTGGTGCGGATCTGGTCACAGTGCACTGCCCCTTGCTGCGAGCCTGAAGCAATGGCCACTTGCTCTGCTACCGCCTCAGTTGCTGGCTGCAAACCATCAGTTCCCTGTCTGCGCGCATGATCTTGCCCATCTCCTGAACATGGCATGGTGGTCCATGTCTCAGCAGATGCGTACTTTCAAACAGCCGGCCTGCCAGGGTCACAACGCAACTATGCTGCACGCTGCAGAGAGGTAGAGCTGCAATCAACATCGTGACCGAAAGCATGCAACCGCAAAAAAGCATCCCCCTCCTTACCATGTCCACGGCTCAAAATTAAGCGTCGTGATGGTCTGCATGTGAGGTTCGGGTTTCGGCGTCCCAGAGCTGCCGCTGAAGGTGAGCCTTGAACAAAGCGAAGTCGTGCGGCCATTGAGCTGAAAGGTATGTTGTTGATGCACATCAGTGGCCGCAGGAGCCGCGACAGCAGCTGGAGAACAACAAATGTCAACGTACAACCTGCCTGGTCCGTTGATCTCCCTGATCTATGCAGCAAACCAAATCCCAAGCACTGAAAGCTCCAGAAACAAGACTAGCTTTGGCACCATATTGTGGTGGCACACAAGAGTGGCTCAGTCACCTGTGACCTCCTTACACGCTGTATCAGTAACACTGCCCAAGAAACATTTTGCAGTGGCTGCAACTAGCTTGTCATAACAGATTGAGTATGTCGTGAGATTCTGTGGGAG
>QAXD01000072.1:0-10736 GCA_004335575.1 Haematococcus sp. NG2
AGCAGAGCAGCGGCTAAGGTAGCCAGCAGTTCTGTTGCAGACACCTTCTGTTACACCCCATGTTAGCAACTTAGCATCGGTCAGCTATTGGAATGAACTAGAGGTAACTGTGATGTATGGGTGTAGTTTCTAAGTGGACTGGCATCTGCGGTATAGCTGAGTGTCGAGTGTATGGTGCAGCGCGTGAAAGTCAGCGTGGTTAAGTGATCACACACTGATGGGGCAGTACAGGCAGTACATATGAGGTCGACTGAGGTCAAACGGATTAGTGGGGGACCGAAGGGATGTCAGCAGGCTGGACACAGCCTATGAGATCACATGTGTGGACCCATACACAAGGTGACATGGAAGTGGTGTCTGGCAGATACTTAGTTATATAGCAGGGTTTGATTCCTAGAGTGTTGTATGTACACCCTTAGCACTTGGCCACCTGTTAGCTGGGCGACCTCAAAACCCTACCACTGTAGCGCCCACGGCATGCACGCAGCATACACGCTTGATGATCTATCTTCCCTTCTTGCTTGCTGTTTGCAAGGGCCAGGTATGGGACGCCCCATGCACCATCGCACCAACCCCCTTGCGGTTACAGCCCCTGCCTCTGCCGGGCACCCCCTTCACCCAGCACAAGCGCAAGTGGCACGTTGAGACCGTCTCTATGTATGCCACGACTGACTTCACATAATCGCGCAGGGAATCTCCCACCAGTTGCCGAGGCTGATGTGGGCGACAGGATTTTCAAGGCAACTGGTCTCCGAAAAAGCATCAGCACGCATGGCCATGAACTCCTGTTGCTTGGTCACGTCCTGCAAGTTGTGCTCCTGGGGAAACTGTGTAAAGTAGATTGGCAGCAGGCCTGACGCCAGAGGCTTGACGCAAAGCTTGGCTTGCAGCTCCTCCTTGATCAATTGTTTCGTCGCCTCCACGTCCTTGGCATCAATCTTGTCGGCTTTGGTGAGCACAACTTGAACAAGGGGCGATTTTTCTCGAATCGAAGCCACTTCAGCATCGCCTGCCGCGGAGCATGGGGGGCAGGGTTGGAGGCAAGGTGTGATCGACAAGGTGTGATTAACACAGTAGGAGACACAGCAGTAGAAGTGCCGCGTGGACTGAGGGCTCATTGCAGGGTACAGGCCAGGGCAAACAAACACCCCTTCACCATCCAGAGAGGAGGGGGTGGAGGGGGAAGGGGTCGGACAATGTCTGCCCCTTCTCTCTCGCCACAGCTGTCAACTGCGTACAAGAGGAAAAACTACGACCAGTTGGCACTCATGGCATGTTGTGTCAACACATCATACCTTGATGCTGTCAGCTGTGTGCTTTGTGAGCTTCTCCACAGCTGGCAGCAACACGAGCACTCCGTGAATCTTGTTGACGTTGCTTGACACTCGCTGCTTGATGAAGTTGTGCACCTGCCACACAGCAGTGCTCACAGGGCTTGAACCGCCGCGATGCATGATGTTACTCACGGACCACCCTAAAACCCTAAAACCCTAAAACCCTAAACCACATGGCCCCATATGCCGCTTAACATTGTAGCACCTGTCCTGCAAGTCTGCCCTGCTGGTCACCATCCATTGCTGCATGCGCATGCACCTGCGCATCGTCAAACTCGCTGTCGCACAGGCCGACCGTGTCGATGAGAACAATCTTCTGCCACCATTGCTTGACCTTGTCCCCGTTACGCCGTTTGTACAGGTAGAGGGCTCGGTGGAATGCAATCTCCCGTGTGGTGGAGCTGAGCCCGCCGCCCTCCTCGCACACCTGCGTGCATTAAACCGCATGACGTCAGGGCCAGCTGCACGCCGTACAATGAGGCGCTTACTGGAGCCAAGCAGCACACCCTAACAATCTCGATGGATCACGCATGGACCTTGGGTCTATGGGGCACAATCAAGAGGGGGTTGTTGCTCACCTCTGCATTCAGACATGTGTTGATGAAGCGCGACTTGCCCGCACCAGTAGGCCCGATGAGCAGGTAGTTTAAGGTGTCTTCCGCTTCATCCAGGAAGTACTCGACACCTGCAGGAGGGCGGTGTATTACGTGTAGGCATCCATACATGCAAGTGCGTGCACATGAAAACAGGTGAACTGCACACGTGGCTACGTAAGAAGTAAGCAGACAGGCAAGCAGGGTGCACAGAGCCGTGCTCTCGCTCGCCTCGTGTCGTTGCTCTGTGTGTCTGTGTAACATGCATGTTGTTCTCACACCAGCCTTGGCCGTGGCACACCTGTGTACCGTGTTGGTTCTTCAATGAAGTTGTACAGCTTGGGAGGCACAGGTGGTGTGGCGCCATCGATGTCTTGCAGGTATATCCGACCAGCCTGGAATGTCCATGGTGCTGTGTTGACCAACTTCAGGTGCTTGTCCAACATGTGCCTCTTGAAGCTGCAGACACAGGCACCATGGTATGTACCAGGGTGCGGTTTTGCCGCTGCCTTGATTGCCTATCTATCTACTGCAGGCATGCCAACAACAGAACCTTTGCAGGCACGTACGGCACTGGCAAGCACGTGGCACCGGGGATGCAGACCATGCTTGCATGATTTGGCAACAAGCATGACTGCATGAGCTGCAGAAGGCACCACACCATCCAAGCGCAGCAGGTAGAGAGGCGCAGAACACGGCAGGCGCCGGTTGCTTGCCTACAGTATGCCTGTCGGTCTTCATCTGCTGATCGATGCATGTAGATCAAGGCAAATGAGAAAAGCCGTTGGATTACCTGCCCAGGATCGGTTTGCTATCATCGTCCATCTGTGCGGACCGCCAAGCACCCCGGAACACGTAGTTGGCCACATGCTCGCAGTTCCTCAGGCACAACGAGTAGTTCTTCATGCCCAGCACGTGGCGCATGCGCTGTTTCATCAAGGGAGTCACCAGCTTCGTTGCTCTTCACAATGGTCAAGGTTTTTGGCGCCATGTCGTGTGTCATAGTGACGCGCGCCTCGTAGATGTCTAGATCAGGTGAGCCGAACTCAAGCACATGCCGCCGAGAGCTGTCGATCAGGAACCAGTGCTGGAAACTAACACCCTGTGGCCACCATACAGCACCAAGCAGCAACTGGAGATATTGGCAAAATGCGGAAACTCACTTGATTATTGATGTTGCTGAACATGCAATGCGTGCCTGCCAGCCGAGTGTGCCAGTGCGTGCCAGTGTGTGTGCCAACAGCTAGCACGCCAGGCCCACGCATCACACCATGTACTCAGAATCTGTGTAGGCAAGGTGCACTTCTTTGCCATTTTTGAACCAGGCCAGCTCAGGCAGCTTGATCGCATGCAGGTGTGCATCGAACTTGATGTCGTGCTCCAGCCACGTTTTCTTCTCGGCCTCCAAAAAGGGGATGTAGCTGGCCATGAAGCCAAACACAGTCCCTCCTACTGCCTGGACCGCACTGCCCACGAACTTCAGTGCGAACATGTTGGATCAGGGCCGCCTGCTGGCTACTGCCTGCCCTGCTCTGCAAATAAGGTGCACCACACAGCAAATGTGTCACAAACGGCAGGCAGTATACTGCAGGCCATGAGTGGTCCGGACCAGCACACAGTGGCTCTGCAAGATGCACACAGCTTGCATGTAGGTTGAACGTCATGCATTACGTCATGCATGTGGCCTGCACTGGCTACAGTGGCACTATTGGCTAAGGGGCTCAGAATGAACACGTAATGCAAATGCATGTATGTGCGCAGAAACCCAGCACTTGTGTCTTCGCGCACACGCAAAAACACACGCGCGCGCCATCCATGCAAAAAACGCGAATCACGCAGCTAACCGCTCAATAACACCACTCACACGATCAGAATGCGTGCCCCAAGCTCCTGCGCTGCGTCACCAGGTCCCCGATTAACGGTTGTTGCAGGTCCAAGAGGTCGAACCTGCCCCGTTCCACCCGTGCCTGCAGGTCAGATATAACACGCTCCGTCCTTTGCGTCTGGAGGTAAGAGATCCCATCCACCTCATTTTTATATTTATGAGTGTTGAAAAGTACTTGTTTAGGTGTCAGTAGTTGTGAGCGGCGGCCCTGCTCGGGCTTTTGTAGGTCCAAAAGAAGCTGCATGAGCTCCTGACGCAAGTGGCCATACAGATCATCAAATGTCTGTGCCTTGTATGTGAACACAGTTACGAAAGCTATGTGCAGCAAGAAGGCGCGCGGACTCCGGCCTCCTGGGCGCGTGCGGTGGCGACCACATGAAGATGCTGCAAGCCTATATATAATGCTCCGGAAGCAGCAGTAGAGTACGTCAAGCTGATTGCAGCAGCGGCTCTGAACCCTGTGATTTGTGACAGGTCACCATGACCATACGATACAACCAATTGGAAGATGCAAGCAAGCCGAGGCTGAGGCGCTGCTGGCCGAGAGCAACACGACCATGGCTAGCTGCTGTGTTGAACGAGCTCGTGCAGGTGCGCCAGCAGGAAGCTGGGCTAGATAGCTCGCTCGCCATGCAAGCTCATCGCTGCACCGCTGTGCTGCCATGCGCGCAGCAGGCTGTGGATGCTGCAACAGGCAGCAAGCACAAGCGCAAGAAGTGGGAGGCCTTTGAGGACCGCCAGGAAGCCGCCAAGCTGACAGCTGCAGAGGGCGTGGCACTCGCCTCGCAGGCAGTCGACCCCTTTTGCAGCTGTGATGACTAAAGGACGTGCTTGACCTGACCCGCTGGCTCTGCCCCCTGCGCCCGAGGGTGGGCGCGCTACAGCATGCGGCTTGTGTGTGGCACGTGCCGCACCCGCGCACCCTTGGACATACAACATACCGTACAGTGCATGCGCGGCTCGCATCGTGTGGATTGATTACATTCAGTGAAAGGCAAGCACAGCAGGGTGCAGCAGCTTGCAGCACCATACAGCACCCAGTCCATGTGTGCCGTGTCATGCCTGCAGAGGGCGGCGAGGGCGAGGGCAAGGACAACGGCACGCCAGCCTTCTCTGCCCGCACCTGCTGCCTACAGGCCGCGTCCAAGCCGAAGGCCAGCACTGGCGGCCCATCCAGCAACCAGCTACCACTGTCATCAAGCATGTACTACTAACAATAACATGGCGTTTCATAGATGTTTCTGCCATCAAGCATGTAGCCACAGCCAACCAAGCCCCTGGCCGCAGCCAAGCCCGCTGTTGCCAGCAGCAGCCCCATGCCCAGCAACTCCATGCTGTTTTCCATTATTGTGGGCTCCCAGCCTGTGGATGGCCATGGCGGGAATGGCGGCTCGCAGGTGATGGCCTCATAGGGGCTGGATGCAGGTGGCCATTCAGTCACGAGGCCGTGGTTGATGAGGCCGTGGTTGATGAGGGCGGGGGGAGGGTGCTGGCAGGGACGAGACCTTTGAACCTGACCAGGAGGCAGCTGCTGCAAAGCTGTTACGGGGGGCACAGCAGAAGCGCAGTGTGACGTGTGAGAGCCACGCGTGTGAGACATGGTGTTTAAGCGGTGACTGGTGTCAGAAGGCTCGGTTCGATTCCGAGAGCACTATCACGCCCTAAGTGCTTAGCTGCTTACACCAAAACACGTTCGGTCCCGAACACAAAGCGGGCTGGCATGGGGGTTGCCGTGGCGGGGGGCACAGAGGGTGGCCAGGCGCAGGCTGTCTACATCTGCATGGCCCATGTGCATGCAAGCATGGTGCATGCTTGCGACCCCCCGCGCAGCATCCAAGCTGGTCACTGAGAGGCATGCGCATATCCTGGACACATACCTGCATGACACAGATGTTGGGGTGCGTGCACAAAAGCCCCACATGACCGGGGGAGTTCTAAAAATACGAGTAGTACGAGTCTGTTTTCCCGCTGTGCTTGTTTCATGCGTACTGCTGCATGGCTAAAGCTGAGGGCCTGAAGGCCATGTTGCAGCAGATCTGCTGATGATGAGTCGATGCACCACAACAGTCAGATGCCATGCAAGCTCATTAAAAAGGCTCAGCTGGATCCTTTGTTAGCTTGTTACACCTCAGTGCTTGCTCTTGCAACTGAGCTTACTATGTGGTCATGCATCTGTTGGCAGGTTGTACTCCCGTAGCTTGTGATGATGGCAACCAACAAACCTTGCATCCCTCAGTCTAAGACGCATAATGCCAAAAAAGCGCAAATCCACAAGCACATCTATCTCCAAAGGCACATGCCGTGCCAGTCCGTCTCAAGGCCCCCCTTCCCTCCCACTCCCACCCGCAACATGTAGCATGTAGTTTCCAACCATGGCAGGATGGACCATGCATGCCATGACAGATGCTGATTATAGCCCGTGAGTGGCCGGGCTGAAGGCTTGTGAGACTTGAACATGAACCCATGTCATGACACCCCTTCACGCCTGGTGCATCTCCTGCTCATTAGAGCTCACTGGTGGTGTGACCAAGACCAGAAGCAGCAGGTGGGGCCATGTAGCCATCCCGGTGCTTCCCCATGTTGAAGCACCCCCATGCTGGTGCACCCCCCAGCTCAAGCATGCATGCAAGCCAGTTGCTGCTGCTGCAGATCATGCGCAGTGCAGCCACAGCATGCGCAGGCCACATCTATCTGGTGCTGATGCAGCACAGCGCTGTGCAAAGGCGCAAGCGCATCACAAGGCTCTGCACAGGCGCAGGGGCAGCACACCACAGCACGCCATGTCTCAGCGTGCTACGCCACGGGCCCCCACACTGGCACGGTTGTTGGGACGGCGGGCAGTGTGCATGCAATACCCACCTGCCCCAGACCCTGAACATGGAAAAGGTCTGTGGGGCCAACCTCTAAACCCCGCACCCGAAGCATGGCAAGGCTCCGGTCAGACCACGCACCACCCCGCCCATCACCATCACCACGAAAAACAGCACCCAGCGTCCGTTGGCTCAATACCCACAAATGTTTCTCCCAGACGCCACTGTGGCTTAGATGTTCCTCCATATGCAAGCACACCATGATGAGGATGCGTGGGGTCCGCGAATCAACTGAAAACAACCACAGCACGCACAGCACGCCTGGCGGACAGGCGCGAGCGTCCGTGCACCAACCACCAAAAACATGTACAAACAGTGCCGGAGCGGACGAACACCACAGGAACAGGGCAGCTGGCTTGGCTGCATTGCCGCCTAGGCGGGCACTTGGCAGCCAAAGGCCAACCAGGCACATTGGCACTCGGACAGTCAGAAAGACGGTGCGAAAGGTTCAGAAGAATACGGAAGGTCAAGAAGGAAGTCAAAGGGTGACACACGAGAGTCGGAGGGTCAGGGCGATGAAAGGGCCACGTGCTGGGGCCCGCCCACACGCATCCCCCAAGGCACCCAAGGGGTCTCAGAGCTGAGAGGGTCAGAGGATCTGAAGGGTCAGAGGATCTAGAGGGCTGGCTCTGCTGTGCTGTGCCCTCAATCCGACTCCTCCTTCTTCTCCTTCTTTTCCTTCTTCTTCTTTTTCTTTTCGCTCTTCGCGTCCCCGTCCTCTGCTGCTGAGGGAGAACGCTCACGCTTCTCCTTCTTCTCCTTCTTCTCACTCTTGTCCTTCTTCTCCTGCGGGGATGCAGCAGGCCCGGTTAGACAGCAGATGTGCATAAATGTGGCACCGCAACATGCAAGGCCACTGACCAAATGCACAGTTACTAACTACCCCAGAAGGTGAAGACACTGTGCTCGGGTGCACGCCCCATGCCCATACCGCCCCAAACCACCCCCACACCCTGAGCACCTGCAGCACATGCAGCAAGCCGCCCTGGTCCAGGATCAAAAGCCCTAAAAACCCTGGCCAACACTGGTCCTGAACCCTGTCACCCTGTAAACTACCACCAACACTGAGCTGCTCTAGGACCCGGGCCCCCCAACCCACCCAAGCAGTGTCCAGGGCTTTGTCAGCCAAGGTTGAAAGTTCTAGGGTCTAAGGGGCCCCCTCACCTTCTTGTCCTTCTTCTCTTTCTTGGGCGTCTTCTCCTCTGCTGCCCCCTCCTCAGCCCCCGCCCCCTCCTCCACCTCCATCGCATCCCCCTTGGCCTCTGCCCCCTCCCCTGCCGCCGGCTCTGCCGCCTCCTTCTTGGGCTTGCCTGCAAATACGCACATGTAGCAGCACACAAGGCAATTACTTCATAGCGACAGCAGCCCTCTACTTTGTTGGTCTCGTCTGCGAGCAAACGACCCACACTGGGCCCTGCATGCACCCTGTGCAGCGACCAACACCAGGCGACGAGCCGCTGTACAGCAACCAGGCCAGGTCAGGCAACGACGGCCAGGATACAACGCGGACGCACCCGCGGCGGCCGCGGCCACATCAGGCAACGAGCGCAGGTACTCCTTGGGCGTGTTCTCGTTAGGCCGCCCGTGCTTGTCCAGCTTCCCCTCGCTGATCAGCTTCTTCTTGAGTGACGCGTAGGGCCCCAGGCCCCAACGACGCGGGTACGTGTCGCGCTCCATGATCACGCGCTTGATCTTGGCCACGCAGCCTAAACAGGCACGGGGGTGGTGAACAGGGTCAGGCATTCAGGATCTTGGCCACGCAGCCTAAACAGGCACAGGATGGTGAAAGTGATCAGGCATTCAGGATCTCTACAACCTGTATCCTAAACACGTACCTCCACAATCCTAAACGCACAAGCACAGGGATAGCACAGCTGGAAGCCCCAAACCCCACACGCCTGGGCCTTACACGCCCACAGCCCTCACCACAAGTCCCTGACCACTCTCAACCCCAACAAGCCTAAACCCCAACAGCCCTAAACCCTCACCACCCTAAACCCTAACAGCCCTAAACATAAACCACCCTGAACCCTAACCGCCCTTCAACCTCACTGCCCCAAACCCTCACCGCCCTGAACCCTGACCGTCCTAGACCCCATAAACCCTTAACCCCAGCAGCCCTAAACCCTCACCGTGGTCCACCGTGGCCATCACACCAGTGGTCATCTGTGCCACGCCCACTGCAATGGCCTCACCCTTGGTGGTCATCAGCACCACCTGGCAGGCATGGAATACATCCAGGGTTTGAGGAATTAGGGTTCGGGGGTCAGGTTCAGGGGGTTTAGGTGTTCAGGGTTTAGAGCTTCGATGGTTCATGGGCTTAGGCGTTCAGGGTTCACGGGGTTCAGGTTTCAGGCGGTCAGAGTTTCAGCGGTTCAAGGGTTCAGGCAGTTGGCCCCATGAACACCACACGCATCTCATCGCCCACCTCCACCCCTGCCACAACACATGGCACTCAATAAACAGCCAAAACATAAACAACAATAACAACAATAACATGAGCAATAACAGTGACAGTAAAAACAACAAGAACAATTAATAAGCACAAGAACAAGAGCCAAGCGCGCGCACCTCGTCGTCCACCTCCACCCCCGAGTCGAAGCGCAGTAGGCCGGGGATCATGAGCTTGGCGCCGTAGCAGATCGCGTTCACCGCGCTGTCCTTCACCACCAGCCGCTTGAAGTTGGTCAGCAGCACCTGGGGGCAGCGGAGTGGGTGTGGGGGTTTGGCGGGGCGGTTTCCAGGGGTTTGGGTGGGTGGCTTAGGGGGTTTGGCGGTTAGTTTAATGGTTTGGCGGTCTAAACCCTAAACTCTAAACGCTAAGCCCTGGACGCCGGTCAAGTTTGGTCAACCGCAGAGAAAAACCACCCCAGCACATCATGCAAAACCCTGGACCCCAAACTCGTGGTCAAACATCGTCAAATTCAAATGGTCATATGTGGCCAAACGCACACGGCCTGTACCGCTCAAACAAGCGCAAGGTCAAACTCAGTCAAACCCAGGCCAAACCCCGGTCAAACGCGGTCAGACGCCGCACCTCGAGCGGCATGATGGCGCGGCGCAGGTACGCCTCATCCTTGAAGTTGTCGTACAGCCACATGGCGTCCAGCACGTCGTGCATGGTCACCATGTTGTCCTTCTCGCCCATGATGCCCGACCGCACGCGGCGCAGCTCCTGCATGGGCGCATGGGCACGCATGGGTGCATGAATGTTTGGGCGCATCGGCGCATGGACATGCATGGGCACGCATGGGCGCAAGCTCCCTGCAGCGCCCTAGAACATGTCCAAAGTCCCATCTTTATAAACCCACACTCGTGCCCGGTCTCACCAACCAGCAGCCCCAGGTGCACAGTCTGCACACCACCTCAGGCACACACACCATACCACCCCTACCCCAGCCCACACGCACACACACGCACGCACGCACATGCACGCACGCGCACGCCCACACGCGCACCTGCATGTGCCCGCCCACGCCCAGCAGCAGGCCCAGGTGCACACACATTGTGCGCACGTATGTCCCCGCCTCGCAGCTGATCCAAAACACGGCCAGGTGCCGGTCCTCATCGTACTCGTGCAGCTTGGCCTGCAGGGGAAGGGAAGACAGGGTTTTAGGGTTTAGGGCTCAGGGTTTAGGGTTTAGGGTATAAGGGTTGAGGGTTGAGGGTTGAGGGTTTGGGAGGTCATGGTGCAGAGTTTATCGTTCAGGGTTCAGGGTTCAGGGTTTAGCGTTCAGGGTTTTAGGGTTCAGGGTTTTGGGGCTCGGAGTTCAGGGTCTGACACCTCCTGCCCCAGTTGCATCCATGCCCCGCTGAGTCAGGGTTCAGGGCCTCAGGGTGTAGGGTTTAAGGGGGTGGGGGTTTGCGATTGGGGTGTCTGAGGCCCTATCTGTTCCAAGTCCAGTTGTGTGGGCCAGGTCTGGCCTGCTGGATATTCAAACAAACGCACCTGGGCTGAGAGATGGTGCGCACGCGCAGAGCCCCCACCCCCAACCCCTGCCTGTATCAACCCCAAACCCTAACAAACAAACACACCTGGTAGATGGTGCGCACG
>QAXD01000072.1:46543-63181 GCA_004335575.1 Haematococcus sp. NG2
GCGGCGGCCCGGACGCGCCGAGCGGGGCTCGCGCGGCGGCAACACCCTGTGCGTGCGTGCACGCACGTGTGTGCGCGTGTGCGCGCGCATGCATGCATGGATGTGTGTGCATGCATGCATGCGCGTGTGCAAGCCCCACAAGCACTGGAGCAGGAGGAGCAGGAAGAACCAGGGCTTGGGGTGTGTACAGGTGTACTGGTGGCCATCATCCAGGCAGTGTCTAGGGGTGCTTAGGCCTGGACACCCATAGGCAGGAGCCTTAACGCTTGTGGGTGCGAGATACTTAGGCCATGTGGACCACTTAGCTTGAAGTGCACGGACCCGGGTCGTCGGCACAGCACATGCTAGTGTAGGGCGCTGTGGTTTCCGAGCAAAGGGTTCCAGAACATGGATGCCGATGTGGTTCAAGGGTTCCCATGCAGGTGTCCTGTGCTCCTGAAAGGAAAATCCAGGAGGCATTTACCGGAGTTTGTGCTAGGGCGTGCTTTTAAGCATGCAATGCTGATCAGCCCGCGTCGGCTGAAGGCTCATGTAACATGAACATGAACATTAGGCCTGGCCACACCACCCATGTGCAGAACGTTTGGCTCACTCAACCTCTCTGCTGGCTAGCCCGGTTGAAACCGGCTGCACAGCTGGACGACTCACGTGGATATGGGGATTGGGAGGAGACCGACAAACTTGGGATGCAGGAAGTGCTAAGACGCACAATAGAGCGTGCGATGCTGATCAGGCCGTGACTGGCTCAAGACTCGTGTTGATTCATATTGATCTATAACCAAACGTTATGAGGCCGTCGTTGTAACTTGAGCTTCTCCTTGCATGCGTGTGTGTGGATTGAGTGGTGGAACTTTGCACTTCTTGGGTGCATGTGCCTTAAGGGTTTGTGATGCAGTTCAGTGTTTCTGAAAACATGAAAGCACTGCACCCTGAAACCCGTGCGTGAAACCCAAACCCCTCAAATTGGCCCCATTCACGCATCAGTCATCCCAGCAGCTGCAGCCCTCAGCCTGAGCCCAACCACTCTCTTGCTCGCTGGTCTTCACCACTTGCCCAACCACGCATTCCCATTCATCCCAGCAGCTCTGGTTACTTGGGGTTGTAGGGTTAGGGTTTCAAGGGTTTTTAGGGTTTAACCCTGAAAACCCTGAACCTCAAACGCCGGCTATCAGCGTCATGTGCCAAAACAGCCCCAACAACGAGTCATCGGGCAGCTCCGAAACCAGCATGCGCGCCCCAAAGTGTCAGTCATCCGGCTGAACCCCAAACCCTAAACCCTAAACAGGGCGTCAGTCAGTCATCGGGCAGCTCCGACACCGGCATGCGCGCGTCAGGGCGTCAGTCAGTCATCGGGCAGCTCCAACCTTCCGCAACATGCCGGAACAGCCCCACTGCGCGTCAGGGCGTCAGTCATCGGGCAGCTCTGACACCGGCATGCGCAGTGTGGCCTGCAGGATGGGCAGACTGCTGCCGCGTGCCAGCAACACCACCCCCACGTTGCCACTGCCCGCCTGGGGGTCCGTGCACGTCACCCCCACCTGCAGGCAGGGGGCAACACGGCAGTACAAATAGGTCACACCTGCAGAACAAAAACAAGTCACACCTGCACGTCCTGCAGTACAACCAGGTCACACACAGCAGTACAACCAGGTCACACCTGCAGTACACAGTACCATACTGTACCGCAATGTACCGTGCTGCCTACCAAACGGGGGTGGGGGGGTTTGGGGGCAGGGTGTGTTACCAATTGTACCACCCCAAACGTGTACCGCCCCAACCTCACACATCTACTGCTCCAGCCTCACACGTGTACTGCCCCACCCACCTCAAACGTGTACGTCAGCCCCGGCACCAGCAGGGGTATGGTCAGGGCCTTGCGCTCCAGCTTGTACAAGTTGGGTGGGGCGGACAGCACCTGTTGCGCGAGAGTACAGTTTAAAGGGTGGTTGGTTGGAATGGGCAAGAGGGATGGGGCGGACAGCACCTGTTGCGCATATGTCAGGTTTTAGGGTTTAGGTTCCAGGGTTTAGGGTTTTGAGGTTATAATAAAGGTTCAGGGATTAGGACTTCAGAACCCTTCAACTATAAACCCTAGACCCTGAAAGTTTGCAGGGTGGTTGAAAATGGGGAAGATGGTGAGGCGGGCAGCACCTGTCACCCGTGAGACTGTGGCGACATATGTGTGTGGCTACGCATGGTACGAGTATGGTGCGCATATGATGCGTTTGTCGGAAAACAACAAAAAGCAAACAACAAAAACAGCGCAAATGTATGGTATCTTGGTATGCCAAAGGAAAACGCAAAAAACCGCCCCCACGCACCACGGGCGTGTCGCGCACGTGCGTGCTGCCGTCGTTACGTACCGCTACCAGCAGCCGGAAGCGCGGGCCGAGCCCATGTGCCGACAAATTGAGGGTGAGGGAGGCAGAGGATGTGGTGAACGCGGTGGCGCCCTGGGGGTGGGGTTTAAGGAGTTGAGGGTTGAAGGGGTTAGGGGTTCAGGGGCTTAGGATTTACGGGTTATGGTTCAGGGATTTAAGGTTTGCGGGTCAGGGTTCCAGGGTTAGGGGTTTAGGGGTTAGGGGTTAAAGGTTTAGGGTTCAGGGGCTTAGGATTTAGGGGTGAGGGTTCAGGGTTTAGGGTTCAGGGGTTTTTGGTTTTGTGAGGTCAGGGGATTGGAGACCTGACACATGTCCTGGCGCATGATAATGCTAACGGATGATGCTAATGCTTACGCATGATGATGCTTACACATGATGATGCTAGCGCATGAGGCGGCGATGGTTTACTTGTCCCAAGTTGTTGATATGTTCCAAGTCCGCGTACGGGGGTTCCTTTGTTTGGTCGCCCGCCACACCTAATCTCACACTTCTCACTTTGTCAGTGCGGTCTCCCGGTCACACCTAATCTCACACTTCTCATTTCGTCAGTGTAATCTGGTCACACCTGGCCGTCCGTGAGGATCTTGACGTACGCGCGCGCCGTGGCTAACCGAAGGCGCGCCAGGTCGCGCTGGAAGGTGCGGTGCATGTCGCCCGCGTGCTCGCGCTCCCGCCCCGTCTGCTCCACGTACAGCCGCGTCTTTTTGGGCACCTGCGCGTACAACATGCGGTGTGCAGCCGCGTCTTTTTCGGCACCTACGTGTTCAGTGTGCAGCCGAGTTGTATGTCAGACACGCAGGTCAGGCATGCGAGTCGGATCGCAAGGCAGAGACGCACAGTCAGGCTCACCAGCTGCTGGGCAGTCAGACAGTCAGTCAGCCCCAGTCAGACACCCAGACAGCCCCAGTCAGTCACCCAGGCAGCCCCAGTCAGACCTGCAGCGGGATGTCCTGTTCAGGTGGCGGCCCAGGGGGGCCGGAGGGTGCATCCAGGCTGGATGAGCGTGGCAGCATCTTGATGTCCAAGGCCCCACTCTTGGTCACCTGCATGCTTAGGGTTTATGAATTGGTGTTTAGGGTTTAAAATTCAGCGTTGAGGGTTTAGTTCAGGATTTGGTTTTAGTGTTGAGGGTTTGGAGCTTGTGGTTCAGGGTTTGGGTCAAGGCGTCTCTCACACACACAACCTTGCACACCTCTCACACACACAAGCTCACACCTCACACACACACACACACACAATACAGTACCTACATTGTATGGGTACCTCAAACCTCACACACACATCCACACACACATCCAACCTCACACCTCACATCCACCCACCGTGACACCCTCACACACCTCACACCTCACACCCACCGTGATGAGGCTGTTGTCCTCACGGCCGTACCGCCCAAAAAAGAGTGCGGTCACAGGGGAGGGCATGGCGTACTGCGACACCAGCACCTTGCCGTTGTAGATGCGCACCTCGCCTGCGCGCGTTTGGGGTTTAAGGGTTTAGGGTTTTCAGGGTACAAGGGTTAAGCGATGAAGGGTTTAGGGTTTTAAGGTTTTGGGATTAAGGGTTTAGGGGTTTGAGGGTTTAAGGGTTTGAGGGTTTAGGGGTTCAGACTTTAGGGTTTGAAGGTTTAAGGGTTTAGGGTTCAGGGTTTAAGGGCTTAGGGGTTTAGGGCTTTAGGGTTAGGCCCATATGCTCATGCGTGCATCCCCCATGGTTCTGCCATCCACATAGTTGCAGGGAATGCACGTGCATATTCTCAGGCACAGGGAAAATCACCACAACCACCTCCGTAACCGACCCCACCACGACCACAGTAACCCAAACCGCCCCTACCACCACAGAAAACCAAACCAAACCCCACCACAACCGCCCCCACCCACCATATATAACCACCCCAACCACCACCCACCGTTCGCCAGCGCCACCAGCAGGCACTTGGTCATGCGCTGTGCCGTGACCTCCAGTCGGGCCATGGTCAAAATAGGCGCCGGCAGGTAGATGGAGAACTGCTTGTGGCCGTTGGGCGCGTAGCTGTGCACCACGTCGTTCATGCAGCCGACGACCACGGACTGCGGAGCAGAGGGTCCAGGGTTCAGGGTTCAGGGTTTACAGTTCAGGGTTTAGGGTTTACACTTCAGGGCTTAGGGTCTAGGGTTTTACGTGCATTATGTGGCAAACCTCAGGTCAGTTGTTTGTCATGCAGCCCCTCAGCCCACCGCCACCAACCAAGAAAAAAACAATAACCAAGAAAAGAACTGATAAGCAAGAAAAGAACCTGCGCACAAACAACATGCAACAATAAACAGGGCCACAGGACATGGCCAATGCAAGAAACACGCCAAAATTGCTACGGCTGAAACGCACGCAAGCCACAGATCACTCAAGGTCAATAGGGACCCCTCAGAGTCAACAGGGACCCCTCAACGCAAAAAGAGGGTTCCCTCAAGGAAACAGAGCGTCCCTCCAGGCAAAAAAGAGGGACCCCTCAGAGGCAACAGGTACCCCTCAATACAAAACAAAGGTCCGCAACGGGAAAGGGAGGCAAGAAGAGGGTTCCCTCAATGCAAAAATAGGGTTCCTTCCAGGTCACAAGGGTGCGCCACCCACCGTGCTCATGCGCACCAGCCCCACTGCCGGGGCCTCCAGCTGAATGATCATCTGCTGCAGCTCGCCGTTGCTGCGGCCAACAAACGTGCAGCACACGATATACATAGTGCAGCACTCAACAGCGCAGTTCTTGTGAAGTTCAACGCAGGGTCCAGGGCCTTCAGTGTTTGGGGTTTGGGGTTCTAGGGTTCAGGGTCTGGCATGTATGATGCGTCACTCTGCTTCTTTGAGGTGATGCCTCCCCCCCCCCCCTCCGGATGGTGTTCATCTCACCGCCGATGTTGCCATCAGTTTGAGGAGCATGACAATTTACAGCAGCATAGCAAAATGGCCAAAAATGTGTCAATGTGCCAACATGGCCAATGTGTTATGGGACCCACCGGACGGTGTACAGCTTGCCATCACGCCCCGCCACCGTGATGCGATACCCCACTTCCAGCTCTCCCTGTATCGCCAAGAACGCGGGTGTCGCGCCCACCTGCGGTACGATGTACGCCGCAGTACCACATGTGCGGTACGATGTACGCCGCAGTACAACGTACAATGCAGTACGACGCATGATGCAGTACAATGTGTGCAGTACGACGTATGCTGCTATACAACAAATGATGCAGTACAACATGTGCGGTACAACATATGCTGCAGTTAAACTTGCGCAGTACAGTGCATGACGCAGTACAACATGTGCAGTACAGTGCATGGTGCAGTACATTGTGTATGCAGTGTAATTCATGATGCAGTACAATGCATGACGCAGTACAGCAGCGCATGCGGTACGATGGGCATGCTGCAACGCAGGATACGGCTCTATTAGGCACATGCAGAACAACCACGATCCGGTACAAGTCACGATGCAGGACAGCACATGCAGTACATAAACTGTCAGTGCCCCAAAACTGCTGTGTATACCCTTAGTAAACACCCATACCCTTAGTAAATACCCATACCCTTAGTAAATATACAAACCCTACACCAGAAACAAAGACCCGCACCCAGATGTTCTTGGTGATGGCGGTGCCGGCGGCGTTGAGGATGAGCACACGGCCCGACTCTGTCCCCACCACCAGGCAGCTAATGGCATCCGGCTGCGGGCAGAGTGGCACAGCCCAGTGAGGGTTCAGGGTTCAGGGTTCAGGGATGAAGTGTTTGGGGTTTGTGGGGTTCAGGTTCAAGGGTTCTGGGATCAAGTGTGTAGGGCCCAGGGATCAAGTGTTTAGGGTTCAGGGATCATTGGATCAAGTGTGCAGGGATCATTGGATCAAGTGTTCAGGCTTCTACCAGGGATCAGGTGTGCAGGCTTCTATCAGGGATCAAGTGTGCAGGCTTCTATCAAGGGTCAAGTGTTATGGGGTTGTGGCTTGTGGGGTTGCAGCACAAACTCTAAGAAAAACGCACACACCTCGTCGATCGCCTGCTTGATGACGTCCATGCATGTGATGGCTGAGATGGACAGCAGGGGCTGGCCTTGCCATTGCTCCACAAACGAGATCTGCAAGAGATGAGGCAACGGTGGATTGACATTCTGGATCAACACAGGCAGAAGATCCCCCGCTCATTGGCGCCTGGGATGTTCATGCCGATGAGGTGCACCCGCCCATACCTGCCCTGACAGTGAGAGAATCCTAAACCCTAAACTCTCAAACCCTAAAGCCCTAAACAGGAAGGGAGAAAGCAGCATGCGCAGCTACGGGCATGCCATCAGCTGTCCATGCCCGCTGTACCTTCCTGATCTGCGATCTAAACCCTAATCCTGATCTACAATCTAAACCCCAATGGCTCCGACCCTAAAAAAACAGACCGTAAACCCCTGCTGCACCCCCACCTTCTTGTCGGTGTCCGGAATGTTCATCAGCTGCAGCGAGCGTGTGGTGAGCACAACACCCGCGTCCTGCAGCCGCGTTAGTGCCTCCACCGCCTCCCCCACCACCATGTCGCCTGCCATCACCTTGGACCTGCGGGGGTTTAGATCGTAGGGGTTTAGATTGCACGGATTTTAGATTGCAGGGTTCAGGGTTTAGGGTTTAGAATCTAACTTTTAGGGTTTACTGACCCTGTCTAGATGGGGTCAGGGTCAGAGGAAAAGGGCACCTGTGACCAACAACCCTGCGGCTGACGTCAGCATTGTGCAACACGACACAACATGCACAGCAAACAAGCAAGGGACCAACACAAGCAACCAACCACCAACAACCGACGAACGGGTAGACAGACAACAACACACTATACCCTACCAATCACCCAACCGATTGGTGAACTACTCGGCCAATCCACCGGCCATCAAGCCACCCAATGATTAACAAAAAAAGGTTGTTATAACATGTCTATAAGAACGAGCAACAAGCTAAACAAACGAATTCGAATACAAACACACCATGTGTCCTGCTCCTCAGTGTTGACGTCCTCAGGGGGCAGCACAAACTTGTAATACGGCCGCAGGTTGCGGTAGATGTAAATGTGGGAGCCTGAACCACAGGGGTGAAAGGAAAGAGAAGATAGGGTATCAGTCAAGTGTGGCCTGGGCACATGCTGTAGTCACGCAACAATCGAGGTGGATGTGCATGAGTATAAGCTACGTGTAGATGTGCATGAGTAGGTGCAGATGTGCATGAGCAGGTGTAGATGTGCATGAGCAGATGTGGATGTACATGAGTAGATGTGGATGGGCATGAGTAGATGCAGTGCCGCTGCGCTCAACCCACAGACTGTGCATAAGAAGCGCTGTGCACAAGACACTACCGTCCCCCCAATGGCACGTGCGTATCAGGCGGCTGCACAAGTAACAAGCGGCGCACCCGCAACACTCAATCACAACCACACAACTTTCACAACCATACAACTTTCAACATACAACATGCAGCCGCTACATTCAAATTTTAGCCGTTGCATTCAACCCACAGGCAGCCACCCCTGTCTCCAGCTGGAGCGATGCAACACGGCCTAACAAGAAGAGCATAAGCACAAGAAGATGCACGAAAGCATCACATGAAAGAGCTGGGTCCTGCGACGCACCCGCAGCCACAGCCAGGGAGGGCAGGCGTGGTGCAGCAGCCTCTGAGATGAAGGAGGTGATGGCGACTGGCGTGTCCAGCAGGGCATGGTCACTCTGTTTCTGTGTACCCTTCCACACCTGTGATGGGGCCGTGCGGCGAGACACAAACAGCATGTGGGAACGTGGCTGGCAGGTGCGCAGGCGGCACACGCATTTCCTGCACATTCACTGCGCGTCCTGTTCGCTGCACGTACGTGTGCTGCATGTTCACTCGTGTGGTTTGTGAGCAACGGAACATCATGCAGAGTGCAGCGCAGTGGGCATGGGTGGGGTGTGTTGTGAGCGGAGCTATGATCAAGTGACGCTTAACACCAGTGCTGCTGTGTGGTGTGCGCACGCTCAAGTGTCCATGGCTTGTGCACACTTTCTGCATGTGCATAGACAACCATGCATGCAGCATGCCCCCTTGCCTTGAGCTTCCGGTCCTCATCCGCCACCACCAGGCGCCAATCGCCGTCGCCAAACAGGTTGCAGGTGTGCACGCATGGCGTGTAGGCCGCGATACCCGCCACAGGGTCCGACCATGCCTGTCAATGCAAGCCAGCGCTCGAAGTCCGTTGACTGGCATGTACAGTCCGACAGCTCATCAATTTGCAAATGAAACAATGAATCCTATCGTCCCACCTCTAGCCACACGCTCTTCCCAGACTTCGGCCTATCAGGGAGTTTGCCATCAGGAGAAAACCCAGCTAACTTCTGCACAACTAGCGACGTGGGCTTGTGCAAGCCAGATGCATCATCCCCGTCGTCGTTCATGCTGCATAGATCGCACTGGGGTTTTTAAGCCGACGCTTCACATGATGCTGGGCCTGCAGTTCAATGCTCCCACAGCTCCTAATCGGGTTCGTTTTGCAAGAACCAAATTCGACAGTTCATGTGGGTGTGACGATGAGACATCACTTCATAGGGACTTCATAGGCACAATTCTGGGCTTTACTTAGCATACGATTGCCAATGTAATTGTGAGGCTGGTGTTTGATAACAAGTCTGTGTCGTCCCCAGCAGCCAGCCGTGGCCAGCCCCCATGCTGCGTCAGTATGAGGTGCGGCAAGAGAAGCAACTGCTGCACTTGGTATAATGGTATGTTCTTGAAGTGGGTGTGTGGTCGTGTGCATGCACGCCTGTGCCTGCTGCCCGCATGTGATGGTCAGCCTGCACCATGCACAATGCCTGGAAGTGCACATCTGGATACAGGTGTGAAGAAGACGCAGCTACAGCTCAGGAAGACGCATGCAGCAGTCGGGGTCTGACCAGTGATAGCAGCAACGTGCTCGAAGCAGCTTTGCCGACCATGCTGCCTCCAGCCACCGCCAGCAGTACAACCATCAATACAACCACCAGCAGTACAGCCACCGGCAGCGGTACAAAAGGCCCGAGCTCGCTCGCCAGCCTGGATGGTCTCACGCGAGAGGCACGTGAGCAAGCGGTACAAGCCGCCGCCAATGCACTGATCCTGGCTTGCAGCACACGCAATCCAACGGAGGCCAGCCGTGCCCTGGACACCATCGCCGCCCTCACAGATCTGCCTCCTGTACCTTTACCAACCAACCAGCCTGCGGCTGCCACCATACCTGCCGCTGCTGCTGCAGCCACAACTGCAGCTGCTGCCGCTCCCGTCCCTGCTGCCGCTGATGCCTTGATTGCCGCCACACCTGCTGCTGCTGCTGCTGCCGCTGATGCCGCTGCTGCTGCTGCTGCTGGTAGCTGGACACTACAGGAGGCACAAGCAGTACAAAAGGTGCAGGCAGCGTCTGCCCAGGCAGTACAGGTGACTGCAGGTCAGGCAGTACAAAGAGTGGACGAGGATGAGGCAGTACAAGAGGCAGTACAAGGTATGGCGGAGGATGAGGTGCAGTTCCGAGCGCACCTGCGGCTGTTGGCAGTCAACATCGCAGACCCCTCAGGAGCCACCCCACTCCTCCACGCTGTCAAGATACTTCAGAGCAGTGGCAGTACCGCTGTGGGCGTACAGCCAGGCAGTACAATGGGCAGTGCAAGCAGCAGTACGCCCACAGGCAAAGGCATTGCAGCAGCCAGCAGCGCTCCGGCAGGCGCTGTGTTGTCTGGCAGTACGCTTGACAGTACACCTGGCAGTACCGCATCAGGCGGTACAACACCAGGCGGTACTGCATCAGGCAGTACAACAACAGGCGGTACAACATCAGGCGGTACATCGCTGGTGCGGCGGCTGCTGGCCATGGGTGCGGACCCATGTGCGCGCGTACTGCCCAGCGGCAATACAGCACTACACCTCGCGGCACTGGTGGGGAACGTGGACGCCGCTCGCGCGCTGGTGAGATGGGGTGGTTCACTTGCTCGTCACCGCTGTTTTAGAAGAGTTTTGGGGTTTAGGTTTTTGATCTTCTTTCACTCACTTCCGGGACTTTCGCCGGTTTGGTGCACGTGAACAACGTGGGATTCTTTGGTGACATGCGCTGATGAGCTAAGCCCTGCACGCCACCTGGTGCACAAACGGCAGACATACACGGCGCACATGCGAACACACATGCACACACACACGGGCACAAACGACAAACGCACATGGGGCACATGCACACACAGGTGGCTGCGGGCGGGCTCCAAGTGGCCAACGCGGTGAATGTCAACGGCGACACCCCGCTAGCGTTTGCAGCTGGGGCAGGCGCAGCGGGCGTGACGGCGCTGCTGCTGCAGGTGAGTCTCTGGAGCCCCGATCCCCAATGTCTTAATTGCTTAATCCTAGTGGCCTGAACCAGGCTGCGGGTGAACCAGGCTGTGGGTGATTACTCCTTGAACGAACTTGTCAGGGGCAGCGGGTGCAGGTATTCCTCCTGACGCCTCGCCTTGCGCCTCAACCTCAACCCTTAACCCTCACCTTCTTCACAATTGCCCTTCTTATCCCTATCCTTGGGCTTCCCTCATCCTTGGATTATGCTCATCCTTTGATCACTGTGTCCTGATCCTTACAATATCCTTACTTCACCTCCCAGTGCTGGTCCCTCACTCTGGATGCCTGATCCGCCCTGCACCACCCGCAGGCGGGTGCTGACCCCAGTGCCGCCAACTCACAGGGTCTCACTCCCCTCAGTGCCGCGGCGTGTGGCGGTCACACACTTTGTGTGACCATGCTGCTTAAGGCGCTGGGGCCTGGGGCGCCTGATCAGGCTCCGGATGGCCTCCACGTCAGTCAGACAGGTGGTGTCAGTCAGACAGGCGGCGTTGGTCATGTGGCCAGCGTCGGTCATGCAGGCGCGGCCAGTCAGGCGCGCGGCGTCAGTCAGACCGACAAGTTAGGCAACACCGCGCTGCACTACGCGGCGCGCGCGGGGCACACGCAATGCGTGGCTGCGCTGGTTGCCGCGGGCGCTGACGTGGCAACGCGGAATGGCGCGGGGCGGACGCCGCTCGGGGAAGCGAGGGTGGGGAAGCATGACGCGTGTACCGCCCTGCTGGAGGCACGGTGAGAGCTGGCACTGGATCCTGCAGTTGTAAAGAATAGGGTTGAAGGGTTTAAGGTGAGAATTTAGGGTTTAGGGTTTAGGGGTTTAGGGTTTGAGGTAAGGTAAGGGTTTTAGCATGTTAGGGTTTTTAGGATTCAAGGTAAGCTGAATTCGCCTCATTGGATTTCAATCCTGAGCCTGCACTGTCAGGTCGTGCTCAAGGGTTTGGTTGTGACTTGTGAGGTTTGTGGGGCGCAGCCGCGCAGGAGATTTATATCAACTGGGACCAAGAGCGGGTGGGGATGGTGGATTGCCATGTTCAGGGGGTGATCATATTCCCTGGGACCCCACCTGCACTCAGAGGCCTAACTTCCAACAGGAAGCCCTAGTCTGCAGGTGCTGCAGCCGAGCTGGACCTCTTTCGCCTAGCCGTGCGCCATGTCATGTTGTGATCTTATCATGTCACGTCACAGGGCGTCACACCATGGATGCGCCTCTCACTCTCTCTCACTCACACGGAAGAGCATGGCATGCAAGTACATGCAAGTGCCTGCACATGAATCTCTCACTCGCAGCTGCCGTGAGCTGGGCATTGGTGGCGGGACGGAGGTGGCGGACCTGATGGGGGCCACTGGCAGTACAACTGCTGGCAGTACAAGGACTGGCAGTACAGTTGCTGGAGGTACGGTCGCTGGCAGTACAAGTCGTGGCAGTACAGTGGTCATTGAGGAGGTGCAGCCAGAAAGCAGCATCAAGGACAAAAAGACACCGCAGCCATGGGCGCAAGTGCAAAACAGCCGCAGCAGCAGCGGCAAGGGCACCCCCACCTCTGGCGTCGTACCTGGGGAGCAGCACCGTTCTGCAGCACACAGCGGTACAGTGGCTGCAGGACAGAACGGTAAGGTGGCTGCAGGACAGGGCGGTACAGCTGTTGCGACACACAGCGGAACAGTTGCTGAAGCAAGCGGTACAGTGGCTGCACCACACAGCGGTACAGGGGATGATGCGGGGGAGGGGGGGTGGGTGACAGTGGGCAGCAAGGGGGTCAGGGGCCAGGGCCGGCGTGCGGTGGCTGGCCCTTGCACACCCACAGCTGTTCACGCCAGATCAGCACAGCCAGCTGCAGTACAGCCGCCCTCTGGCAGTACACATGCAGCCCCCATGGGCAGTACACCAGAGGTAGCTGGCAGCAGTACAAAGGTGGCGCCAGGGGGCAGTACAAAGGTGGCGCCAGGGGGCAGTACACACGTGGCGCCTGGGGGCAGTGAGGACCCCGCAGTGAAGGGGAGCAGTACAGTGGTGGGCCCCAAGAGCAGTACAACCTCCGCGGCACCCGGAAGCAGTACACCCGCAGCGTCCGGTGGCAGTACGCGTACTATGCCCAGTGGCAGTACAGCTGCCGCGGCACCTGACAGCAGTACACCCGCGGTGCCCAAGGGCAGTACACTAACCGAAAACGCTCCGCCCACTACTGCTGCAGCCGCATCAGCACCGGCGCCCAAGCCCACGGGTTCTGCACCCAACTCCACGGCTAGTGTTCCCAAGCCAAAACCCACAGAACCGGCTGTAGCTGCACCAGGCCCAACCCCAAGAGGCCCAGCCCTAACAGGCCCAGCCCCCATACGCCCATCTCCAACAGCTATGCCACAGCAGCAGGCAGGATCCCCAACCGCTCTGCCACGGCAGCATGTAGGGGCAGATGGGTTCGCTCCTGTGGTTACTGCTGGGGCAGCAACAGCAGCAGCAGCAGCGGCAGCAGCAGCAGCAGCAGCAGCAACAGCACCAGCGGCATCAGCAGCAGCAGCAGCATTGAGTGGGGACAAAAGGGAGGAGGCGGAAGCGGAAGAGGGGCCGGTGGGGTGGGTGGGGGCGGCGGCAGCCTGGATGGCAGCAGCCTGGCCTCCTGCACGCGACCTGGAGGTGAGGGTGCTTTAGGGTTTTACAGATAGGGTTTAGGTTTTGAGATCAAGGTCTAGGGTTTAGGGTTTAGGTGGAGGGTGGAGGGTTACTGTATACCGTCTGCACGCGACCTGTAGGGGTGTAGAGTTGAGTTGGCCTTGAATTGATATGCTGGCCCCTGTGGCTGCCTGCAGGTGTGCGTGGCCCACTTTGCAGGGGGGGCTCCGCTGGAGGGGCTCAGTGCCGCACAGCTGGATGCGTTGGAGGCCCTGCACAACGCAGCGCTGGCACGGTACGTGGCTGCGCATCCGACCCTCTGACGTTTAGGGTTTAGGATTTGGGGTTTAGGGTTTTGAGAATCCCATGCCCAGTGCTCTAAACCCTGAATGCGTGCGACTGGCAAGGTGCTTTAAGCCTGTGGGGTTAGTAAGGGTTTGCTCAGGGTTTAGGGTCTAGAGCATCAGGGTTTAGGGTTTGCACAGTTCCAGTGCTGGCTTAGCCTGTGGGGTTATTGAGGGGATGCTCAGGGTTTGAGGGATGCGAGCTTGCACACATGCCTGTACCTACTGTCACACAGTGCATAAGGCACACAGGGGCACGCGCACGCACGCGCACGCTGAAAGCCCTGAACTCTTAACCCCAAACCCTAACCCCTCAACTCTCGAGCCCTCAACCCTAAGCCCTAACCTCTCAACTCTCAACCCACAGCTCTAAACCTAAAAACCTAAACCCTACGCCCCAAGTCCTGAACCCCAAACCCTAAACCCTAACCTCTGAACCCTGAACCTCAAGCCCTAAACCCTAAACCCTAAAATCCTGAACCCTAAACGCGCAGGGTGCATGATGCGAGGCTGGCACTGGCCCGGGCCCAGGCGAGGGAGGCGGTGGAGGAGGAGGCGCGACGCGCGGCCGAGCTGCATGCTCATTTTTGGCAGCAGCAGCAGGGGCGCTGAGAGGAGAGCCTTGCCAGGTGTAGGGGTTGCTGCAGCAGCAGCAGGAGCAGGGGCAGTGATGGCTGTAGCAGCATCAGCATCAGCAGGGGCATTAGTCCTAGCAGCTGAGCTGCATGCGCACTGGCAGCAACAGGGTTTCGGGTTTAAGGGTTAGGGTTTAGGGTCTGAAGGGTCTGGAGGCCATGTAACACTCGATTCAAGTCAAGATGGATGAATGCAACGTGCACATGAACATGAACATGAGCAATGCATGGATGTATGGGCTGTTGGGCTGGCTGCTCACATGCCACCAGTGCTTTCAACTGGTGCTTAAAGAGCTTCTTTGACATCGCCCCTTACACAATGGATATGTTGTGCACGCATGTGCAGTGCATACCCAAACCAGTGCAACTAGAGCAGGTAAACTCTTTTCACCATGGCCACCTGCTTTAACTAAGCACCACGCACACCTCAGACCCGAGTCCACAGCAGCAACAGCAGGTGCACGGCTAGTTAGGGATCTGTTCTAGTAATAACACAGCATAGCTACGCGTCCGACAGTGACAGCAAGTACGGTACCCTTCTGAGACGCACGCCATGCATGGTTAAACTGGCATGAGCCTGAAAAGAAGACGTGTGCAACCAGCGGATCAGCAAGCCCGCACAGAAACAATGGCGAGCAAGGGGATGTGGTTGTGCAGCAGCGGTGGCAAGCTGAACACACAACAGACATGGTCAGGCCCCTCAGGCAGTACGTCAGCCACAGTCTGACAGCACGCCAGCTTCAGTATGACAGTCTGTCAACCGCAGTACCATGGTACGACAGTCACAGTCTGACGGTGTGTCGTTGCATGGCAGGCACCAGCGGTGCACACACAAAGAAGTGACAGCACGTACAAACGAATGAGATACACACACACAAATACCTGGAAAGAAAATGCAAAGAAGTGAAAGGAAATGAAGTGAGAAGGACACACCACAGCAAGCGAAAGGCACTCACAGAGGAGTGCAAAGCACACACAAACAAGTGGGAAGCGCACATAAGCAACTGAGCAGCACACACAAAATGAGAATGAGAGAGCAAGAGTGAGAAGCGCACGAACCAGAAGCTAAAAGAGCACACACAGGATTGGGAGGAAGTACAGGGCAAGAGGCATACCACCGCATACTGGCACAACACAACACACCATTTGACACAACCACCGGGCCAATGAAACCCTAAAAGAAACCACTGAGCCTGACCTAAGCATGATGCTCACCAAGCCTACCCTGCACTCTGCACCCCAAACCCTCAACCCTCATCCCCAGACCCTAAACCCCAAACCCTAAACCCCAAATCTCCAAACCCTAAATCCTAACCCTCCCCTGTGAGCCTGCGCAGCCACGCAGGGCTGTGCAAACCATAAGCGTACCCCGTCACCATACACACATGTTCACAAGACCCACAAACGGTCTTCAGAATCCACAGAGTCCACATCCACACCCACACCCACAGAATCCACAGCTTCGTCCACAGAATTCACAGCTTCGTCCACAGGAACCACAGCCACATTTACAGGACCAACAGCCATATCCACCACCACAACCCTAACTCGAACACAAACACGAACAACAACAGCAACAACAGCAGCAGCCGCTGCAGCAGCAGCAGCAGCATGTACCGCATGTACCGCATGTACTGCTGTACCGCATGTGCTGCTGAGAGGGGCACCTGCATGGCCACCGTCCCGCTACCCTGAGCACCCGAAACCCTAACCCCTTCAACCCTAAACCCTAAGCCTTAAAACCCTACACCGTAAAACCCAAGCGAGCCGCGCCGTACGCTCTCATGCACACACCCGATGTGCGCACACCCGGCCGCTATGTACATGCTGCAGGCTGCCCCCCTGCCGCCACGCCTAGGATGCCAATCACACATACACCGCCGTGCGCCCGCGCTGCTGCTCGCCCCGTTCTTGCCCGTTTGTGCCCGATCCTTAGGGTGTAGGGTTGAGGCTGCAACAACGTGGTGCATCGTGTGCACGCGCACCCAAGCGCTGTGCGTTCGCGTCCAGCCGCTGTGCACGTGGGCGTTCAGAGGTGGGGGTATATCGCCGAGGCAGCGGCAACAGCGTGGCGCCCCGAGGTGGACCCTACACCCCAAACCCCAAACCCTACACCACAAACCCTAAACCACAAACCCTAAGCCCCAAACCCTAAGCCCTAAGCCCTAAACCCTAAACGAGGCGGCCGCGGCGGTGGGGCGCCCCGGGGTGGACGTGGGGGTGGTGAAGGCAGGGGTGCCGGGTGCAGAGGAGTAGGTTGTGGAGGCGGGGGTGATGGAGTGGGTAGCGGGGGAGGTGCGGGCTGTT
>QAXD01000072.1:63248-75048 GCA_004335575.1 Haematococcus sp. NG2
CGGGCGGTGAGGTGGCGGGGACGGGGGATGGCGCCGCGCGCGCGGCCGCAGTGGCAGCAGGGGCCGCGACCGCCTTGGCTGTAGCGGCTGTAGCGGCAGTAGCAGCTGTAGCGGCTGTAGCGGCACCGCCCCGGCCGCCCTTCTTCTTCCCTGCCTGGCCCCCCTGCGGCCCCGCAGCAGCGGCATTAGTGGCAGTAGCAGCTGTGGCAGTAGCACCTGTGGCTGCGGCTGCAGCGCTGCCATTGACCATAGGGGCGGCAGTGGCGGCAGTAGCGGCAGTAGCTGCAGTAGCGGCAGAGCCTGTGACCAGGGCGTGAGATCCCGTGACCTGGGTGTGAGGGCCCGTGACCAGGGCGCCTTGGATCTGGGTCGGAAACGTGGGCCGTGCAAGCGCGGGGTGCACGGGGGGTGTGGCACGCACGGCCTCCAGGGCTCCTCCAGGCATGTCAGCATGGGGCAGGCGCAGGGGGCTGCCGACCAGTGACCCCACAGGCGTACTGCCTGCCACAGGCGTACTGCCTGTCACGGGTGTGGGGTGTGGGGTGGCTGCCTGGCTGCGGTCCATGTGACGCGGACCGTCCACCTCCCCCTCCTCCAGAAGCCCCACTTCCTCACACCCTCCCACCGCCTCGTCAGCCCCCTCCGGACCGTCCGCCTCCCCATCTGGACCGTCCGCCTCCTCTGGGCCGTCCAGCTCCAGCACGGCCGCCAGCGCGCCGTCAGACTGGGCGTCAGACAGGCTGTCAGACGCGTAGTGTGTGGCATCAGAGTGGTACGCGGAGGGGGTGGGCTGGGCAGAGGGGGGGCCCAGGGGGATGAAGGGCCGGGGGTGGGGCTGGCGGGCAGTGTCGTTCCAGCAGTGGTGTACACATCATCATTGGCCCCTGTGGCGTGAACCGACGCGGGAGTGCGCGCGGGCGTGGCCTCTTCAGGCACCGCGTCGGGGAGTGCCGCGGCCGTCGTACCGCTGCCCGCGTTGCCTGCTGTGGCGCCTGCCGCGTTGCCTGATGTGGCGCCTGCCGCGGCGCCAGCAGATGAGCGCCACACTTTGAAGGAGGCGTTGGTGGCGGGGGAGCAGGGGCTCTCACACTTTTCCTCCCTCTCACACTTCTCATTCCTCTCACTCTTGTCCTCCCCCCCACACTTTCCGGGGCTGCGTGCCGGGGCAGTGGTGGCGGGCGCGGAGGTGGCCTGACCATTTCCTGCCAAGCGCAGAACAGGCATGGCAGCTGTGCAGCAGCTGAGGAGGGAGATGCTGTGGGCCCATGCGGCATGGGCCTGCTTGACCATGAACTGGGCGCAGGCGAGGCTGCGCGCACATTGGCATGTGCACACACATGGGGCACATGATGCTCTGCATGGCTCATGGAGGTGCCACATGCAAGCTTCCAACTGCACACATGCAAGCACGGCCTGTGCTGTCCCCGCCGCAAGCTCCGCGGAACTAGGGGATGCGTGTGCGCCCGCCGACCTCTGTTACCCTTGCCTACACAGCGCAGGTTGTTGGGGCACGTGCTGACGCAGTCACAACCACCTGAACGAGGCCGCGACGATGCACCACCAGCACATCAGCAGCGGCGTGCGAAAGAGGAAATGCACCAGTGACATGCCGGCCTCGATCTGGGCCACGATGGCGTGCCTGCGTTTTGAAGCGGACTCCTTCAACCCTAGTCGCTCAATGAAGTCGCGGGTGCATGAATGCAGGGCACGACTGCATCAACTCACCTTGCAGTCATCAGCGCCTCTCCCGAGGATGCCAGCAGCTTGAGAACATGCTGCTCAGCCCTGGTGGCCAGCGCGCGCAGGAGCGGCAACATTGTAACAACTTTGAGGGAGCTTCACAGGGCGCGAGGCTGGCTGAAGCGAACCTGCTACACGGAAGTATCTGTCCAGCCGTGTGATTGCTGTGATTTTTTGCTGTTGATCGACAGTTGCTCAGGGCCGCTCTGATGACCACCGGATGCAGCTGATCCGGCGTGTTGCAGCTCCAACCCACATTTGCACCCCCACCCGCCGCGCGCCACGCGTTGTGACCCGTGCTGCCACGAAGATGAGCGGCGAGGAGCAGGCCGTGCTGGCGCTGAACCAGAAGCTGCTGAACGCGATCGCTGCCAACGACTACGCAACCTACACGGTGGGGTACCATATCAAGTTCTGTCCATGGGCAGGATGGGTGTGCATGGGTGCACATGCCAGCGGCAGGGGGGATGCAATGGGGGTTTGACACTCGCGTCTCAGCAGTACCGTTGCAGGCAGTGAGCACGGCAGGCTCATGCGAAGGGACTGGATGGGCAGATTATGGTTTGGTCAACAGTAGCGCATGTTGCCGCATGACAACGCACATGGTCATGGTTGCGCATGGGGGGTGATACAGTGGTATGCAGGGCCTGCACAACAGCGCACATACTGATACTTATGATCATGGGCGAGGCCAGGACACATGAGACATGCCGCTTAGGAGTTCAACATAGCGTGCAACTTTTGCGTAGTTATGCAGACTGCGGCCTCAAAACCTCGTTTGATAATGCAGCGTAACCAATTACGCGACAAGTCAAACACTGGCATGCAAGGTCCTGCTGCCTCATGTGTGCGGCCGTGCATGCATAACCCCATCAGCTGCTCCTTCTGCTTGTGTGCGGCTGTGCATGCACGATCGGACCAGGCAGCTGCTCATCTTGCTGTGGTGCGGCTGTGCGTGCAGCATGCATAACCCCATCAGCTGCATGTGCTCATTCTGCTGTGTGCGGCTGTATCTGCACGACACCATTACCTGCTCCTTCTGCTTTTGTGCGGCTGTGCATGCACGACCCCATGCGCAGGCGCTGTGCAACCCATTCCAAACCTGTCACCAGTGTGCTGTGTGCGGCTGTGCACGCGCATGACCACATGCGCAGGCGCTGTGCGACCCCTAAACCCTCACCCCTCACCCCTAAACCCTGTGCGTGCGCGTGCGCAGGCACTGTGTGACCCATCCCTCACGTGCTTCGAGCCCGAGTCCCTGGGCCACCTGGTGGAGGGCCTGGACTTCCACAAGTGAGCGTGAGGCAGTACAAACAGCAGTACAAGCAGCAGTACATCCAGCAGTGCATCCAGCAGTACAAAGAGCAGCATGAGAGCCAGCAGTACAAAAGTGGACAAAAAGTGGACAGTGCACCGCACAGTCAGCGGTCTAGTTTGCGGAACAGTTAGTGGTGTAGCCATTGTGCACATTCAGCGGTACAGTCTGCGGCGCAGCCAGAAGTACAGGCAGCAGTGTAGGCAGCAGTACAGCCAGCACTCCGACAGCGGTACAGTCAGCAGTACAGGCAGCAGTGCGGGCAGATGCTTACCTTGCATCTTACTTGCAGCCAACACGCGTCATTATGCGGCCAGCCATGATGCGACACGCACCATGCATCATGCAGAAGATGATCTCTTGATATGCGACAGTACTCATGCAGGCAGGTCGCGCAGGAGCGACGCCATATGTGCTTGCATGCGCGCCCATGTGTGCTTGCTTGCATGCGCGGCGCGCTGCTGTGCAGGTACTACTTTGACAACCTGAACCCAGCACCTGTCAACCCTGAGAAGCCCCATGTGCTCAACACCATGGCGGGTGCCAAGGTGGGATGTCATGTCGTGCGCCCATGCATCTGAGACCGTCCCTAAGCCATCGACCCTCAAACTCTAATTCCTAACCCACCATTTTCATACACCCCCAACCTTGCACCTTAACCTTAGTGAACCCTAACCCTACACCCCACAAACCTGGCCAGACCGTAAACCCTGACGCTGTGAACCTATACCCTAACATTCTCAACCCTAACCCGTAACGCTCTTAACCCTAAACCCTAAACCCTAACCTTCACAGCCCTAAACCCTAACCGCCCGGCAGGTGACGATGTTGGGTGCGGAGGGCGCGGTAGTGGCATACACGCGGCTGGTGCAGAAGATGGTGAATGGGTCACCGGTGACAGTTCGCGCGGAGGAGACGCGGGTGTGGGCCAAGAAGGGCGGCAAGTGCGTGTCCTTTAGGTCAACTATTTATTAACACTATCCTATACTGCAGTATTGCAGCTGTGTGGAGTTTGTGCGAAGAGACGCTGGTGTGGGCCAAGAAGGGCGGCAAGTGCGTGTTATATGCTGATAAGTATCTTTGGTTGGTGATCATGTTTATCTGTAGTTGTCATGGCTATCTTCAGTAATCATAGTTATCGTGCTTGTCTAACTGCAATTGCCATCATGCCTAGCACGTGGACGGCGTGGAGTTTGCGTCGTATGCGGGGTTTGTCAACTTGGCATGCCCTATGTCAACAGCACATGTTGTTTCATGTTTGTCAACAGCATATGTTGTTTCATGTGGCTGACGTATAGAATGACATGCAGTACGCTTGCATGTCAAAAGATATGGAGTATGCCCTGATGATATGAAAATGCATGCCCTCATAAGTAAACATTGCATGACCTGATGATCTGAAATGGCACGTTCTCATGACATGGAGTGGCATGCCCTGGCTCGTGCGCGCAGGTGGGTGCATGTGCACTTCCACAAGTCGGTGTCCCCCGCGTAAAGGACGCCTCAGGGAGACCCTTTCAAGATATTGCAAGAGTTTTGACAAGATACATATCACCAACACATGCAATACCAAGAGCTGGATCACCGGGACAGGCTCCATTTGTAGCTGCAGCGTGCAGAGCGCATATCTTGGAGCGTGTGAATGCCAGTCGCACAGCACATGCGGTGCAGTGTCAGACGCACCCGTCAGACACACCAGTCAGATGGGCTGCCAGACAGACTGCCGCGCGCATTAGTGTCAGACGCGCTAGTCAGAATGCAGCTGCTGCTGCTGCTGCTGCTGGACACTGCTGCACGGGTAGGCTTTCAGGGTTTCAGGGTCTAGGTTCTCAATAGGTTAACGTTCCACAGGTCGGATGTAAAGCAAACAACATGCTGGAGTTGGAAAGAATGCTACACGTGCGCGTCTGTTGTGGCAGGGTGTCCTTGTTCCCCATGGCCCTAAACCCTCATACTCCGTTCCCCATGTTTTGTTTGATTTTGGGGTGGGGAGTGGAGACATGTCCCCCCTTTTTTTGTTGTTGCTGGTTGTTGTTGTTTGTTGTTGATGTTGTTGTCCCTTAAGCCTCACCCTTCCCAGCCCATCCCAGCCCATCCCTGCTTCATGCCTTGGGTTGCTAGGGTTTAGCTCAATCCGTTGATGTGTGATGATGGGCTGATGATGACCCAATCCACCCAGGCCAGCCCCCAGAACCCCCCCAACCCATCAAAACAAAACACGCACGCCACCCAGGGACCGGCCCCTTGGCCCCTTGGCATGCGCCGCGGGGCGGCGCTGTGCGTGCTGAGCGTTGGGCTGTGCCTGGTAGCGCTGCAGGCCCTGACGTTCTTTGCAGATGTGCACACTCGTGGGGCGCGCGGCATTGACAGCCAGCCCCACCACCTGTCACCCCCTCCTTCCCTCAGCAGCAGCACGCCTCAACATCTGATAACTACAACAATCAGCAGTGGGGATGAAGTCAAGGGAGGGGCCCAACTGAGCAGGGTGCAAAGGGGCAGCATCAGCAGGCGCATCGGCAGAGAGTCACAACCACAACAGGCACAGCCGCAAGCGCAACAGCAGCAGCAAGCGCAGCAGCTAGAACAGGAGCAGCCACGGCAGCAACAGCAGCAGCAAGAAACACAGCAAGAGCAAGGTGGTGGTGGCCCCCCTTGGGAAGTAAAGGTGCACAGCATGCAAGGGCAGCACGCCTCACAGGGGCAGCTGCAGCTGACAGGTGGGGGCACAGCCCATGGTGCCATCCACCCCCATGCACCTGATGCCCATGTGTTGCATGGAGAGGAGCACTTGCATGGAGGGGGGCAGTTGCATGGAGGGGGGCCGTTGCAGCCGGGCAGTAGCAGCAACGCCAGTGGCAGTGGCAGCGGCAGTAACATCAGTGGCAGTGGCAGTTACAGTGGCAGCGGCAGCAGAGGCAGTGGCAGTGGTGGGGGCTGGTCAACGCTTGGGGCTGCTGCACGGCCTGCACTAACGCCCATGCAGGCGCATGGGGTGCATGGGTCGCATGAGGTGCATGGTGGCGTGCATGGACTGGGGGCAGAGCACATAACCCAGGTGGGCAGCAGTGTGAGTGTGCCTTCTGGCAGTAGCATGAGCGTCCTGCCGGGTAGTAGTGCGCCCATGAGCAGTAGCATGGATGCTGGCAGCAGTAGCGCCCAGGCTGGCAGCGGCAGTAGCACCCTGGCTGGCAGTGGCAGTAGCGCCCACGCTCCCGGCATCACCATCTGCCATGTGAGTGCACCCACAGGCAGCAGCATTAGTGTGGCTGTTCCCCCACTGCTTTTATCAGGGAAGGCTTAGAACTGTGAAGCCAAAAATATGGCTCCCGTGCCTTTCATCGCCTGTGCCTGCCTTTCGGCTGCCGTTGCTCGGCATCAATGGTTTGTCACTAGCTGCTGCGGTGCCTTTTCAGTTGACGGAATCATGGCATTGATGCTGACTGTTTCCGGTGCACATTGCATGCAGGCTGTGTTGCTGGCAAAGCAAGCAGGGGCAGGCGCATTGTCCAATGCACAACTCGTTGTGGAGCGGCCTGTGCGCTGTGATGGCAGCAGCTGGGGGGCAGGCGCAGGGAGCCAGGCAGGCGAAGAGATCAGGGGAGGAGGTGAAGTGAGGGTGGGAGGAGCTGAAGGGAGCGGGGTAGGACGTGAAGGGAGCAGGCGAGGAGGTGAAGGGAGCAGGGGAGGTGAAGGGAGCAGGGGAGGAGACCAAGGGAGCAGGGGAGGTGAAGGAGCTGGGGCAGGCGCTGGCAGCAGCGGCACGAGGCAGGAAGCAGTACAGACAGGGGAGGCAGTACAGGCGGTACAGATGGCCCAAGCGGTCACAGCGGTACAGTCAGGACCAGCAGTACAATCAGTCTCAGCAGTACAGCCAGGAGCAGTACAGCTGGTGAGGGCAGGGGAGCGACTGGTGGCACTGGGGGAAGAGCAGGAGAGGCTGGGACGGGGAGACCAAGGGACCAGCACGGTAGGTGAACGGGCCGGCACGGCCAGTGGGCGGGCCACCGCGGCCAGCGGGCGGGCCAGCACGGCAGGTGAACGGACCAGCATGGGAGGTGAACGGCCCGCCTGGGGCGCTGGAGAGGGGGGTGGGGGTCTGGTGCGGGAGGAAGGGGAGAGGGGGAGGAGGGGGATGCGTACGGGGAGGCGCACTGGACAGACACCACGTTGGTGCCAGGCAACAAGGAGTGGGTCACGTGGGTCATGTCCATCACAGGCAACACCCACCACAACCACCCCAACCCCCACAACCTTCCCAACCACCCCAACTCCCACAGCCCCCACAAATAGCGCAACCTCCCCAGACCCCCACAACTCCCACAACTGGCGCAACCTCCCCAAACCCCCACAACCTCCCCAACCACCCCAACCACCCCATACACCAGCACCGGCAGACCCCAAGTACCCACGAAGCCAACCCCCACAACCCCCACAACCTGGGGGATGCAGCAGGAAGAATGAAGTGAGGCCACGTGCAGAGGTTGGTGGGGAGATTGGGTGTTACCTTACCCACTCTCTGATTATTCACAGGGAAAGCACGTGCTCCTCATCCCATGCACACCAGGCTCTCTAATAAGCCTGAACCTGGGCATGGTTCCCTTGAGTCCTGGAGGCCCCATGAGTGCAGTGGGGGCATGTGTTCCTGCAGTTGGCACTTACTTTAACCCAACTCTAGAGGTTTAAGGGACGGTACCGCAGGTTTCATTGCTCGAAACCATAGGATGATGGTGGGGAGGTGCATGCCATGCAATGAATGATAAGCAGACTGATGAGCGGACTGAGACGCCCAACTCTAGAGGTTTCACGGACGGTACCGCGGGTATAACAGCGCGAAACCATGGGATGATGGTGGGGAGATAGACACGAGTGCAGCATGCATGCATGCTCACCTAGGTGCACGCCAAGCCATGACGGATGAGCCGTGCGGACCAATGACTTCAGTGTTCAAGCTGTTAACATCGTGGCTTGAATGCACTGCTTGCCACTTGGGTGTACATGGCAGCTGTTGGTAATCATGCAGGTGATGGTGCACCATTCACTTCACTTGGCCCTTCAAATGCCATGTGGATCCGAACAGCCCGAATTGATGCTGTGCACCTTTGACGCGCCCCACCGCGTTGCCATAGCGAGTGGCGACTCAGTTTCTCAGTGCAGCTGTCTCATTCCTTATGCGGCCAGCAGCATTGCAAGCTTGCAAGCGCGGCATCGTTAGTGCCAGCGCGGTTTTGCAAAAGGATACCGCAACTTCTCAGGACTATAGCCACAACAACTATTGTACAGCAAACCCCCAACATTTTCTTTGCTAAACTGCATCAAGTTGCAATGCAGCAGCTGCATCGCACATCAGTCGGCTTCGGCGGAACGCGCCTGGGCATGCTAGCACGGCCATTTCGGTGGCCAGGGCGATCCTGCCGCGCCAGCGCAGCCAATGCGGGCGCATCTGCAGACCGTAGAAGCGGCAAGCGCAAGCCGGAATGGGTCAGGTCAGCTGGTGGCTAGGGTTTGTGGCATCATGGGCATGTGTATCACGCCATGCACTCCGCATGGGCAGCATGTGCATGCTGCACAGACTGTGGTTGCCTTGGAGGGTCTATGGTGCACATGCTCCCTTATGTGTATGGGGTGCTGATCAGCCAGTGTGCTGCAACAGTGCATGGTTGGGTGTTCGGGCAGTGCTGCGTGCCATGCACGCACCCTTTAAACACTCGCATTGTGTGTCAGGCTCCGGCAAGCAGCTAGCAGCTGAGTTGCACCGTTGATCCTTTATGTTCTATAGTGGTAACATGTAGGGTTCTGGTTCTGATTTTATTTGTCATATGATGGGACCTATTTGAGAATAGCAAATGGTTTCATGTTATGATATGGTATCCTGAAACCGTGCGCCCATGCACCCTCGCACCCATACACCCATGGCATGCTTCGCACATGGCATGCTCTGCACACATGGCATGCTCTGCACATGGCATGCTTCGCACATGGCATGCTCTGCACACACGGCATGCTTCGAGACATGTGCTTCGCCCATGGTATGCTTTGAGACACGGTATGCTTCGCCCATGGCACGCTGAACCCATGGCATGCTTTCGCGCATGTCAGGATTTTGGAGGCGGATGCAGATGTGGATGAAGATGTGGCTCGGCTGCTGGAGGGCACTGGTGGCGACCCTGACAAGATCCGGGAAAAGGTGTGATGGATGCACAGGAAAGAGTGTGACCAGGGTGTGACTGGGGGACAGGAAAAGGTGTGATGCATACATGGAAAGCAGTGTGACCGACGCACAGGTAGAAGTGTGACAGGTGCACAGGAAAAGGGGTGACAGATGCGCAGGAAAGAGTGTGGCTGGGGAACAGGTAGGAGGTGTGCCCGGGCGCACGGGAAAGGGTGTGACGGATGCAGGGAAAAGGTGTGGATGGGGGACTGGGAGGGTTCCAACTGTGGGGTTGCCAAGAAGATGAGATTGTATGAACAGACAGGCAGCATACTGGGTGGTGTGTACGCTTGCGCGTGATGCGTGTGCACGCGCGGCGGGTGTGCGTGCTCTGGCTCATAAAAACAGTGTGAGTGTGCGCAGTGTGTGCGTGCGTGTGTGTGCGCGCATGTGTGTGCGCGCTGATCAGGGAGCGCAGTACTGCCAGTGTGCGTGCCTGCATGCGCGCGTGTGCATGCAGACGTGCGCGCATGTGTGTGCAGAACTGCAGATGCATGCATGCGTGCGATCAGGGCGCATTCTGTATGCATGCATGCAAATGTACGCGACCATGATGCGTTCTGTGCGTGTGTGCGTGTGTGCGTGCAGATGCGCGCTGAGCTGGCTAACCGTGAGCTACTGCAGGCACGTGAGGGTGTGGACGCGCCACCCATGGTGTCCTTCCGTGAGGTAAGGGGTAAGGGGTGTTACGCTTGAGAGAGCGCGACAGGCACGACTCAGCAACCGCCGCCCCACAGCAAGCCTGCAAAACAAAGCAAGCAAGACCAGACAAGGCAGAAACTGGGGCCTGAACCTTAACATCCCTGAACCTAAAACCCTAACAGCTGCAGAGGTCAATCCCATGCACTTGCTTGGCCAATCCGACTGCTCGACCTGCTCAATGCCTCACACACCATCAACCTGCCCTGCTCAACCCGTTCCAGTGCCTGGCCCTTTCAACTGCAGGTCGACCCGTTCAATTGCTGGGTGTGGGTGGAATTCCTGGAGGCAGCAGGCCCCCGAGAAGTGGAGCTGCTGGAGGCTGTGCTGCGCGCGTGGTTCATGGTTGGGAAGCTGGGCGGGTACAACTCATCTAATCTACAGGTGGGATCATGTCACATGTGTTAACAATCTCAGTATGCACGTTTGAGGGGTTGTGCCATCGACAGGATGCCACACGCCCGTTGTAGTGCTGCCCTGCTGTACGCTGCTGTACCGCTGTGCACACGCTGTGTACCGCTGCACACCGCTGTACACTGCTGTACACTGCTGTACCGCTGTACCGCCTTCTTTGCCCTGCAGACGAAGAGAAGATAATCCCTAAACTCGAAACCCTAGGCCCTAAACACTGCTGTGCCGCTTCCATTGTCCTGCAGGTGTACTACGCCGCGGGCGACGACCCGTCCTATTTAGACTACAAGGTAGACGACGCGGCGGCGGGTGGGTCAGGTGGGGGGCTACACGATGTGAGCGAGGTGCAAGCACGTGGCCGGTGGGCACGCTTCCGGTGAGTGGCTCGAGCGAGCAAGTGTGCTTAGGGTTTAGGGTTTTAGGATTTAGGGCTTAGAGTTCAGGGTTTAGGATTTACCCAAACCCTTACCTGAACCTGAAACCTAATTGTGTGCACCTGTGTGTGAGAGTGTGTGCGAATGAGTGAGCTCTCATAATCCCGTACTGCCCCGCACAGCGCCTCACCGCCCTGCACACCTCTCACTGCCCATGCTTCCGTCAACACCTAAACCCTAAACCCTAACGCCTAAACCTGAAACACTAAACCCTAAACTCTATTCCTACAGAAACCATAGACCCTAAACCCTAAACCCTGAACCCTAAAACCAAGCACCAAAAACCCACATAAACCTTACCCCTGAAAACAAAAACCCTAAACCCTGAAAAACCAAAACCCTGAACCCCAAACCCTGGGCCCTGCTCCACAGGCTGGACCTGGGCAGTGCAGATGAGCTGGCGCTGGATATCCTGCTCAACTCGCTGCTGGGCCTGAGCCGAGATGTGGTGGGGCTGTCGCGCGTGGTGGTGGGCGGGGCCAACCCTGACTGGCCGCTGCCCGAGGTGGCGGAGCAGCAGGGGTGGGAGGGCGAGGTGGGTGCGAGGGTGATGCGCGCATGGCGTGTATCGGTGTATGTGCGCATGCACACGCATGCACAGGGTGTGTAAGGTTCTAGTATGGGGGGTTCGTGTTGTGCGCTTGTGGATCTGGGTCGTGCATGTGCATCTGAACAATCAGGCGTGCACACCTGGGAATCGTGCACGTGCATTGGGACAATGCATGTGGATCTGGACTACACATGGATTTGGGCCGTGCATATGCATGTGAGGAATCATTCAATCACGCATGTGGATCTGGACCGTGCGTGTGCACCAGGACCATGCACGTGCATGTGATTAGCCATGCATACATGTGGATGTGGACCGTGCATGTGGCTCTGTTGCACCTGCGGCCGCAGTTTGACATCGACCCCATGCAGCTGCCCAGTGGTGTGGATGAGGAGCTGGCTCTGCTGGACGAGCTAGGGGGGGTGGGAGATGGGGAGGAAGGG